>CM059440.1:16922113-16959843 GCA_030390025.1 Squalus acanthias
CTGGCCTTCATAGCGAGAGGGTTTGAGTACAGGAACAAGGATGTCTTGCTGCAGTTGTACAGGGCCTTGGTGAGACCACACCTTGAGTATTGTGTGCAGTTTTGGTCGCCTTATCTGAGGAAGGAGGTTCTTGCCATGGAAGGAGTTCAGCGAAGATTCACCAAGCTGATACCTGGGATGGCAGGAATGGCGTTTGAGGAGAGATTGGGTCGATTGGGCTTATACTCGCTGGATTTTAGAAGAATGAGAGGGGATCTCATTGAAACTTATAAAATTCTGAAAGGACTGGACAGACTAGATGCAGGAAGGATGATCCCGATGGTCGGGGAGTCCAGAACCAGGGGTCACAGTCGAACGATAAGGGGTAAGCCATTTAGGACAGAAATGAGGAGGAATTTCTTCACCCAGAGAGTGGTGAACCTGTGGAATTCTCTACCACAGAAGGCAGTAGAGGCCAATTCATTAAATAGATTCAAGGAGTTGGATATATTTCTTAAGGCTAAAGGGATCAAGGGATATGGGGAGAAAGCAGGTACAGGGTACTGAGTTTGGATGATCAGCCATGATCGCATTGAATGGCGGAGCAGGCCAGAGGAGCCGAATGGCCTACTCCTTCTCCTATCTTCTATGTTTCTATGGTCAGAATGTTGGTCACAGCAGTGAGTTTCGGAGGGTTCTAAAGGAGGAGGGAGCTGGAGAGGTTTAGGTGGAGAATTGATGAGCATTGAGCCGGGACAGCCGAAGGCACAGTCTCCATAGATGGGGGTAGGAGAGGGGGAAATGCCACAAGAGGCCAGAGTCGGAGGAAGAGAGAGAGAGGGGCGGGGGGGAGGGGGGAGAGGGGGCGGGGGGGGAGGGGGGAGAGGGGCGGGGGGGGAGGGGGGAGAGGGGCGGGGGGGGGAGGGGGGAGAGGGGCGGGGGGGGAGGGGGGAGAGGGGCGGGGGGGGGGAGGGGGGAGAGGGGCGGGGGGGGAGGGGTGTAGAATTCGCAATTATCGCGATTTCATTTTTAATAAGGAGAAAACACAAAGTTTCGTTCAAAACAGCTTTTATTTCAGCGGAATGCTGTCAGGTTTAAATTGGACACAAGCAGCCTGTAAAATGGCCGCCGCACCGCGTGACAGAACATTCGAGACTTTTCGGCAGGCAGACAAGATGGCGTTCCAATAAACATTTTTGCAGGATCGATAACGATTCAGCACAGTGAAGACAATACACAGGACATTATGGGTTTACAGTATAAACATCGATACTGGAATCGGTCTCCCAGGTACAAAGGAAAGCCATCAAGGGCCCATCCAAAGGACATTAATATGTAAACTCCCAACGGCTCTACGATGAGAGAGCCGTTAGCAGGTAGTTATACAGGACACTTGGAAGCCCCAAACCCCTCCAGGGGGAACACCGACCGATTTAACAATGGGAGAAGTATTAGCAGGTACTCAAACATTCAGGAGTAGCCCCGAAACCCATTAAAGACAGAGATCACCCATACAGGACTTTTTGGGCGCCAAACCTTAAACAAAAGAATGGACATTATAGTTGGGCGGGAAACGGAAGAACTGTGCACTATAATTGCAGGCCCAAACCGTCCATTCTCTCTGATCTGCTCTTGACTCTTGATTCTTGCTCCTGCCTCGTGTTCGTGACTCTTGCCGCTTGCTGCTGTTATCATCGTGGCTGCTCCTGGGTAAAAGACTGTTGCAAAGACCTATGTTGGTAGCTGGCAGCGGAACCGAAGGCCCGGGATGAGATGAGATGAGATGAGATGAGAGGAGAAGAGAAGAAGACCTTATCCATCGCCACGGTCAGTAAATCCCGACCGCGCCTGTAGGTCGATCAGCCAAGTCTTCTCGACAGGAAGTTTTCTTCTTTAACAAGACATATTGCATCGACGATAACTGGACTGTGCAAACACATCGTATCAGCGATATTGACAACGGTGCTCCACCATACCCTGTATCCAACCAACAGAGGTCTTCACTACAGCGGACGGTCCAGCCGACTGACCGAGCAGCAGAAGCAGTAAACAAGTGGGACCAGGAGATCTCCTGACCAACACGTGGGTGCTGCGGTGAAAAACATCCGATCAGCTATTCGGGATTTCTCCGAGTTATTACGAGTGGTGAGCATGAGTCTCGGGATCCTACGAAGCTAGTTTTAGGATAGTTATTGATAGGGGAGGGTTTAAAGATTAAGGATATTTGTAATGTGTGCCCTATTTACGTTGTGCTGGTCGTTCCTCGTTTCCCTAAGAGTGATTATAACTGTTTGTAAGATTGTACTGTCATTAATCTGTGCATATGACATGTATTTCATAATTTTAAGTATCATGCAATAAAGATTTTCCATTTCGTACCGTTCAAACCAAGTCTACATGAGTTTTATCTCCATTACTGCTCTCGCATCTAAGTCCAGTGTCTAGAACCGTAAGGGAGAGTGATTCGAACCACTCACAGGGGTGTCTAGTGTTCCCAGACTGGCTGGAGACCAGGCCTAGACCCGCACTGACATACAGGCTGCACAGAGCCGCGTGAACCTCACAGGTTACGAGACACGCAGGGTCAGGAGAGTATCCCTTACAGAAAATGGCGACCGCGGCAGGACATTGGCAGCGAGAGGGTAGTGTGTTGGATTTTGGAATGACTGTACGAAATGTGATGCAGGAAAAGATAGCGGATTACGTGTTTGGAAAGGTTAATCTAACGAAAAAGTGGATAAGCGAATTGTTAGCGGATAAGAGCCCACTAGAGGCAGCTGAAAGGTGGACGGATAGTAAGGAGCATAAAAAGGCAGTTGAGAAAGCAGTCTGGCTTATGTGCTACAAAAGGCAGGTTCAGATTTCAAACCAGACCAATACAGCGCTAACCGCTCGAATCAAGCAGTTAGAGGAGGAAATGGAGGAGAAGGTTTCTGGAGGGGAGGCGCTCATTAAGAGTTTAAATGAGTTACGCCAGGAAAGCCAGGAAGTCTCCAGTTACCTTAAAACAAGGGTAGAGTATCTCGAGTGCCAGATCACTGAAGCAAAATTAAACGAGAATAGGATGAAGGAAAGATGTAACCGTCAAGCTGCCCAGATAAGAACTCAAGAAGAGAGCTTAATGGGGGTTAGGTCGGCGTATAAGTTGGCCCTTGAGGATAAGTTTCAGGGAGCCGACCATAGCGCCTGCGAAAAAGAGATAGAGAGCCTCAAAAAGGCCGTGAATAATGCGAACGGCATGGTGTGCCTTATTAATCCGTCGGCACGCCAGCCGCTAGTAAATGAGAGATTTAGAAATTCCCCACCAAGTAAAGCAGAAGAAGTAGTAGCCACTGCGCCCTCCGCGCCACCCAGCTATTCAGAAACCTGGGTTAGGGAGGAAGCAACGGAAGAAGCAAAAGAGCCCGTTGAAAAGGAGGTAGAAAAGGGATCGTTGTATCCAGTAACGGGGATTAAAAGGGGCCCAAGCAGAAACGGTGGGGAAGAACCGGGGGATCTCCTCGGACAGCTGGTGTTGCCTCACAGTTCACATCAGCTGAGGGCCATGATAAACCACGTAAGGAAGCTGACCGAGATAGACGACCCTTCCGTACATTTTAGGGAAGTTGAGCAAGCCGCAGCCATCAACGGCTGCGATGATGGGGAGACAGCAAAAATGCTGCTGTTCTCTTTAGATAGCTCGGTCCTTCAGTGTCTCTCAGGCGATAGCAAGAGGGGTAATAAAAGTTATGAGGAATTGAAAAATGAGGTCCTAGAAGTAGTGGGAGCGAACGACGGAGGTCCGTTTGCTAGAGTGGGACAGACAGTGCAGATGGAGGGAGAACCCCCGAAGGTTTTTGCCGACAGGCTGTGGCCAGTATATGAGCGCAGCTGTCTAGGTGCGCCCGAGCGCGAAGATGTGGAAGGCGCCGCTTTAATTCATTGGCTTAGGTGCATAATAGCCAACAGTTTACCAGCCGTTAGAGAGCAGGCAAAAGCCTGGTTCGATCCCAATGACCTCAACCTTACGGAAGAGTCGGTCTTGAATCGACTCACGTTAGGTTACCGTAACATAAGGGGTATGGCAACACGTCCCTTTAAGGGAAGAGTACATGAGGTACGACCCGCAGCCCCGGCTCAAAGAGAGTGGCATCAGGAGGGTAATCGCGCCCCACAGGCAAGTAATGCCTGTTACGGGTGTGGGAAGACAGGGCACTGGCGCAAGCACTGCAGGAACCCTTGGAAGGATTCCAAGGATAAGAATCCCGCGGTCCGAGCCCAGGCGCCTGTCCCGGCTAAGGAAGCAAAGGTACCCACCTCTCCCGAAGACCTCGAAGCAGTGTTAGGAGTCATGCGCAAGATGGTTTTGAATGCGCGTGGACAGGTGGCGGTCGCAACCGGCCCCGTAGGTGCCGCAGGACCGTCTAATAGTGCCCCATGACTAGAACCAGCACAGCCCGTCTACCTGTGTCCGCTCAGCTATGATGCGTGGAGGCGACCTGTGGTGGAGATGGAGGTAGAGAAACAAAAGGGCAGTTATCTGTTGGACACGGGAGCTTCTTGCACCATAATCCATACAGATGACCCTTTTGACTCGCCGCTATCTACCAAGGTCCCATTCACGCTAGCAGGGTTCACAGGGAAAGAACAGGCTGGCACGTTTTCCCTCCCGCTATCCATTCGTTTAGGAACACTTCGCCTTAAGTGGAAGTGTATACTGATGGCATGGCAAAAGGGGGGTGGAAGAGGTATTCTCGGGTCCGATCTGCTAGCGGGACACGGGATCCTCGTGGACCTCAGAAATCACTGTCTCTGGGGGGCTAAAGGGGAAAAAGGCGAGGTAATGGTAATTCAAGGGGAGGAAGAAACAGGGGTCCTGTGTACCGTACAGCCATCCGGAGGCTACGACCTCAGGCTTATGGTCGCAGATGTCCCAACGGACATGCAAACGTACGTGACAGATAATATGCACGCGTTTGCAACCCACAAGCACGATTGTGGGAGGGTGGTCGGGTTTGAGGTCAGCGTAGATGGGGACCCCATGACCCGACCCCAAAAGCAGTATAACTTCCCCAAAGAAGCAGAACCCGATATGGAGGCAGCAATGTCTTCCTTGGTGCAGCAGGGCGTGTTGAGGCCGATAGCCACACACGTGAACTCCCCATTATGGCCGGTTAGGAAGCCGGATAATTCGTGGAGAGCCACGGTGGACTACAGAGTCCTTAACAGTAACATCCCCGCCTGCGCGCCCACAGTAGCAGCAGTTGCTGACCTAATAGGGAGCATCCCAGCGTCCGCGACCACGTTCACGGTGCTGGATATCTCGAACGGTTTTTGGTCCATCCCGCTGCGGCGAGAGGACCAGTACAAGTTTGCCTTTACGTTTAAAGGGCAACAGTACACGTGGAACTGCTTGCCACAAGGTTTCCACAATAGCCCCAGTATTTTTCACCAGTGTATGGCAGGAAGTTTAAAGGAGTTTAGTCAGCCCAATCAGATAGTACAGTATGTGGATGATTTGCTCCTATTTACGGACTCAAGGGAGGAGCACGGACCACTGCTGGACGAGTTATTGGAGCTGTTAGCGAGAAAGGGTTTTAAAGTAAACCCAAAGAAAGCACGTATCGGTCAGCAGGAAGTAAAATTCCTGGGACTGACCCTACGCGCTGGGGAAAGAGCCATAGACAAAGCAAGGAGGGAGTCGGTGCAAGAATTACCGATTCCCAACAACGTAAGGGGTGTGAGGTCCTTCTTGGGACTGACCGGTTACTGCAGGGATTTTATCGAGGATTATGCGGCCACAGCGGCGCCGCTCCTCCGACTCCTCCATAAGGGAGTAGAGTGGCTTTGGGACGAGGGCTGCCAAGCAGCCTTCGAGAAGTTAAAAAGGGATCTGCAGACCGCGCCAGCCTTAGGGGCCATAGATGGGGGGAAGGAGTTTTTCCTGGAGGTAGCTGCCAGCGGAGACAGCTTAAGCGCCGTGCTGCTCCAAGAGCGTCACGGCAAGCTGAGGCCGGTTGTCTATTCATCCAGGGTATTAACGGATGTGGAGAGAAGTTTTTCCAATTGCGAAAGGCACCTTTTAGCCACGCATTGGGCTGTGAAAAGATCAGCGATCTTCACAGGGCTCTCTCCCATCACTCTCCTCACACATCACACACCAACTAAGATGCTTCTGGATGGGAGGATTAAAGACGGGACCGTAAGCAGCGCACGCATTGCGCGTTGGACCCTTCTTCTCTCCCAGTTGGACATCAGAGTAAAAGGTCTTTGCGAGCCCAGGCTTGCGGCCAATTTGGTATACCCCGGTACAGCCCACCGGTGTTCGGTGGAGGGGGTGTGGGAAGTCAACATAGGTTTACGGGCCGGGATACATCCCACTGGGCGCGAGATTTATGTTGATGGGTCTAGCACAGTATCTGCTGGCGAGCGACTCACAGGGTGTGGAGTTTATGACCCTGCGGCAGACCTTGCCCTGGCGATCAAGCTCCCTAGCACCATGAGCGCGCAGCAGGCTGAGCTGTCTGCCGTGGTGTACGTGGTAACCCACCCAGACATTTTCCCAACCCCATACACGATTTGCTCGGACAGTATGTTCACCTGCAATTCGTGTACGGAATACCTGGCCATTTGGTCCCGCCGTGGATACACCTCCGCGGACGGGCGACCTTTAACGGTAAAGCCCTTGCTGGAAAAGATCTTAGCAGCAGCAGTAGGGGAGGAAGGGGAGATTTTCATCCATAAGGTGAAAGCTCACTCCTCCACAGAGCCCCGTGGGGAGGGCAACCGGCAGGCGGATGCGCTAGCCAGGGAGGGTGCCCGCGACGGTACTTTCTGGAACCCCTATAGAACCGGACCCATAGCAGCGGTCCGAGGTGGGGACGGGAATACCGGGAACACCAGGGTAGCATTGCCCCTAGACCTTAAGACCGTCCAAGCCCAGGATCCCGCCCTAAAAGCAGTCCTAAAAACGATTGCTGAGGGGAGGCAGGTAGAAGGTCCGTACAGTACGGCAACCCTCTCAGTTAAGGAAGGCATGCTGTTCCGCGAGGAGCAGTGGGTTGTGCCGCAGCAGCACAGGAGGGAATTCCTCCAGTTGGCTCACGAGGGACCAGGGGCAGGGCACCCCGGGCCCGAGGTTACCTGGCAACGGGTAGAGCAAGCGGGATGGTGGCCAGGGCTCAGGGAACAAGTCCGCGAGTTCTGTGCAAACTGTCTTGTGTGCGCTGCAAACAACCCAGACCCCCAGAAAAGGAAGGTGCCCATGGGACACGTAAGAAGGGTAGAGGGACCATGGCAGTCGATACAGATCGACTATATAGGACCCCTGCCCACCACCCAGGGAGGTTATAAGTACTGCCTCGTCCTGGTGGATGTGTTTTCCAAGTGGGTGGAAGCCTTCCCTTGTCGAACAGCTACGGCACTGGGTACAGCAAAAATCTTGGTCCGGGAAGTGTTCTCGCGGTGGGGACTCCCCCGTTTCGTGGAGTCAGACCAAGGGAGTCATTTCACCGGCCAGGTGATGCAGAACACCCTCATGCTTTTGGGCATTGAAGGGAAGTGGCACGTAGCACACAATCCCCAGTCATCCGGGATTGTTGAACGTATGAACCGGACCCTGAAGGAGAAATTGAGGAAAGAGACTAGGAACTCGCCCCAAAAATGGGCGGAAGTTCTGCCTTTAGTCCTCATGGGGGTCCGGGCCAGTCAGTCAAAAAGTACGGGGTACTCCCCGCACGAGGTAATGACCGGCAGGCTCATGCGAACCCCCACCCATGTGCTAGCCCCGGTGCTCACTGAGGGTCAGCTTCAAGAGATCAGCAGGGACAAGTTCGCCCAAACTCTCTTGGAGCGCCTGAAGCAAGTTTATGAGCAGGCGGCTGGGAACATGGGAAGGCAGCACCAGGGCAATCGCTTGTTGCTGGAACCCCGCAAAACGCGGGAGTGGGAAGTAGGAGACCAGGTCATGGTCAGAAACTACGCCAGAGTAGGGAGTCTGGAACCACTGTATATGGGACCCTACAACATTGTAGACAAGGCAAGTCCCATGGTTTACGCCGTAAAAGTACCTCGGCGCACTAAGTGGTTCCACATAAACCAATGTAAACTGTACCAGCCGGGTGCGCAAGGGAAAACTACAGGGGTAAATCCCGCCAATGGGAAAACACAGCCCCAGGTAGGACCACAAGGCACACAGGCAGGCGTAGCAGCTTGCATCAGGGGAAGGGACATCCCGGACGATCATGCAGCGTTTTTCTGGAGTTGGGGGTTAGATGACGAGGACCCCAGGGTACCCTGGTCAGATGAGGATAGTGCAGATGAGCATAGTGATGATGACGGGTGGTTTCAGAGGAACGGTCTGGAAGGATTGGGGCCGCTAGGTAGAGATCCATACGGGGTGGACACACAAGCTGCAGGTCCCGACAGCAGGAGGAAGGAGCTAGAGGAGGCCGGGCCAGCCGCTATGTGGTTCCCAGAGGTGTGGCCGCCCGCTGTAAACGTCCAGTCCTCAGGGGAGGCAGAGTTCGCGAGTGAAGGGCCGCCTGCTGGGCCGAGCAGGGCGGGGCCCCGAACTGCCAGCCCCGAGGTTAGGGAGGCGGAGTCAGCGGAGGCGGGGCTGGCGCCTGTGATGGAACCCCAGGTCATCCCGTTGAAGGTCTCGGGACCCGGTCCGTCCGTCACGGAGCCCCCGCCCATAGCAGTTCCCCGTAGGTCAAGCAGAGCACCCCAGCCCAGGAAGACGTGGTCAGGTCCACAGGCTGCCCCAGGGCGTAAGTTTCAGATTAAGATAACCCGGGTAGAGACAGGCCACATCGAAGCAGTAACAGGCTGCGGCAGATCAGAGGAAAGGGTCAGCGCAGCAACAGGCTGCGGCAGATCAGAGGGAAGGGTCAGTGCCCTCCCACCGTCGGGAAGAGCTCGCAGCAGCCTTCTCAGGATTTAAAGGGGCCGCCCTGAGAACGGGCGGCATTGTAAAGTTATTAGTTTAAGGTTTTAAGTTTTAGTTTAAAGTTTTAAGTAGTTTTAATAAGGTTAAGTTTGTAGTGTTTTTAACAGATAACGACAAATGATGGGAGTTTTAAGGCTAGGTTTAGAGGAAGTCTATTTAGCAAACGTTGAAGTTTACGTGAGGCGAGGTCAGGGGACCCGCTCACCCTTCACAAAAGCCAGAGACTTTTTGCGAGGCTGGCTACCTCATTCTATCTGATCACAGGAACCAAGGAAGGATGGAACGACTCATAGTATTGCTCGCGGCAATCGGATGTGGATTGGCCTATCGGGGCCTCACCAAGGATGTCGTGGTGTTTGGATGTTCCGGGGACACGGCCCCCATCGCGGTGGATGGGACCGGGAGACGGAAGGCAGAAGGGACCAGCACCTATTTCCACAAGGGAAGGTGGCCAGGATGGCTGGGAACGAACTCAACGGAGTATTCCAGCACATCGGGGTTCGCCTACAAAGAGACTTCTTTAATGTGCCCCAAAGTACGGATCATCGCACCCAGGATCAGCGTCACCGTCGGCAAACGGATTTGTTTGACCTGCAGTGGGAATGTCCCATTGAGCCGATGGTGGTGGCTGCGAAAGCTGAGCAAAACTATGAGGAACTCTTCGGTTGAGTGGGAGCGACTGGGTAATAATACCCATCGGACAATTACGGGGACAGATGGACAAGTGAAAGTCTGTTGGGACAAATGGTGGGAACCAGATGAGGGGATTTATGTTTGTATGTGGGGGTCAAAGTACGTTTGCCCCAAAGGCATCTCCATATTCTTTATTAACCAGTGGCAGGATAACGGACAGGGGATGAGGTGGGATGCGAGCACCAGGGGGTGCGGAGCCCCATTCTCCCCGATCCCAGTAAATGCCACTGAGCTCATTACGCGCCCACGCAAAGCCCCGCCCACGATTCCGGTAGTTCTAACTGAGGAAGAAGGGTGCCCTAAAACTAGTAAGGGACCCGGGAACGGTTTGGTACTGGTCCCCACAGACCAGATACTATTTCAGGGAGTGCATTACGCGGTGGCCTCGGTGATTTTAAATCTCACTGAGGTACGGTTACCAGAGTGGTGCCCCAAAAAGACGGAACAGTTGTACCAGGTCCTGTTGACCAAGATGTTCAGGCAGTTTTACGAATTTGATTTTGCAGAAATTGATAAGACAAGTTTATACACCGCACCGCAGGAAGTTTTGGACCAAGTAGGGAGGCAAAGAAGGGGTTTGGTGAACGATGCGTTCACTGCTTTTAACACAGGGACATCTGTGGTCAACGCTCTAGACAGTGTGGAGCTGCAGACCCAGATTAATGGTTTAAAAACACAGTTAAAGGATATTCTCACAGATGAGAATAAAGTGGTAGGGTCGGGTCTGCACGAGGACCAAGCCATGACACTACACTTAAAAGAGATTATAGCAGAGCTGGAGAAACATGCGCGTACGGTAAATGCCCTGATTAGGGAAGATCGGAATGCATCCGATCAAGCTGCGCAGAACGAGGTGTGCGTGCTTTACGGGGCGTGGTTACTGGGCGAGGGCCGCAGTAATTTGGAGGATTTAAAACAAGGTTTGGTCCCGTCCTGGATAAGTAACAAACACCTGCGGGCGCTCCACCCTTTTCAGAATGCATTAAGTCCGTGCCAGCTCAGGCTAGCTTCAGAAGCTTACCCAGTCCCCGTGGACTGCGGACGTTCAAACCATACTATTATGGGAATAGTATTACGCATGCCGGTTTTGGGCAACACAGCAAAGCCCGCCCCGGTGTATCGGGTAGAGAACATTGGTGTCATTCAGGGGGGAGCCCACATTCGTTATGCAGCGGTTCCACCTTACGTCATCCGCTGGGAGCAAACGATGACAGGTACAGATCTCTCTGGTTGTCGTGGCAGGGGAGCACACATAATACTGTGCCCCCAGCACTTGAATGCCTTTTTAACACCACAGTGCGGGTTCAGAACGGCTGGCGCCAAGTCCATGAATTGCACCATGGAGGCAATGGCACAAGATCATGTGCCTCCGCAGGTAGCATACATCGGGGGTGGAACATATTGTGTTACCACTGCAGCGCAACACTACCAGCATGGAAACCGTAGCCGGTGTCCGGTGAGTGACAGCAGTTTCTGTTTTAAACCCAGGGCTGAAGTTCAAGTAGCACAACAGCGAATTATCCCAATCCCTGAACCATCCACTGTTCATCTCACAGTAAAAGAGAATTTTACCGACTTGCAGCGATTTGTCGCACATTTTGGGTACCTCATTCCCCCTCTCCCCGAGCATTTAACCAAACTTCTGAAAGCCGTCGCGGTGTCACAAAAGCATTTCTATACTTTAGAACAGAAAACCGTCGAGATAGGTACAGACATTTTGGACATAGTGGTTCCACCGTGGTGGAATCTGTTCACGAATATTGAAGTGCCCTCATGGGTCAGAATAGCCTCCCACATTTTAGTCGTCTGTCAAGTGTTTATTGTAGTATACCTTTTGTTCATACATTGTAAAAGAGACAAGCGCCTCACCAAGCATGAGAACACGGGAGAGTGGCGAGAACGTTACGTGCGCGTGCACGATGAGAGCGCAGTGTAATGGGAAAATGGCGTCACTCCCGCTCGCCACGTGCGCCGCGGAAGTTTGTACTCAGTGTAAATACGTTGGAAACTCGACATGTTTAAGAGTTGGGATTTGTTTATTTTGGTGATGGTGTTGATTGTTTGGTTTTTTGGGTTTTGTTTTTCCTTCCCTGAATAAAAGATAAATATACAGGTGATGCGTGAGGTATCGGCCTGGTTACGCCGGGAAGGAAAACAAGTGGTGTAAGTTTAAGGGCAAATGATGCCTATGGTGATATAAAATGTGATTTTCTTGGGAAATAAGGACGACACAGAGACCCTAGTGAAGTTAAAATTTTATGGGATTAATTTACTGGATTCGGAGTGAAATCGAGATAAGATTGCTCACCACTGAGTTTTTGATACGATAAGCGGAGTTATTCGCATCAACAGGAGGGACTGTAGAATTCGCAATTATCGCGATTTCATTTTAATAAGGAGAAAACACAAGTTTCGTTCAAAACAGCTTTTATTTCAGCGGAATGCTGTCAGGTTTAAATTGGACACAAGCAGCCTGTAAAATGGCCGCCGCACCGCGTGACAGAACATTCGAGACTTTTCGGCAGGCAGACAAGATGGCGTTCCAATAAACATTTTTGCAGGATCGATAACGATTCAGCACAGTGAAGACAATACACAGGACATTATGGGTTTACAGTATAAACATCGATACTGGAATCGGTCTCCCAGGTACAAAGGAAAGCCATCAAGGGCCCATCCAAAGGACATTAATATGTAAACTCCCAACGGCTCTACGATGAGAGAGCCGTTAGCAGGTAGTTATACAGGACATTTGGAAGCCCCAAACCCCTCCAGGGGGAACACCGACCGATTTAACAATGGGAGAAGTATTAACAGGTACTCAAACATTCAGGAGTAGCCCCGAAACCCATTAAAGACAGAGATCACCCATACAGGACTTTTTGGGCGCCAAACCTTAAACAAAAGAATGGACATTATAGTTGGGCGGGAAACGGAAGAACTGTGCACTATAATTGCAGGCCCAAACCGTCCATTCTCTCTCTTGATTCTTGCCTCTTGACTCTTGATTCTTGCTCCTGCCTCGTGTTCGTGACTCTTGCCGCTTGCTGCTGTTATCATCGTGGCTGCTCCTGGGTAAAAGACTGTTGCAAAGACCTATGTTGGTAGCTGGCAGCGGAACCGAAGGCCCGGGATGAGATGAGATGAGATGAGATGAGAGGAGAAGAGAAGAAGACCTTATCCATCGCCACGGTCAGTAAATCCCGACCGCGCCTGTAGGTCGATCAGCCAAGTCTTCTTGACACGAAGTTTTCTTCTTAACAAGACATATTGCATCGATGATAACTGGACTGTGCAAACACATCGTATCAGCGATATTGACAACGGTGCTCCACCATACCCTGTATCCAACCAACAGAGGTCTTCACTACAGCGGACGGTCCAGCCGACTGACCGAGCAGCAGAAGCAGTAAACAAGTGGGACCAGGAGATCTCCTGACCAACACGTGGGTGCTGCGGTGAAAAACATCCGATCAGCTATTCGGGATTTCTCCGAGTTATTACGAGTGGTGAGCATGAGTCTCGGGATCCTACGAAGCTAGTTTTAGGATAGTTATTGATAGGGGAGGGTTTAAAGTTAAGGATATTTGTAATGTGTGCCCTATTTACGTTGTGCTGGTCGTTCCTCGTTTCCCTAAGAGTGATTATAACTGTTTGTAAGATTGTACTGTCATTAATCTGTGCATATGACATGTATTTCATAATTTTAAGTATCATGCAATAAAGATTTTCCATTTCGTACCGTTCAAACCAAGTCTACATGAGTTTTATCTCCATTGCTGCTCTCGCATCTAAGTCCAGTGTCTAGAACCGTAAGGGAGAGTGATTCGAACCACTCACAGGGGTGTCTAGTGTTCCCAGACTGGCTGGAGACCAGGCCTAGACCCGCACTGACATACAGGCTGCACAGAGCCGCGTGAACCTCACAGGTTACGAGACACGCAGGGTCAGGAGAGTATCCCTTACACCTCTCCTGGTCCCTCTCCTGGTCCCTCTCCTGGTCCCTCTCCTGGTCCCTGTCCTGGTCCCTCTCCTGGTCCCTCTCCTGGTCCCTGTCCTGGTCCCTCTCCTGGTCCCTCTCCTGGTCCCTCTCCTGGTCCCTCTCCTGGTCCCTCTCCTGGTCCCTGTCCTGGTCCCTCTCCTGGTCCCTGTCCTGGTCCCTGTCCTGGTCCCTCTCCTGGTCCCTCTCCTGGTCCCTGTCCTGGTCCCTCTCCTGGTCCCTCTCCTGGTCCCTGTCCTGGTCCCTGTCCTGGTCCCTGTCCTGGTCCCTCTCCTGGTCCCTGTCCTGGTCCCTCTCCTGGTCCCTCTCCTGGTCCCTCTCCTGGTCCCTCTCCTGGTCCCTCTCCTGGTCCCTGTCCTGGTCCCTCTCCTGGTCCCTCTCCTGGTCCCTGTCCTGGTCCCTCTCCTGGTCCCTGTCCTGGTCCCTGTCCTGGTCCCTCTCCTGGTCCCTGTCCTGGTCCCTCTCCTGGTCCCTGTCCTGGTCTCTCTCCTGGTCCCTCTCCTGGTCCCTCTCCTGGTCCTCTCCTGGTCCCTGTCCTGGTCCCTCTCCTGGTCCCTGTCCTGGTCCCTGTCCTGGTCCCTCTCCTGGTCCCTGTCCTGGTCCCTCTCCTGGTCCCTCTCCTGGTCCCTGTCCTGGTCCCTCTCCTGGTCCCTCTCCTGGTCCCTGTCCTGGTCCCTGTCCTGGTCCCTCTCCTGGTCCCTCTCCTGGTCCCTCTCCTGGTCCCTCTCCTGGTCCCTCTCCTGGTCCCTCTCCTGGTCCCTCTCCTGGTCCCTGTCCTGGTCCCTCTCCTGGTCCCTCTCCTGGTCCTGTCCTGGTCCCTCTCCTGGTCCCTCTCCTGGTCCCTCTCCTGGTCCCTGTCCTGGTCCCTGTCCTGGTCCCTCTCCTGGTCCCTCTCCTGGTCCCTCTCCTGGTCCCTCTCCTGGTCCCTCTCCTGGTCCCTCTCCTGGTCCCTGTCCTGGTCCCTCTCCTGGTCCCTCTCCTGGTCCCTCTCCTGGTCCCTCTCCTGGTCCCTCTCCTGGTCCCTGTCCTGGTCCCTGTCCTGGTCCCTGTCCTGGTCCCTGTCCTGGTCCCTCTCCTGGTCCCTCTCCTGGTCCCTCTCCTGGTCTCTCTCCTGGTCCCTGTCCTGGTCCCTCTCCTGGTCCCTGTCCTGGTCCCTCTCCTGGTCCCTCTCCTGGTCCCTCTCCTGGTCCCTGTCCTGGTCCCTGTCCTGGTCCCTGTCCTGGTCCCTGTCCTGGTCCCTCTCCTGGTCCCTGTCCTGGTCCCTCTCCTGGTCTCTCTCCTGGTCCCTGTCCTGGTCCCTGTCCTGGTCTCTCTCCTGGTCCCTGTCCTGGTCCCTGTCCTGGTCCCTGTCCTGGTCCCTCTCCTGGTCCCTCTCCTGGTCTCTCTCCTGGTCCCTGTCCTGGTGCCTGTCCTGGTCCCTCTCCTGGTCCCTGTCCTGGTCCCTCTCCTGGTCCCTGTCCTGGTCCCTCTCCTGGTCTCTCTCCTGGTCCCTGTCCTGGTCCCTCTCCTGGTCCCTGTCCTGGTCCCTCTCCTGGTCCCTCTCCTGGTCCCTGTCCTGGTCCCTGTCCTGGTCCCTCTCCTGGTCCCTGTCCTGGTCCCTCTCCTGGTCTCTCTCCTGGTCCCTGTCCTGGTCCCTGTCCTGGTCTCTCTCCTAGTCCCTGTCCTGGTCCCTCTCCTGGTCCCTCTCCTGGTCCCTCTCCTGGTCCCTCTCCTGCTCCCTCTCCTGGTCCCTCTCCTGGTCCCTCTCCTGGTCCCTCTCCTGGTCCCTCTCCTGGTCCCTGTCCTGGTCCCTGTCCTGGTCCTCTCCTGGTCTCTCTCCTGGTCCCTCTCCTGGTCCCTGTCCTGGTCCCTCTCCTGGTCCCTCTCCTGGTCCCTCTCCTGGTCCCTGCTCCTGGTCCCTCTCCTGGTCCCCTCTCTGGTCCCTGTCCTGGTCCCTCTCCTGGTCCCTCTCCTGGTCCCTCTCCTGGTCCTCTCCTGGTCCCTCTCCTGGTCCCTCCCTGGTCCCTCTCCTGTCCCTCTTCCTGGCTCCCTCTCCTGGTCCCTTCCTGGTCCTCTCCTGGTCCCTCTCCTGGTCCCTCTCCTGGTCCCTTCCTGGTCCTCTCCTGGTCCCTCTCCTGTCCCTGTCCTGGTCCCTGTCCTGGTCCCTGTCCTGGTCCCTCTCCTGGTCCCTGTCCTGGTCCCTCTCCTGGTCCCTCTCCTGGTCCCTCTCCTGGTCCCTCTCCTGGTCCCTCTCCTGGTCCCTGTCCTGGTCTCTCTCCTGGTCCCTCTCCTGGTCCCTGTCCTGGTCCCTCTCCTGGTCCCTCTCCTGATCCCTATCCTGGTCCCTCTCCTGGTCCCTCTCCTGGTCCCTGTCCTGGTCCCTGTCCTGGTCCTGTCTGGTCCCTCTCCTGGTCCCTGTCCTGGTCCCTGTCCTGGTCCCTCTCCTGGTCCCTCTCCTGGTCCCTCTCCTGGTCCCTCTCCTGGTCCCTGTCCTGGTCCCTCTCCTGGTCCCTGTCCTGGTCCCTCTCCTGGTCCCTCTCCTGGTCCCTCTCCTGGTCCCTGTCCTGGTCCCTCTCCTGGTCCCTGTCCTGGTCCCTCTCCTGGTCCCTGTCCTGGTCCCTCTCCTGGTCCCTGTCCTGGTCCCTCTGGTCTCCTCTGGTCCCTGTCCTGGTCCCTCTCCTGGTCCCTGTCCTGGTCCCTCTCCTGGTCCCTCTCCTGGTCCCTCTCCTGGTCCCTCTCCTGGTCCCTCTCCTGGTCCCTCTCCTGGTCCCTGTCCTGGTCCCTCTCCTGGTCCCTCTCCTGGTCCCTGTCCTGGTCCCTGTCCTGGTCCCTGTCCTGGTCCCTGTCCTGGTCCCTCTCCTGGTCCCTGTCCTGGTCCCTCTCCTGGTCCTCTCCTGGTCCCTCTCCTGGTC
Source organism: Squalus acanthias (assembly GCA_030390025.1). Lineage (NCBI taxonomy): Eukaryota > Metazoa > Chordata > Chondrichthyes > Squaliformes > Squalidae > Squalus > Squalus acanthias. Next base: position 16,938,606 of record CM059440.1, read on the forward strand.
CCTCTCCTGGTCCCTCTCCTGGTCCCTGTCCTGGTCCCTCTCCTGGTCCCTCTCCTGGTCCCTGTCCTGGTCCCTGTCCTGGTCCCTGTCCTGGTCCCTCTCCTGGTCCCTCTCCTGGTCCCTCTCCTGGTCCCTCTCCTGGTCCCTGTCCTGGTCCCTGTCCTGGTCCCTCTCCTGGTCCCTGTCCTGGTCCCTGTCCTGGTCCCTCTCCTGGTCCCTGTCCTGGTCCCTCTCCTGGTCCTCTCCTGGTCCCTCTCCTGGTCCCTGTCCTGGTCTCTCTCCTGGTCCCTGTCCTGGTCCCTCTCCTGGTCCCTCTCCTGGTCCCTCTCCTGGTCCCTCTCCTGGTCCCTATCCTGGTCCCTCTCCTGGTCCCTCTCCTGGTCCCTGTCCTGGTCCCTGTCCTGGTCCCTGTCCTGGTCCCTCTCCTGGTCCCTGTCCTGGTCTCTCTCCTGGTCCCTCTCCTGGTCCCTCTCCTGGTCCCTCTCCTGGTCCCTCTCCTGGTCCCTCTCCTGGTCCCTCTCCTGGTCCCTCTCCTGGTCCCTGTCCTGGTCCCTCTCCTGGTCCGTGTCCTGGTCGCTGGCCTGGTCCCTCTCCTGGTCCCTGTCCTGGTCCCTCTCCTGGTCCCTGTCCTGGTCCCTCTCCTGGTCCCTCTCCTGGTCCCTCTCCTGGTCTCTCTCCTGGTCCCTGTCCTGGTCCCTCTCCTGGTCCCTGTCCTGGTCCCTGTCCTGGTCCCTCTCCTGGTCCCTGTCCTGGTCCCTCTCCTGGTCACTCTCCTGGTCCCTGTCCTGGTCCCTCTCCTGGTCCCTCTCCTGGTCCCTGTCCTGGTCCCTGTCCTGGTCCCTCTCCTGGTCCCTCTCCTGGTCCCTATCCTGGTCCCTCTCCTGGTCCCTCTCCTGGTCCCTGTCCTGGTCCCTGTCCTGGTCCCTGTCCTGGTCCCTCTCCTGGTCCCTCTCCTGGTCCTTGTCCTGGTCCCTCTCCTGGTCCCTCTCCTGGTCCCTCTCCTGGTCCCTGTCCTGGTCCCTGTCCTGGTCCCTCTCCTGGTCCCTCTCCTGGTCCCTCTCCTGGTCCCTCTCCTGGTCCCTCTCCTGGTCCCTCTCCTGGTCCCTGTCCTGGTCCCTCTCCTGGTCCCTCTCCTGGTCCCTCTCCTGGTCCCTCTCCTGGTCCCTCTCCTGGTCCCTCTCCTGGTCCCTCTCCTGGTCCCTCTCCTGGTCCCTGTCCTGGTCCCTGTCCTGGTCCCTGTCCTGGTCCCTCTCCTGGTCCCTCTCCTGGTCCCTGTCCTGGTCCCTCTCCTGGTCCCTCTCCTGGTCCCTGTCCTGGTCCCTCTCCTGGTCCCTCTCCTGGTCCCTCTCCTGGTCCCTCTCCTGGTCCCTCTCCTGGTCCCTCTCCTGGTCCCTCTCCTGGTCCCTGTCCTGGTCCCTCTCCTGGTCCCTCTCCTGGTCCCTGTCCTGGTCCCTCTCCTGGTCCCTCTCCTGGTCCCTCTCCTGGTCCCTCTCCTGGTCCCTCTCCTGGTCCCTCTCCTGGTCCCTGTCCTGGTCCCTGTCCTGGTCCCTCTCCTGGTCCCTGTCCTGGTCCCTCTCCTGGTCCCTCTCCTGGTCCCTCTCCTGGTCCCTCTCCTGGTCCCTCTCCTGGTCCCTGTCCTGGTCCCTCTCCTGGTCCCTCTCCTGGTCCCTCTCCTGGTCCCTGTCCTGGTCCCTCTCCTGGTCCCTGTCCTGGTCCCTCTCCTGGTCCCTCTCCTGGTCCCTCTCCTGGTCCCTCTCCTGGTCCCTCTCCTGGTCCCTCTCCTGGTCCCTCTCCTGGTCCCTGTCCTGGTCCCTGTCCTGGTCCCTCTCCTGGTCCCTCTCCTGGTCCCTCTCCTGGTCCCTCTCCTGCTCCCTGTCCTGGTCCCTGTCCTGGTCTCTCTCCTGGTCCCTGTCCTGGTCCCTGTCCTGGTCCCTTGCCCTGGTCCCTCTCCTGGTCTCTGTCCTGGTCCCTGTCCTGGTCCCTCTCCTGGTCCCTCTCCTGGTCCCTGTCCTGGTCCCTCTCCTGGTCCCTGTCCTGGTCCCTCTCCTGGTCCCTCTCCTGGTCCCTCTCCTGGTCCCTCTCCTGGTCCCTGTCCTGGTCCCTCTCCTGGTCCCTGTCCTGGTCCCTGTCCTGGTCGCTGTCCTGGTCCCTCTCCTGGTCCCTGTCCTGGTCCCTGTCCTGGTCCCTCTCCTGGTCCCTGTCCTGGTCCCTCTCCTGGTCCCTCTCCTGGTCCCTCTCCTGGTCACTCTCCTGGTCCCTCTCCTGGTCCCTCTCCTGGTCCCTGTCCTGGTCCCTGTCCTGTCCCTCTCCTGGTCCCTCTCCTGGTCCCTCTCCTGGTCCCTGTCCTGGTCCCTCTCCTGGTCCCTCTCCTGGTCCCTCTCCTGGTCCCTCTCCTGGTCCCTCTCCTGGTCCCTCTCCTGTCCCTTCCTGGTCCCTCTCCTGGTCCCTGTCCTGGTCCCTTCCTGGTCCCTCTCCTGGTCCCTCTCCTGGTCCCTCTCCTGGTCCCTCTCCTGGTCCCTGTCCTGGTCCCTCTCCTGGTCCCTGTCCTGGTCCCTGTCCTGGTCCCTCTCCTGGTCCCTCTCCTGGTCCCTCTCCTGGTCCCTCTCCTGGTCCCTCTCCTGGTCCCTGTCCTGGTCTCTCTCCTGGTCCCTGTCCTGGTCCCTGTCCTGGTCCCTGTCCTGGTCCCTCTCCTGGTCCCTCTCCTGGTCCCTCTCCTGGTCCCTGTCCTGGTCCCTCTCCTGGTCCCTCTCCTGGTCCCTGTCCTGGTCCCTCTCCTGGTCCCTCTCCTGGTCCCTCTCCTGGTCCCTCTCCTGGTCCCTGTCCTGGTCCCTCTCCTGGTCCCTGTCCTGGTCCCTCTCCTGGTCCCTGTCCTGGTCCCTCTCCTGGTCTCTCTCCTGGTCCCTGTCCTGGTCCCTCTCCTGGTCCCTCTCCTGGTCCCTGTCCTGGTCCCTCTCCTGGTCCCTCTCCTGGTCCCTCTCCTGGTCCCTCTCCTGGTCCCTCTCCTGGTCCCTCTCCTGGTCCCTCTCCTGGTCCCTCTCCTGGTCCCTGTCCTGGTCCCTTTCCTGGTCCCTGTCCTGGACCCTCTCCTGGTCCCTCTCCTGGTCCCTGTCCTGGTCCCTCTCCTGGTCCCTGTCCTGGTCCCTCTCCTGGTCCCTCTCCTGGTCCCTCTCCTGGTCCCTCTCCTGGTCCCTGTCCTGGTCTCTCTCCTGGTCCCTCTCCTGGTCCCTGTCCTGGTCCCTCTCCTGGTCCCTGTCCTGGTCCCTGTCCTGGTCTCTCTCCTGGTTTCTGTCCTGGTCCCTGTCCTGGTCCCTCTCCTGGTCCCTGTCCTGGTCCCTCTCCTGGTCCCTGTCCTGGTCCCTGTCCTGGTCCCTCTCCTGGTCCCTCTCCTGGTCCCTCTCCTGGTCCCTCTCCTGGTCCCTGTCCTGGTCCCTGTCCTGGTCCCTCTCCTGGTCCCTGTCCTGGTCCCTCTCCTGGTCCCTCTCCTGGTCCCTGTCCTGGTCCCTGTCCTGGTCCCTCTCCTGGTCCCTGTCCTGGTCCCTCTCCTGGTCCCTGTCCTGGTCCCTCTCCTGGTCCCTCTCCTGGTCCCTGTCCTGGTCCCTCTCCTGGTCCCTGTCCTGGTCCCTCTCCTGGTCCCTCTCCTGGTCCCTCTCCTGGTCCCTCTCCTGGTCCCTGTCCTGGTCCCTCTCCTGGTCCCTCTCCTGGTCCCTGTCCTGGTCCCTCTCCTGGTCCCTGTCCTGGTCCCTGTCCTGGTCCCTCTCCTGGTCCCTCTCCTGGTCCCTGTCCTGGTCCTCTCCTGGTCCCTCTCCTGGTCCCTGTCCTGGTCCCTGTCCTGGTCCCTGTCCTGGTCCCTCTCCTGGTCCCTCTCCTGGTCCCTCTCCTGGTCCCTGTCCTGGTCCCTCTCCTGGTCCCTCTCCTGGTCCCTGTCCTGGTCCCTCTCCTGGTCCCTCTCCTGGTCCCTGTCCTGGTCCCTGTCCTGGTCCCTCTCCTGGTCCCTGTCCTGGTCCTCTCCTGGTCCCTCTCCTGGTCCCTGTCCTGGTCCCTCTCCTGGTCCCTGTCCTGGTCCCTCTCCTGGTCCCTCTCCTGGTCCCTCTCCTGGTCCCTCTCCTGGTCCCTCTCCTGGTCCCTCTCCTGGTCCCTCTCCTGGTCCCTGTCCTGGTCCCTCTCCTGGTCCCTCTCCTGGTCCCTCTCCTGGTCCCTCTCCTGGTCCCTCTCCTGGTCCCTCTCCTGGTCCCTGTCCTGGTCCCTCTCCTGGTCCCTGTCCTGGTCCCTCTCCTGGTCCCTCTCCTGGTCCCTCTCCTGGTCCCTGCTCCTGGTCCCTCTCCTGGTCCCTGTCCTGGTCCTCTCCTGGTCCCTCTCCTGGTCCCTGTCCTGGTCCCTCTCCTGGTCCCTGTCCTGGTCCCTGTCCTGGTCCCTCTCCTGGTCCCTGTCCTGGTCCCTGTCCTGGTCCCTCTCCTGGTCCCTGTCCTGGTCCCTCTCCTGGTCTCTGCTCCTGGTCCCTGCTCCTGGTCCTCTCCTGGTCCCTCTCCTGGTCCCTGTCCTGGTCCCTCTCCTGGTCCCTCTCCTGGTCCCTCTCCTGGTCCTCTCCTGGTCCCTCTCCTGGTCCCTGTCCTGGTCCCTGTCCTGGTCCCTGTCCTGGTCCCTCTCCTGGTCCCTGTCCTGGTCCTCTCCTGGTCCCTGTCCTGGTCCCTCTCCTGGTCCCTCTCCTGGTCCCTGTCCTGGTCCCTGTCCTGGTCCCTCTCCTGGTCCCTGCTCCTGTCCCTCTCCTGGTCCCTCTCCTGGTCCCTCTCCTGGTCCCTGTCCTGGTCCCTCTCCTGGTCCCTCTCCTGGTCCCTCTCCTGGTCCCTCTCCTGGTCCCTCTCCTGGTCCCTCTCCTGGTCCTCTCCTGGTCCCTGTCCTGGTCCCTCTCCTGGTCCCTCTCCTGGTCCCTGCTCCTGGTCCCTCTCCTGGTCCCTCTCCTGGTCCCTCTCCTGGTCCCTCTCCTGGTCCCTCTCCTGGTCCCTGTCCTGGTCCCTCTCCTGGTCCCTCTCCTGGTCCCTGTCCTGGTCCCTGTCCTGGTCCCTCTCCTGGTCCCTGTCCTGGTCCCTCTCCTGGTCCCTGTCCTGGTCCCTGTCCTGGTCCCTCTCCTGGTCACTCTCCTGGTCCCTGTCCTGGTCCCTCTCCTGGTCCCTCTCCTGGTCCCTGTCCTGGTCCCTGTCCTGGTCCCTCTCCTGGTCCCTGTCCTGGTCCCTCTCCTGGTCCCTCTCCTGGTCCCTCTCCTGGTCCCTCTCCTGGTCCCTGTCCTGGTCCCTGTCCTGGTCCCTGTCCTGGTCTCTCTCCTGGTCCCTGTCCTGGTCCCTGTCCTGGTCTCTCTCCTGATCCCTGTCCTGGTCACTCTCCTGGTCCCTCTCCTGCTCCCTCTCCTGGTCACTCTCCTGGTCCCTCTCCTGGTCCCTGTCCTGGTCCCTCTCCTGGTCCCTCACCTGGTCCCTCTCCTGGTCTCTCTCCTGGTCCCTGTCCTTGTCTCTCTCCTGGTCCCTCTCCTGGTCCCTGTCCTGGTCCCTCTCCTGGTCCCTGTCCTGGTCCCTGTCCTGGTCTCTCTCCTGGTTTCTGTCCTGGTCCCTGTCCTGGTCTCTGTCCTGGTCCCTGTCCTGGTCCCTGTCCTGGTCCCTGTCCTGGTCCCTGTCCTGGTCTCTCTCCTGGTCACTCTCCTGGTCCCTCTCCTGGTCCCTGTCCTGGTCCCTGTCCTGGTCCCTGTCCTGGTCCCTGTCCTGGTCCCTGTCCTGGTCTCTCTCCTGGTCCCTCTCCTGGTCCCTGTCCTGGTCCCTCTCCTGGTCCCTCTCCTGGTCCCTCTCCTGGTCCCTCTCCTGGTCCCTCTCCTGGTCCCTCTCCTGGTCCCTCTCCTGGTCCCTCTCCTGGTCCCTGTCCTGGTCCCTGTCCTGGTCCCTCTCCTGGTCCCTCGTCCTGGTCCCTCTCCTGGTCCCTCTCCTGGTCCCTCTCCTGGTCCCTCTCCTGGTCCCTCTCCTGGTCCCTGTCCTGGTCCCTCTCCTGGTCCCTCTCCTGGTCCCTCTCCTGGTCCCTCTCCTGGTCCCTCTCCTGGTCCCTCTCCTGGTCCCTGTCCTGGTCCCTCTCCTGGTCCTGTCCTGGTCCCTCTCCTGGTCCCTCTCCTGGTCCCTGTCCTGGTCCCTCTCCTGGTCCCTGTCCTGGTCCCTGTCCTGGTCCCTCTCCTGGTCCCTCTCCTGGTCCCTGTCCTGGTCCCTCTCCTGGTCCCTCTCCTGGTCCCTGTCCTGGTCCCTGTCCTGGTCCCTCTCCTGGTCCCTCTCCTGGTCCCTGTCCTGGTCCCTCTCCTGGTCCCTGTCCTGGTCCCTGTCCTGGTCCCTGTCCTGGTCCCTCTCCTGGTCTCTCTCCTGGTCCCTGTCCTGGTCCCTGTCCTGGTCCCTGTCCTGGTCCCTGTCCTGGTCCCTCTCCTGGTCCCTCTCCTGGTCCCTGTCCTGGTCCCTCTCCTGGTCCCTGTCCTGGTCCCTCTCCTGGTCCCTGTCCTGGTCCCTCTCCTGGTCCCTCTCCTGGTCCCTGTCCTGGTCCCTCTCCTGGTCCCTCTCCTGGTCCCTGTCCTGGTCCCTGTCCTGGTCCCTCTCCTGGTCCCTGTCCTGGTCCCTCTCCTGGTCCCTCTCCTGGTCCCTGTCCTGGTCCCTCCTGGTCCCTGTCCTGGTCCCTGTCCTGGTCTCTCTCCTGGTCCCTCTCCTGGTCCCTGTCCTGGTCCCTGTCCTGGTCCCTCTCCTGGTCCCTGTCCTGGTCCCTGTCCTGGTCCCTCTCCTGGTCCCTGTCCTGGTCTCTCTCCTGGTCCCTGTCCTGGTCCCTGTCCTGGTCCCTCTCCTGGTCCCTCTCCTGGTCCCTGTCCTGGTCCCTGTCCTGGTCCCTCTCCTGGTCCCTGTCCTGGTCCCTGTCCTGGTCCTCTCCTGGTCCCTGTCCTGGTCCCTCTCCTGGTCCCTGTCCTGGTCCCTCTCCTGGTCCCTCTCCTGGTCCTCTCCTGGTCCCTGTCCTGGTCCCTCTCCTGGTCCCTCTCCTGGTCCCTGTCCTGGTCCCTCTCCTGGTCCCTCTCCTGGTCCCTGTCCTGGTCCCTCTCCTGGTCCCTCTCCTGGTCCCTGTCCTGGTCCCTCTCCTGGTCCCTCTCCTGGTCCCTGTCCTGGTCCCTGTCCTGGTCCCTCTCCTGGTCCCTGTCCTGGTCCCTCTCCTGGTCCTTGTCCTGGTCCCTGTCCTGGTCCCTGTCCTGGTCCCTGTCCTGGTCCCTGTCCTGGTCCCTCTCCTGGTCCCTCTCCTGGTCCCTCTCCTGGTCCCTGTCCTGGTCCCTCTCCTGGTCCCTCTCCTGGTCCCTCTCCTGGTCCCTGTCCTGGTCCCTCTCCTGGTCCCTCTCCTGGTCCCTGTCCTGGTCCCTCTCCTGGTCCCTGTCCTGGTCCTCTCCTGGTCCCTGTCCTGGTCCCTGTCCTGGTCCCTCTCCTGGTCCCTGTCCTGGTCCCTCTCCTGGTCCCTCTCCTGGTCCCTCTCCTGGTCCCTCTCCTGGTCCCTCTCCTGGTCCCTGTCCTGGTCCCTCTCCTGGTCCCTCTCCTGGTCCCTCTCCTGGTCCCTCTCCTGGTCCCTGTCCTGGTCTCTCTCCTGGTCCCTCTCCTGGTCCCTGTCCTGGTCCCTCTCCTGGTCCCTGTCCTGGTCCCTGTCCTGGTCTCTCTCCTGGTCCCTGTCCTGGTCCCTGTCCTGGTCTCTGTCCTGGTCCCTGTCCTGGTCCCTGTCCTGGTCCCTGTCCTGGTCCCTGTCCTGGTCCCTCTCCTGGTCCCTCTCCTGGTCCCTCTCCTGGTCCCTGTCCTGGTCCCTGTCCTGGTCCCTGTCCTGGTCCCTGTCCTGGTCCCTGTCCTGGTCTCTCTCCTGGTCCCTCTCCTGGTCCCTGTCCTGGTCCCTGTCCTGGTCCCTGTCCTGGTCCCTGTCCTGGTCCCTCTCCTGGTCCCTGTCCTGGTCCCTCTCCTGGTCCCTCTCCTGGTCCCTGTCCTGGTCCCTCTCCTGGTCCCTCTCCTGGTCCCTCTCCTGGTCCCTCTCCTGGTCCCTCTCCTGGTCCCTCTCCTGGTCCCTGTCCTGGTCCCTGTCCTGGTCCCTCTCCTGGTCCCTGTCCTGGTCCCTGTCCTGGTCCCTGTCCTGGTCCCTCTCCTGGTCTCTCTCCTGGTCCCTGTCCTGGTCCCTGTCCTGGTCCCTGTCCTGGTCCCTCTCCTGGTCCCTCTCCTGGTCCCTCTCCTGGTCCCTGTCCTGGTCCCTCTCCTGGTCCCTGTCCTGGTCCCTCTCCTGGTCCCTGTCCTGGTCCTGTCCTGGTCACTCTCCTGGTCCCTGTCCGGGTCCCGTCCCTGGTCTCTCTCCTGGTCCCTGTCCTGGTCCCTCTCCTGGTCCCTCTCCTGGTCCCTGTCCTGGTCTCTCTCCTGGTCTCTCTCCTGGTCCCTGTCCTGGTCCCTGTCCTGGTCCCTGTCCTGGTCCCTCTCCTGGTCCCTCTCCTGGTCCCTCTCCTGGTCCCTCTCCTGGTCCCTCTCCTGGTCCCTGTCCTGGTCCCTGTCCTGGTCTCTCTCCTGGTCCCTCTCCTGGTCCCTGTCCTGGTCTCTCTCCTGGTCCCTGTCCTGGTCCTCTCCTGGTCCCTCTCCTGGTCCCTCTCCTGGTCCCTGTCCTGGTCCCTCTCCTGGTCCCTCTCCTGGTCCCTCTCCTGGTCCCTGTCCTGGTCCCTGTCCTGGTCCCTGTCCTGGTCCTCTCCTGGTCCCTGTCCTGTCCCTCTCCTGGTCCCTCTCCTGGTCCCTCTCCTGGTCCCTGTTCCTGGTCCCTCTCCTGGTCCCTCTCCTGGTCCTCTCCTGGTCCTCCTGGTCCCTTCCTGGTCCCTCTCCTGGTCCCTGCTCCTGGTCCCTGTCCTGGTCCCTCTCCTGGTCCCTGTCCTGGTCCCTCTCCTGGTCACTCTCCTGGTCCCTGTCCTGGTCCCTCTCCTGTCCCTCTCCTGGTCCCTCTCCTGGTCCCTGTCCTGGACCCTCTCCTGGTCCTCTCCTGGTCCCTGTCCTGGTCCCTCTCCTGGTCCCTTCCTGGTCCCTCTCCTGGTCCCTCTCCTGGTCCCTCTCCTGGTCCCTCTCCTGGCTCCCTCTCCTGGTCCCTGTCCTGGTCCCTGTCCTGGTCCCTCTCCTGGTCCCTCTCCTCTGGTCCCTCTCCTGGTCCCTCTCCTGGTCCCTCTCCTGGTCCCTCTCCTGGTTCCCTCTCCTGTCCCTCTCCTGGTCCCTCTCCTGGTCCCTCTCCTGGTCCCTCTCCTGGCTCCCTCTCCTGGTCCCTGTCCTGGTCCCTGTCCTGGTCCCTGTCCTGGTCCCTCTCCTGGTCCCTGTCCTGGTCCCTCTCCTGGTCCCTGTCCTGGTCCCTCTCCTGGTCCCTCTCCTGGTCCCTGCTCCTGGTCCCTCTCCTGGTCCCTCTCCTGGTCCCTCTCCTGGTCCCTGTCCTGGTCCCTGTCCTGGTCCCTGTCCTGGTCCCTCTCCTGGTCCTCTCCTGGTCCCTGTCCTGGTCCCTCTCCTGGTCCCTCTCCTGGTCCCTGTCCTGGTCCCTCTCCTGGTCCCTCTCCTGGTCCCTGTCCTGGTCCTCTCCTGGTCCCTCTCCTGGTCCCTGTCCTGGTCCTGTCCTGGTCCCTGTCCTGGTCCCTGTCCTGGTCCTCTCCTGGTCCCTGTCCTGGTCCCTCTCCTGGTCCCTGTCCTGGTCCCTGTCCTGGTCCCTGCTCCTGGTCCCTCTCCTGGTCCCTGTCCTGGTCCCTCTCCTGGTCCCTCTCCTGGTCCCTCTCCTGGTCCCTCTCCTGGTCCCTCTCCTGGTCCCTCTCCTGGTCCCTGTCCTGGTCCCTCTCCTGGTCCCTCTCCTGGTCCCTCTCCTGGTCCCTCTCCTGGTCCCTCTCCTGGTCCCTCTCCTGGTCCCTCTCCTGGTCCCTCTCCTGGTCCCTCTCCTGGTCCCTGTCCTGGTCCCTGTCCTGGTCCCTCTCCTGGTCCCTCTCCTGGTCCCTCTCCTGGTCCCTGTCCTGGTCCCTGTCCTGGTCCCTCTCCTGGTCCTCTCCTGGTCCCTCTCCTGGTCCCTGTCCTGGTCCCTCTCCTGGTCCCTGTCCTGGTCCCTGTCCTGGTCCCTCTCCTGGTCCCTCTCCTGGTCCCTGTCCTGGTCCCTCTCCTGGTCCCTGTCCTGGTCCCTCTCCTGGTCCCTCTCCTGGTCCCTGTCCTGGTCCCTCTCCTGGTCCCTCTCCTGGTCCCTGTCCTGGTCCCTCTCCTGGTCCCTCTCCTGGTCCCTCTCCTGGTCCCTCTCCTGGTCCCTCTCCTGGTCCCTCTCCTGGTCCCTGTCCTGGTCCCTCTCCTGGTCCTCTCTCCTGGTCCCTGTCCTGGTCCCTGTCCTGGTCCCTCTCCTGGTCCCTCTCCTGGTCTCTCTCCTGGTCCCTGTCCTGGTCCCTGTCCTGGTCCCTCTCCTGGTCCCTCTCCTGGTCCCTCTCCTGGTCCCTCTCCTGGTCCCTGTCCTGGTCCCTCTCCTGGTCCCTGTCCTGGTCCCTCTCCTGGTCCCTGTCCTGGTCCTCTCCTGGTCCCTCTCCTGGTCCCTGTCCTGGTCCCTCTCCTGGTCCCTCTCCTGGTCCCTCTCCTGGTCCCTGTCCTGGTCCCTCTCCTGGTCCCTGTCCTGGTCCCTGTCCTGGTCCCTCTCCTGGTCCCTGTCCTGGTCCCTGTCCTGGTCCTCTCCTGGTCCCTGTCCTGGTCCCTCTCCTGGTCCTCTCCTGGTCCTGTCCTGGTCCCTGTCCTGGTCCCTGTCCTGGTCCCTGTCCTGGTCCCTGTCCTGGTCCCTCTCCTGGTCCCTCTCCTGGTCCCTCTCCTGGTCCCTGTCCTGGTCCCTCTCCTGGTCCCTCTCCTGGTCCCTGTCCTGGTCCCTCTCCTGGTCCCTCTCCTGGTCCCTGTCCTGGTCCCTCTCCTGGTCCCTCTCCTGGTCCCTGTCCTGGTCCCTCTCCTGGTCCCTCTCCTGGTCCCTGTCCTGGTCCCTGTCCTGGTCCCTCTCCTGGTCCCTGTCCTGGTCTCTCTCCTGGTCCCTCTCCTGGTCCCTGTCCTGGTCCCTGTCCTGGTCCCTCTCCTGGTCCTCTCCTGGTCCCTCTCCTGGTCCTCTCCTGGTCCCTGTCCTGGTCCCTGTCCTGGTCCCTCTCCTGGTCCCTCTCCTGGTCCCTCTCCTGGTCCCTGTCCTGGTCCTCTCTCCTGGTCCCTCTCCTGGTCCCTGTCCTGGTCCCTGTCCTGGTCCCTGTCCTGGTCCCTCTCCTGGTCCCTGTCCTGGTCCCTGTCCTGGTCTCTCTCCTGGTCCCTGTCCTGGTCCCTCTCCTGGTCCCTGTCCTGGTCCTCTCCTGGTCCCTCTCCTGGTCCCTCTCCTGGTCCCTCTCCTGGTCCCTCTCCTGGTCCCTGTCCTGGTCCCTGTCCTGGTCCCTCTCCTGGTCCTCTCCTGGTCCCTCTCCTGGTCTCTCTCCTGGTCCCTCTCCTGGTCCCTGTCCTGGTCCTGTCCTGGTCCCTGTCCTGGTCTCTCCCTGGTCCCTCTCCTGCTCCCTATCCTGGTCCCTGTCCTGGTCCTCTCCTGGTCCCTGTCCTGGTCCCTGTCCTGGTCCCTGTCCTGGTCCCTCTCCTGGTCCTCTCCTGGTCCCTGTCCTGGTCCCTCTCCTGGTCCCTGTCCTGGTCCCTCTCCTGGTCCCTCTCCTGGTCCCTGTCCTGGTCCCTCTCTGGTCCCTCTCCTGGTCCTCTCCTGGTCCCTGTCCTGGTCCCTCTCCTGGTCCTCTCCTGGTCCCTGGCCTGGTCCTCTTCCTGGTCACTTCCTGGTCCCTGTCCTGTCCCTGTCCTGGTCCCTGTCCTGGTCCCTGTCCTGGTCTCTCTCCTGGTCCTCTCCTGCTCCCTGTCCTGGTCCCTCTCCTGGTCCCTGTCCTGGTCCCCTGTCCTGGCTCCTTCCTGGTCACTCTCCTGGTCCCTGTCCTGGTCCCTCTCCTGGTCTCCTCTCCGGTCCTGTCCTGGTCCCTCTCCTGGTCTCTCTCCTGGTCCCTGTCTCGTCACTGTCCTGGTCCCTGTCCTGGTCCCTCTCCTGGTCCCTGTCCTGGTCCCTCTCCTGGTCCCTCTCCTGGTCCCTCTCCTGGTCCCTCTCCTGGGTCCCTCTCCTGGTCCTGTCCTGGTCCCTCTCCTGGTCTCTCCTGGTCCTTCTCCTGTCCCTCTCCTGGTCCTCTCCTGGTCCTCTGTCCTGGTCCCTCTCCTGGTCCCTGTCCTGGTCCCTGTCCTGGTCCCTCTCCTGGTCCTCTCCTGGTCCCTCTCCTGGTCCCTCTCCTGGTCCCTCTCCTGGTCCCTGTCCTGGTCCCTCTCCTGGTCCCTCTCCTGGTCCCTGTCCTGGTCCCTCTCCTGGTCCCTCTCCTGGTCCCTCTCCTGGTCCCTCTCCTGGTCCCTCTCCTGGTCCCTGTCCTGGTCCCTGTCCTGGTCCCTGTCCTGGTCCCTCTCCTGGTCCCTGTCCTGGTCCCTCTCCTGGTCCCTCTCCTGGTCCCTCTCCTGGTCCCTCTCCTGGTCCCTCTCCTGGTCCCTGTCCTGGTCCCTCTCCTGGTCCCTCTCCTGGTCCCTCTCCTGGTCCCTGTCCTGGTCCCTCTCCTGGTCCCTGTCCTGGTCCCTGTCCTGGTCCCTCTCCTGGTCCCTGTCCTGGTCCCTCTCCTGGTCCCTCTCCTGGTCCCTCTCCTGGTCCCTCTCCTGGTCCCTCTCCTGGTCCCTGTCCTGGTCCCTGTCCTGGTCCCTCTCCTGGTCCCTCTCCTGGTCCCTGTCCTGGTCCCTCTCCTGGTCCCTCTCCTGGCCCCTCTCCTGGTCCCTCTCCTGGTCCCTCTCCTGGTCCCTGTCCTGGTCCCTGTCCTGGTCCCTCTCCTGGTCCCTCTCCTGGTCCTTGTCCTGGTCCCTCTCCTGGTCCCTCTCCTGGTCCCTCTCCTGGTCCTGTCCTGGTCCCTCTCCTGGTCCGTGTCCTGGTCGCTGGCCTGGTCCCTCTCCTGGTCCCTGTCCTGGTCCCTCTCCTGGTCCCTGTCCTGGTCTCTCTCCTGGTCCCTCTCCTGGTCCCTCTCCTGGTCTCTCTCCTGGTCCCTGTCCTGGTCCCTCTCCTGGTCCCTGTCCTGGTCCCTGTCCTGGTCCCTCTCCTGGGCCCTGTCCTGGTCCCTCTCCTGGTCACTCTCCTGGTCCCTGTCCTGGTCCCTCTCCTGGTCCCTCTCCTGGTCCCTGTCCTGGTCCCTGTCCTGGTCCCTCTCCTGGTCCCTCTCCTGGTCCCTCTCCTGGTCCCTCTCCTGGTCCCTCTCCTGGTCCCTGTCCTGGTCCCTGTCCTGGTCCCTGTCCTGGTCCCTCTCCTGGTCCCTCTCCTGGTCCCTGTCCTGGTCCCTCTCCTGGTCCCTCTCCTGGTCCCTGTCCTGGTCCCTGTCCTGGTCCCTCTCCTGGTCCCTGTCCTGGTCCCTCTCCTGGTCCCTCTCCTGGTCCCTGTCCTGGTCCCTCTCCTGGTCCCTCTCCTGGTCCCTCTCCTGGTCCCTGTCCTGGTCCCTCTCCTGGTCCCTCTCCTGGTCCCTGTCCTGGTCCCTCTCCTGGTCCCTGTCCTGGTCCCTGTCCTGGTCCCTCTCCTGGTCCCTGTCCTGGTCCCTCTCCTGGTCCCTCTCCTGGTCCCTCTCCTGGTCCCTCTCCTGGTCCCTCTCCTGGTCCCTCTCCTGGTCCCTGTCCTGGTCCCTGTCCTGGTCCCTCTCCTGGTCCCTCTCCTGGTCCCTCTCCTGGTCCCTCTCCTGGTCCCTGTCCTGGTCCCTGCTCTGGTCCCTCTCCTGGTCCCTGTCCTGGTCCCTCTCCTGGTCCCTCTCCTGGTCTCTCTCCTGGTCCCTGTCCTGGTCCTCTCCTGGTCCCTGTCCTGGTCCCTGTCCTGGTCCCTGTCCTGGTCCCTCTCCTGGTCCCTCTCCTGGTCTCTCTCCTGGTCCCTGTCCTGGTGCCTGTCCTGGTCCCTCTCCTGGTCCCTGTCCTGGTCCCTCTCCTGGTCCCCGTCCTGGTCCCTCTCCTGGTCTCTCTCCTGGTCCCTGTCCTGGTCCCTCTCCTGGTCCCTGTCCTGGTCCCTCTCCTGGTCCCTCTCCTGGTCCCTGTCCTGGTCCCTGTCCTGGTCCCTCTCCTGGTCCCTGTCCTGGTCCCTCTCCTGGTCTCTCTCCTGGTCCCTGTCCTGGTCCCTGTCCTGGTCCTCTCCTGTCCCTGTCCTGGTCCCTCTCCTGGTCCCTCTCCTGGTCCCTCTCCTGGTCCCTCTCCTGGTCCCTGTCCTGGTCTCTCTCCTGGTCCCTCTCCTGGTCCCTGTCCTGGTCCCTCTCCTGGTCCCTCTCCTGGTCCCTCTCCTGGTCCCTCTCCTGGTCCCTCTCCTGGTCCCTCTCCTGGTCCCTGTCCTGGTCCCTCTCCTGGTCCCTCTCCTGGTCCCTGTCCTGGTCCCTCTCCTGGTCCCTCTCCTGGTCCCTCTCCTGGTCCCTGTCCTGGTCCCTCTCCTGGTCCCTGTCCTGGTCCCTCTCCTGGTCCCTCTCCTGGTCCCTCTCCTGGTCCCTCTCCTGGTCCCTGTCCTGGTCTCTCTCCTGGTCCCTCTCCTGGTCCCTGTCCTGGTCCCTCTCCTGGTCCCTGTCCTGGTCCCTGTCCTGGTCCCTCTCCTGGTCCCTGTCCTGGTCCCTGTCCTGGTCCTGTCCTGGTCCCTCTCCTGGTCCCTCTCCTGGTCCCTGTCCTGGTCCCTGTCCTGGTCCCTCTCCTGGTCCCTCTCCTGGTCCCTCTCCTGGTCCCTCTCCTGGTCCCTGTCCTGGTCCCTGTCCTGGTCCCTGTCCTGGTCCCTGTCCTGGTCCCTCTCCTGGTCCCTCTCCTGGTCCCTGTCTGGTCCCTGTCCTGGTCCCTCTCCTGGTCCCTGTCCTGGTCCTTCTCCTGGTCCCTGTCCTGGTCCCTCTCCTGGTCCCTCTCCTGGTCCCTGTCCTGGTCCCTCTCCTGGTCCCTGTCCTGGTCCCTCTCCTGGTCCCTCTCCTGGTCCCTCTCCTGGTCTCTCTCCTGGTCCCTGTCCTGGTCTTCTCTCCTGGTCCCTCTCCTGGTCCCTGTCCTGGTCCCTCTCCTGGTCCCTGTCCTGGTCCCTGCCCTGGTCTCTCTCCTGGTCCCTGTCCTGGTCCTGTCCTGGTCTCTCTCCTGGTCCCTGTCCTGGTCCCTCTCCTGGTCCCTCTCCTGGTCCCTCTCCTGGTCCCTCTCCTGGTCCTCTCCTGGTCCCTCTCCTGGTCCCTGTCCTGGTCCCTCTCCTGGTCCCTCTCCTGGTCCCTGTCCTGGTCCCTCTCCTGGTCCCTCTCCTGGTCCCTCTCCTGGTCCCTGTCCTGGTCCCTGTCCTGGTCCCTGTCCTGGTCTCTCTCCTGGTCCCTGTCCTGGTCCCTGTCCTGGTCCCTCTCCTGGTCCCTGTCCTGGTCCCTCTCCTGGTCCCTCTCCTGGTCCCTATCCTGGTCCCTCTCCTGGTCCCTCTCCTGGTCCCTGTCCTGGTCCCTGTCCTGGTCCCTGTCCTGGTCCCTCTCCTGGTCCCTCTCCTGGTCCCTGTCCTGGTCCCTCTCCTGGTCCCTCTCCTGGTCCCTGTCCTGGTCCCTCTCCTGGTCCCTGTCCTGGTCCCTGTCCTGGTCCCTCTCCTGGTCCCTGTCCTGGTCCCTCTCCTGGTCCCTCTCCTGGTCCCTCTCCTGGTCCCTGTCCTGGTCCCTCTCCTGGTCCCTGTCCTGGTCCCTGTCCTGGTCCCTCTCCTGGTCCCTCTCCTGGTCCCTATCCTGGTCCCTCTCCTGGTCCCTCTCCTGGTCCCTGTCCTGGTCCCTGTCCTGGTCCCTGTCCTGGTCCCTCTCCTGGTCCCTGTCCTGGTCCCTCTCCTGGTCCCTCTCCTGGTCCCTCTCCTGGTCCCTCTCCTGGTCCCTCTCCTGGTCCCTGTCCTGGTCCCTCTCCTGGTCCCTCTCCTGGTCCCTGTCCTGGTCCCTCTCCTGGTCCCTGTCCTGGTCCCTGTCCTGGTCCCTCTCCTGGTCCCTGTCCTGGTCCCTCTCCTGGTCCCTGTCCTGGTCCCTCTCCTGGTCCCTCTCCTGGTCCCTCTCCTGGTCCCTCTCCTGGTCCCTGTCCTGGTCCCTCTCCTGGTCCCTGTCCTGGTCCCTGTCCTGGTCCCTCTCCTGGTCCCTCTCCTGGTCCCTCTCCTGGTCCCTCTCCTGGTCCCTGTCCTGGTCCCTCTCCTGGTCCCTCTCCTGGTCCCTCTCCTGGTCCCTGTCCTGGTCCCTCTCCTGGTCCCTCTCCTGGTCCCTCTCCTGGTCCCTCTCCTGTCCCTCTCCTGGTCCCTGTCCTGGTCCCTCTCCTGGTCCCTGTCCTGGTCCTCTCCTGGTCCTCTCCTGGTCCCTCTCCTGGTCCCTCTCCTGGTCCCTCTCCTGGTCCTCTCCTGGTCCCTCTCCTGGTCCCTGTCCTGGTCCCTCTCCTGGTCCCTCTCCTGGTCCCTCTCCTGGTCCTCTCCTGGTCCCTCTCCTGGTCCCTGTCCTGTCCCTCTCCTGGTCCTCTCCTGGTCCTCTCCTGGTCCCTCTCCTGGTCCCTCTCCTGGTCCCTCTCCTGGTCCCTCTCCTGGTCCTCTCCTGGTCCCTCTCCTGGTCCCTGTCCTGGTCCCTCTCCTGGTCCCTCTCCTGGTCCCTCTCCTGGTCCTCTCCTGGTCCCTGTCCTGGTCCCTCTCCTGGTCCCTGTCCTGGTCCCTGTCCTGGTCCCTCTCCTGGTCCCTCTCCTGGTCCCTCTCCTGGTCCCTCTCCTGGTCCCTCTCCTGGTCCCTCTCCTGGTCCCTCTCCTGGTCCCTATCCTGGTCCCTGTCCTGGTCCCTCTCCTGGTCCTCTCCTGGTCCCTGTCCTGGTCCCTCTCCTGGTCCCTCTCCTGCTCCCTCTCCTGGTCCCTCTCCTGGTCCCTCTCCTGGTCCCTGTCCTGGTCCCTGTCCTGGTCCCTGTCCTGGTCCCTCTCCTGGTCCCTGTCCTGGTCTCTCTCCTGGTCCCTCTCCTGGTCCTTCCTGGTCCCTCTCCTGGTCCCTCTCCTGGTCCCTTGTCCTGGTCCCTCTCCTGGTCCCTCTCCTGGTCCCTCTCCTGGTCCCTGTCCTGGTCACTCTCCTGGTCCTGTCCTGGTCCCTCTCCTGGTCCCTCTCCTGGTCCCTCTCCTGGTCTCTCTCCTGGTCCCTCTCCTGGTCCCTCTCCTGGTCCCTCTCCTGGTCCCTGTCCTGGTCCCTGTCCTGGTCCCTCTCCTGGTCCCTCTCCTGTCCCTCTCCTGGTCCCTCTCCTGGTCCCTCTCCTGGTCCCTGTCCTGGTCCCTCTCCTGGTCCCTGTCCTGGTCCCTCTCCTGGTCCCTCTCCTGGTCCCTCTCCTGGTCCCTCTCCTGGTCCCTCTCCTGGTCCCTCTCCTGGTCCCTGTCCTGGTCCCTGTCCTGGTCCCTCTCCTGGTCCCTGTCCTGGTCCCTCTCCTGGTCCCTCTCCTGGTCCCTCTCCTGGTCCCTCTCCTGGTCCCTGTCCTGGTCCCTCTCCTGGTCCCTGTCCTGGTCCCTGTCCTGGTCCCTCTCCTGGTCCCTCTCCTGGTCCCTCTCCTGGTCCCTCTCCTGGTCCCTCTCCTGGTCCCTGTCCTGGTCTCTCTCCTGGTCCCTCTCCTGGTCCCTGTCCTGGTCCCTCTCCTGGTCCCTCTCCTGGTCCCTCTCCTGGTCCCTCTCCTGGTCCCTGTCCTGGTCCCTCTCCTGGTCCCTGTCCTGGTCCCTCTCCTGGTCCCTCTCCTGGTCCCTGTCCTGGTCCCTCTCCTGGTCCCTCTCCTGGTCCCTCTCCTGGTCCCTCTCCTGGTCCCTCTCCTGGTCCCTGTCCTGGTCCCTGTCCTGGTCCCTGTCCTGGTCCCTGTCCTGGTCCCTGTCCTGGTCCCTCTCCTGGTCCCTCTCCTGGTCCCTCTCCTGGTCCCTGTCCTGGTCCCTGTCCTGGTCCCTGTCCTGGTCCCTGTCCTGGTCCCTGTCCTGGTCCCTCTCCTGGTCCCTCTCCTGGTCCCTCTCCTGGTCCCTGTCCTGGTCCCTGTCCTGGTCCCTCTCCTGGTCCCTGTCCTGGTCCCTGTCCTGGTCCCTGTCCTGGTCCCTGTCCTGGTCCTCTCCTGGTCCCTCTCCTGGTCCCTGTCCTGGTCCCTGTCCTGGTCCCTCTCCTGGTCCCTGTCCTGGTCCCTCTCCTGGTCCCTGTCCTGGTCCCTCTCCTGGTCTCTCTCCTGGTCCCTGTCCTGGTCCCTCTCCTGGTCCCTGTCCTGGTCCCTCTCCTGGTCCCTGTCCTGGTCCCTCTCCTGGTCCTCTCCTGGTCCCTCTCCTGGTCCCTGTCCTGGTCCCTCTCCTGGTCCCTCTCCTGGTCCCTCTCCTGGTCCCTGTCCTGGTCTCTCTCCTGGTCCCTCTCCTGGTCCCTCTCCTGGTCCCTCTCCTGGTCCCTCTCCTGGTCCCTGTCCTGGTCCCTGTCCTGGTCCCTCTCCTGGTCCCTCTCCTGGTCCCTCTCCTGGTCCCTCTCCTGGTCCTCTCCTGGTCCCTCTCCTGGTCCCTCTCCTGGTCCCTGTCCTGGTCCCTCTCCTGGTCCCTGTCCTGGTCCCTGTCCTGGTCCCTCTCCTGGTCCCTGTCCTGGTCCCTCTCCTGGTCCCTGTCCTGGTCCCTGTCCTGGTCCCTCTCCTGGTCCCTCTCCTGGTCCCTCTCCTGGTCCCTGTCCTGGTCCCTCTCCTGGTCCCTCTCCTGGTCCCTGTCCTGGTCCCTCTCCTGGTCCCTGTCCTGGTCCCTGTCCTGGTCCCTGTCCTGGTCCCTGTCCTGGTCCCTCTCCTGGTCCCTGTCCTGGTCCCTGTCCTGGTCCCTCTCCTGGTCCCTGTCCTGGTCCCTCTCCTGGTCCCTCTCCTGGTCCCTCTCCTGGTCCCTCTCCTGGTCCCTCTCCTGGTCCCTGTCCTGGTCCCTGTCCTGGTCCCTGTCCTGGTCCCTGTCCTGGTCCCTCTCCTGGTCCCTCTCCTGGTCCCTGTCCTGGTCCCTCTCCTGGTCCCTCTCCTGGTCCCTGTCCTGGTCCCTCTCCTGGTCCCTCTCCTGGTCCCTCTCCTGGTCCCTCTCCTGGTCCCTGTCCTGGTCCCTCTCCTGGTCCCTGTCCTGGTCCCTCTCCTGGTCCCTCTCCTGGTCCCTCTCCTGGTCCCTGTCCTGGTCCCTCTCCTGGTCCCTCTCCTGGTCCCTGTCCTGGTCCCTCTCCTGGTCCCTGTCCTGGTCCCTGTCCTGGTCCCTCTCCTGGTCCCTGTCCTGGTCCCTGTCCTGGTCTCTGTCCTGGTCCCTGTCCTGGTCCCTGTCCTGGTCCCTGTCCTGGTCCCTGTCCTGGTCTCTCTCCTGGTCCCTCTCCTGGTCCCTCTCCTGGTCCCTGTCCTGGTCCCTGTCCTGGTCCCTGTCCTGGTCCCTGTCCTGGTCCCTCTCCTGGTCCCTCTCCTGGTCCCTCTCCTGGTCCCTCTCCTGGTCCCTCTCCTGGTCCCTGTCCTGGTCCCTCTCCTGGTCCCTGTCCTGGTCCCTGTCCTGGTCTCTCTCCTGGTCCCTCTCCTGGTCCCTCTCCTGGTCCCTCTCCTGGTCCCTCTCCTGGTCCCTCTCCTGGTCCCTCTCCTGGTCCCTCTCCTGGTCCCTGTCCTGGTCCCTCTCCTGGTCCCTCTCCTGGTCCCTGTCCTGGTCCCTCTCCTGGTCCCTGTCCTGGTCCCTCTCCTGGTCCCTCTCCTGGTCCCTGTCCTGGTCCCTCTCCTGGTCCCTGTCCTGGTCCCTCTCCTGGTCCCTGTCCTGGTCCCTGTCCTGGTCCCTCTCCTGGTCCCTGTCCTGGTCCCTCTCCTGGTCCCTCTCCTGGTCCCTGTCCTGGTCCCTCTCCTGGTCCCTGTCCTGGTCCCTGTCCTGGTCCCTGTCCTGGTCCCTCTCCTGGTCCCTCTCCTGGTCCCTCTCCTGGTCCCTGTCCTGGTCCCTGTCCTGGTCCCTCTCCTGGTCCCTGTCCTGGTCCCTCTCCTGGTCTCTCTCCTGGTCCCTGTCCTGGTCCCTCTCCTGGTCCCTCTCCTGGTCCCTGTCCTGGTCCCTCTCCTGGTCCCTCTCCTGGTCCCTGTCCTGGTCCCTGTCCTGGTCCCTCTCCTGGTCCCTGTCCTGGTCCCTGTCCTGGTCCCTCTCCTGGTCCCTGTCCTGGTCCCTCTCCTGGTCCCTGTCCTGGTCCCTGTCCTGGTCCCTGTCCTGGTCCCTCTCCTGGTCCCTGTCCTGGTCCCTGTCCTGGTCCCTCTCCTGGTCCCTGTCCTGGTCCCTGTCCTGGTCCCTCTCCTGGTCCCTGTCCTGGTCCCTCTCCTGGTCCCTCTCCTGGTCCCTGTCCTGGTCCCTGTCCTGGTCTCTCTCCTGGTCCCTGTCCTGGTCCCTGTCCTGGTCCCTCTCCTGGTCCCTGTCCTGGTCCCTCTCCTGGTCCCTCTCCTGGTCCCTGTCCTGGTCCCTCTCCTGGTCCCTCTCCTGGTCCCTGTCCTGGTCCCTGTCCTGGTCCCTCTCCTGGTCCCTGTCCTGGTCCCTGTCCTGGTCTCTCTCCTGGTCCCTGTCCTGGTCCCTCTCCTGGTCCCTCTCCTGGTCCCTGTCCTGGTCCCTGTCCTGGTCCCTCTCCTGGTCCCTCTCCTGGTCCCTGTCCTGGTCCCTCTCCTGGTCCCTCTCCTGGTCCCTGTCCTGGTCCCTCTCCTGGTCCCTCTCCTGGTCCCTGTCCTGGTCCCTGTCCTGGTCCCTCTCCTGGTCCCTCTCCTGGTCCCTGTCCTGGTCCCTCTCCTGGTCCCTGTCCTGGTCCCTCTCCTGGTCCCTGTCCTGGTCCCTGTCCTGGTCCCTCTCCTGGTCCCTGTCCTGGTCCCTCTCCTGGTCCCTCTCCTGGTCCCTCTCCTGGTCCCTCTCCTGGTCCCTCTCCTGGTCCCTGTCCTGGTCCCTCTCCTGGTCCCTCTCCTGGTCCCTCTCCTGGTCCCTCTCCTGGTCCCTGTCCTGGTCCCTCTCCTGGTCCCTCTCCTGGTCCCTGTCCTGGTCCCTCTCCTGGTCCCTGTCCTGGTCCCTGTCCTGGTCCCTCTCCTGGTCCCTCTCCTGGTCCCTGTCCTGGTCCCTCTCCTGGTCCCTGTCCTGGTCCCTGTCCTGGTCCCTGTCCTGGTCCCTGTCCTGGTCCCTCTCCTGGTCCCTCTCCTGGTCCCTCTCCTGGTCCCTGTCCTGGTCCCTGT
>CM059440.1:16960043-16996313 GCA_030390025.1 Squalus acanthias
TCCCTCTCCTGGTCCCTGTCCTGGTCCCTGTCCTGGTCTCTCTCCTGGTCCCTGTCCTGGTCCCTGTCCTGGTCCCTGTCCTGGTCCCTCTCCTGGTCTCTCTCCTGGTCCCTGTCCTGGTCCCTGTCCTGGTCCATGTCCTGGTCCCTATCATGGTCCCTCTCCTGGTCCCTCTCCTGGTCCCTGTCCTGGTCCCTCTCCTGGTCCCTGTCCTGGTCCCTCTCCTGGTCTCTCTCCTGGTCCCTATCCTTGTCTCTCTCCTGGTCCCTCTCCTGGTCCCTGTCCTGGTCCCTGTCCTGGTCCCTCTCCTGGTCCCTGTCTTGGTCCCTCTCCTGGTCTCTCTCCTGGTCCCTGTCCTGGTCCCTCTTGGTCC
This sequence comes from Squalus acanthias, assembly GCA_030390025.1. NCBI lineage: Eukaryota > Metazoa > Chordata > Chondrichthyes > Squaliformes > Squalidae > Squalus > Squalus acanthias. Next base: position 16,960,417 of record CM059440.1, read on the forward strand.
CTGTCCTGGTCCCTGTCCTGGTCTCTCTCCTTGTCCCTCTCCTGGTCCCTGTCCTGGTCCCTGTCCTGGTCTCTCTCCTGGTCCCTGTCCTGGTCCCTCTCCTGGTCTCTCTCCTGGTCCCTGTCCTGGTCCCTGTCCTGGTCTCTCTCCTGGTCCCTGTCCTGGTCCCTCTCCTGGTCACTCTCCTGGTCTCTCTCCTGGTCCCTGTCCTGGTCCCTCTGTAGAATTCGCAATATATCGCGATTTGATTAATAAGGAGAAAACACAAAGTTTCGTTCAAACAGCTTTTATTTCAGCAGAATGCTGGCAGGTTTAAATTGGACACAAACAGCCTGTAAAATGGCCGCCGCACCTCGTGACAGAACATTCTAGACTTTTCAACAGGCAGACAAGATGGCGTTCCATTAAACATTTGTGCAAGATCGATAACGATTCAGCACAGTGAAGATAATACACGAGACATTATGGGTTTGCAGTATAAACATAGATACTGGAATCGGTCTCCCAGGTACAAAGGAAAGCCATTGTACCGAGTAATCAAGGGCCCATCCAAAAGACATTAATATGTAAAATCCCAACGACTCTACGATGAGAGAGCCGTTAGCAGGTAGTTATACAGGACACTTGGAAGCCCCAAACCCCTCCAGGGAGAACACCGACCGATTTAACAATGGGAGAAATATTAACAGGTACTCAGACATTTATGAGTAGCCCCGAAACCCATTAAGAACGGAGATCACCCATACAAGACATTTGGGCGCCAAACCCTAAACAAAAGAATGGACATTATAGTTGGGCGGGAAACGGAAGATTTTTGCACTATAATTGCAGGCTCCAAACCGTCCATTCTCTCTCTTGCTCTTGCATTCGCTCGCTTGCTCCTGTGTTTTTTTATCCGGTCGATTCGTAACCTCGTGGCTGCTCCTGTGTACTCGTAGTTGGGCTTCTGCTTGCCTGTTGCCTCTTCTGAAAAGACTGTTGAACTTTCTGATCCGTTCGGATCTACCTCGTGTCGCGTAACGAAGACCTATGTTGGTAACTGGCAGCGGAACCAAAGGCCCGAGATGAGATGAGATGAGATGAGATGAGATGAGAAGAGAGGAAGACCATATCCATCGCCACGGTCAGTAAATCCCGACCGCGCCTGTAGGTCGATCAGCCAAGTTTTCCTCGCCAGGAAGATTTCTATTTTGAACTTTTAACAAAACATATTGCATCGACGATAACGGGACTGTGTCCAAGGAGATTGGAACGTGAAAACACATCGTATCGATGATATTGACAACTGTGCTCCAAGAGTACCTGTTAAACCAACCAACACAGGTCTTCATCACAGCAGACGGTCCAGCCTGCTAGCCGGAGCAGCAGAAGCAAGTAAACAAGTGGGACCAGGAGATCTCCTGACCGACACGTGGGTGCTGCGGTGAAAAACATCCGATCAGCTATTCGGAATTTCTCCGAGTTATCACGAGTGGTGAGCATGAGTCTCGAGATCCTACGAAGCTAGTTTAGGATAGATATTGATAGGGGAGGGTTTAAGGATTAAGGATATTTGTAATGTGTGCCCCTATTTACTTTGTGCCGTTCGTTCCTCGTTTCCCTAAGATCGACTATATAACTGTTTGTAAGATTGTACTGTCATTAATCTGTGCTTATGACATGTATTTCATAATCTTAAGTATCATGCAATAAAGATTTTCCATTTCGTACCATTCAAACCAAGTCTACATGAGTTTTATCTCCATTACTGCTCTCGCATCTAAGTCCAGTGTCTAGAACCGTAAGGGAGAGTGATTCGAACCACTCACAGGTGTGTCTAGTGTTCCCAGACTGGCTGGAGACCAGAACAGGCAACCAGGCCTAGACCCGCACTGACATAGAGGCTGCACAGAGCCGCGTGAATCTCACAGGCTGCGAGACACGCAGGGTCAGGAATCCCTTACACCTCTCCTGGTCACTCTCCTGGTCCCTGTCCTGGTCCCTCTCCTGGTCCCTCTCCTGGTCCCTGTCCTGGTCCCTGTCCTGGTCTCTCTCCTGGTCCTGTCCTGGTCCCTGTCCTGGTCCCTGTCCTGGTCCCTGTCCTGGTCCCTGTCCTGGTCCCTGTCCTGGTCTCTCTCCTGGTCCCTCTACTGGTCCTTCTCCTGGTCCCTGTCCTGGTCCCTCTCCTGATCCCTCTCCTGGTCCCTCTCCTGGTCCCTGTCCTGGTCTCTCTCTTGGTCCCTCTCCTGGTCCCTGTCCTGGTCCCTGTCCTGGTCCCTGTCCTGATCCCTGTCCTGGTCTCTCTCCTGGTCCCTGTCCTGGTACCTGTCCTGGTCTCTCTCCTGGTCCCTCTCCTGGTCCCTCTCCTGGTCCCTCTCCTGGTCCCTCTCCTGGTCCCTCTCCTGGTCCCTCTCCTGGTCCCTCTCCTGGTCCCTGTCCTGGTCCCTCTCCTGGTCCCTGTCCTGGTCCCTGTCCTGGTCCCTCTCCTGGTCCCTGTCCTGGTCCCTGTCCTGGTCCCTCTCCTGGTCCCTCTCCTGGTCCCTCTCCTGGTCCCTCTCCTGGTCCCTGTCCTGGTCCCTCTCCTGGTCCCTCTCCTGGTCCCTCTCCTGGTCCCTCTCCTGGTCCCTCTCCTGGTCCCTCTCCTGGTCCCTGTCCTGGTCCCTCTCCTGGTCCCTCTCCTGGTCCCTGTCCTGGTCCCTCTCCTGGTCCCTCTCCTGGTCCCTCTCCTGGTCCCTCTCCTGGTCCCTCTCCTGGTCCCTCTCCTGGTCCCTCTCCTGGTCCCTGTCCTGGTCCCTGTCCTGGTCCCTCTCCTGGTCCCTGTCCTGGTCCCTCTCCTGGTCCCTCTCCTGGTCCCTGTCCTGGTCCTCTCCTGGTCCCTCTCCTGGTCCCTGTCCTGGTCCCTGTCCTGGTCCCTGTCCTGGTCCCTCTCCTGGTCCCTCTCCTGGTCCCTCTCCTGGTCCCTGTCCTGGTCCCTCTCCTGGTCCCTCTCCTGGTCCCTGTCCTGGTCCCTCTCCTGGTCCCTCTCCTGGTCCCTGTCCTGGTCCTCTCCTGGTCCCTCTCCTGGTCCCTCTCCTGGTCCCTCTCCTGGTCCCTGTCCTGGTCCCTCTCCTGGTCCCTCTCCTGGTCCCTCTCCTGGTCCCTCTCCTGGTCCCTCTCCTGGTCCCTCTCCTGGTCCCTGTCCTGGTCCCTCTCCTGGTCCCTGTCCTGGTCCCTCTCCTGGTCCCTCTCCTGGTCCCTCTCCTGGTCCCTCTCCTGGTCCCTCTCCTGGTCCCTCTCCTGGTCCCTCTCCTGGTCCCTCTCCTGGTCCCTCTCCTGGTCCCTCTCCTGGTCCCTCTCCTGGTCCCTCTCCTGGTCCCTCTCCTGGTCCCTGTCCTGGTCCCTCTCCTGGTCCCTGTCCTGGTCCCTGTCCTGGTCCCTCTCCTGGTCCCTCTCCTGGTCCCTGTCCTGGTCCCTCTCCTGGTCCCTGTCCTGGTCCCTCTCCTGGTCCCTCTCCTGGTCCCTGTCCTGGTCCCTCTCCTGGTCCCTCTCCTGGTCCCTCTCCTGGTCCCTCTCCTGGTCCCTGTCCTGGTCCCTGTCCTGGTCCCTCTCCTGGTCCCTCTCCTGGTCCCTGTCCTGGTCCCTCTCCTGGTCTCTCTCCTGGTCCCTGTCCTGGTCCCTCTCCTGGTCCCTCTCCTGGTCCCTCTCCTGGTCCCTCTCCTGGTCCCTGTCCTGGTCCCTCTCCTGGTCCCTCTCCTGGTCCCTCTCCTGGTCCCTCTCCTGGTCCCTCTCCTGGTCCCTGTCCTGGTCCCTCTCCTGGTCCCTGTCCTGGTCCCTGTCCTGGTCCTCTCCTGGTCCTCTCCTGGTCCCTGTCCTGGTCCCTCTCCTGGTCCCTCTCCTGCTCCCTCTCCTGGTCCCTCTCCTGGTCCCTGTCCTGGTCCCTGTCCAGGTCCCTCTCCTGGTCCCTCTCCTGGTCCCTCTCCTGGTCCCTCTCCTGCCGCCTCTCCTGGTCCCTGTCCTGGTCTCTCTCCTGGTCCCTGTCCTAGTCCCTGTCCTGGTCCCTCTCCTGGTCCCTCTCCTGGTCCCTCTCCTGGTCTCTCACCTGGCCCCTCTCCTGGTCCCTGTCCTGGTCTCTCTCCTGGTCCCTCTCCTGGTCTCTCTCCTGGTCCCTGTCCTGGTCCCTGTCCTGGTCCCTCTCCTGGTCTCTCTCCTGGTCCCTGTCCTGGTCCCTCTCCTGGTCCCTCTCCTGGTCCCTATCCTGGTCCCTCTCCTGGTCCCTCTCCTGGTCCCTGTCCTGGTCCCTGTCCTGGTCCCTGTCCTGGTCCCTCTCCTGGTCCCTCTCCTGGTCCTTGTCCTGGTCCCTCTCCTGGTCCCTCTCCTGGTCCCTCTCCTGGTCCCTCTCCTGGTCCCTCTCCTGGTCCCTCTCCTGGTCCCTCTCCTGGTCCCTCTCCTGGTCCCTGTCCTGGTCCCTCTCCTGGTCCCTCTCCTGGTCCCTCTCCTGGTCCCTGTCCTGGTCCCTCTCCTGGTCCCTCTCCTGGTCCCTGTCCTGGTCCCTCTCCTGGTCCCTGTCCTGGTCCCTCTCCTGGTCCCTCTCCTGGTCCCTGTCCTGGTCCCTCTCCTGGTCCCTCTCCTGGTCCCTGTCCTGGTCCCTCTCCTGGTCCCTCTCCTGGTCCCTGTCCTGGTCCCTCTCCTGGTCCCTGTCCTGGTCCCTGTCCTGGTCCCTCTCCTGGTCCCTCTCCTGGTCCCTGTCCTGGTCCCTCTCCTGGTCCCTCTCCTGGTCCCTCTCCTGGTCCCTGTCCTGGTCCCTCTCCTGGTCCCTGTCCTGGTCCCTCTCCTGGTCCCTCTCCTGGTCCCTCTCCTGGTCCCTCTCCTGGTCCCTCTCCTGGTCCCTGTCCTGGTCCCTCTCCTGGTCCCTGTCCTGGTCCCTCTCCTGGTCCCTGTCCTGGTCTCTCTCCTGGTCCCTGTCCTGGTCCCTCTCCTGGTCCCTCTCCTGGTCCCTGTCCTGGTCCCTGTCCTGGTCCCTCTCCTGGTCCCTGTCCTGGTCCCTCTCCTGGTCCCTCTCCTGGTCCCTGTCCTGGTCCCTCTCCTGGTCCCTCTCCTGGTCCCTGTCCTGGTCCCTGTCCTGGTCCCTCTCCTGGTCCCTGTCCTGGTCTCTCTCCTGGTCCTGTCCTGGTCCCTGTCCTGGTCCCTGTCCTGGTCCCTGTCCTGGTCCCTGCTCCTGGTCCCTCTCCTGGTCCCTCTCCTGGTCCCTCTCCTGGTCCCTGTCCTGGTCCCTCTCCTGGTCCCTCTCCTGGTCCCTCTCCTGGTCCCTGTCCTGGTCCTCTCCTGGTCCCTCTCCTGGTCCCTGTCCTGGTCCTCTCCTGGTCCCTGTCCTGGTCCCTGTCCTGGTCTCTCTCCTGGTCCCTGTCCTGGTCCCTGTCCTGGTCTCTCTCCTGGTCCCTGTCCTGGTCACTCTCCTGGTCCCTCTCCTGCTCCCTCTCCTGGTCACTCTCCTGGTCCCTCTCCTGGTCCCTCTCCTGGTCCCTGTCCTGGTCCCTGTCCTGGTCCCTGTCCTGGTCCCTGTCCTGGTCCCTGTCCTGGTCCCTCTCCTGGTCCCTCTCCTGGTCTCTCTCCTGGTCCCTGTCCTGGTCCCTGTCCTGGTCCATGTCCTGGTCCCTATCATGGTCCCTCTCCTGGTCCCTCTCCTGGTCCCTGTCCTGGTCCCTCTCCTGGTCCCTGTCCTGGTCCCTCTCCTGGTCCCTGTCCTGGTCCCTCTCCTGGTCTCTCTCCTGGTCCCTATCCTGGTCTCTCTCCTGGTCCCTCTCCTGGTCCCTGTCCTGGTCCCTGTCCTGGTCCCTCTCCTGGTCCCTGTCTTGGTCCCTCTCCTGGTCTCTCTCCTGGTCCCTGTCCTGGTCCCTCTCCTGGTCCCTGTCCTGGTCCCTGTCCTGGTCTCTCTCCTGGTCCCTCTCCTGGTCCCTGTCCTGGTCCCTGTCCTGGTCTCTCTCCTGGTCCCTGTCCTGGTCCCTGTCCTGGTCCCTCTCCTGGTCCCTGTCCTGGTCTCTCTCCTGGTCTCTCTCCTGCTCCCTGTCCTGGTCCCGCTCCTGGTCCCTGTCCTGGTCCCTCTCCTGGTCCCTCTCCTGGTCTCTCTCCTGGTCCCTGTCCTGGTCCCTCTCCTGGTCTCTCTCCTGGTCCCTGTCCTGGTCCCTCTCCTGGTCTCTCTCCTGGTCCCTGTCCTGGTCTCTCTCCTGGTCCCTCTCCTGGTCCCTCTCCTGGTCCCTATCCTGGTCCCTGTCCTGGTCCCTCTCCTGGTCTCTCTCCTGGTCCCTCTCCTGGTCCCTCTCCTGGTCTCTCTCCTGGTCCCTGTCCTGGTCCCTGTCCTGGTCTCTCTCCTGGTCCCTGTCCTGCTCCCTCTCCTGGTCCCTCTCCTGGTCCCTCTCCTGGTCCCTCTCCTGGTCCCTCTCCTGGTCCCTCTCCTGGTCCCTCTCCTGGTCCCTGTCCTGGTCCCTGTCCTGGTCCCTCTCCTGGTCCCTCTCCTGGTCCCTCTCCTGGTCCCTCTCCTGGTCCCTCTCCTGGTCCCTGTCCTGGTCTCTCTCCTGGTCCCTGTCCTGGTCCCTGTCCTGGTCCCTCTCCTGGTCCCTCTCCTGGTCCCTCTCCTGGTCTCTCTCCTGGTCCCTCTCCTGGTCCCTGTCCTGGTCTCTCTCCTGGTCCCTCTCCTGGTCTCTCTCCTGGTCCCTGTCCTGGTCCCTGTCCTGGTCCCTCTCCTGGTCCCTCTCCTGGTCCCTGTCCTGGTCCCTCTCCTGGTCCCTCTCCTGGTCCCTCTCCTGGTCCCTCTCCTGGTCCCTCTCCTGGTCCCTGTCCTGGTCCCTCTCCTGGTCCCTCTCCTGGTCCCTCTCCTGGTCCCTGTCCTGGTCCCTCTCCTGGTCCCTCTCCTGGTCCCTCTCCTGGTCCCTCTCCTGGTCCCTCTCCTGGTCCCTCTCCTGGTCCCTGTCCTGGTCCCTCTCCTGGTCCCTGTCCTGGTCCCTGTCCTGGTCCCTCTCCTGGTCCCTCTCCTGGTCCCTCTCCTGGTCCCTCTCCTGGTCCCTCTCCTGGTCCCTCTCCTGGTCCCTCTCCTGGTCCCTGCTCCTGGTCCCTGTCCTGGTCCTCTCCTGGTCCCTCTCCTGGTCCCTCTCCTGGTCCCTCTCCTGGTCCCTCTCCTGGTCCCTCTCCTGGTCCCTGTCCTGGTCCCTCTCCTGGTCCCTCTCCTGGTCCCTGTCCTGGTCCCTCTCCTGGTCCCTCTCCTGGTCCCTCTCCTGGTCCCTCTCCTGGTCCCTCTCCTGGTCCCTCTCCTGGTCCCTGTCCTGGTCCCTGTCCTGGTCCCTCTCCTGGTCCCTGTCCTGGTCTCTCTCCTGGTCCCTCTCCTGGTCCCTCTCCTGGTCCCTCTCCTGGTCCCTCTCCTGGTCCTTGTCCTGGTCCCTCTCCTGGTCCCTCTCCTGGTCCCTCTCCTGGTCCCTGTCCTGGTCCCTCTCCTGGTCCCTCTCCTGGTCCCTCGTCCTGGTCCCTGTCCTGGTCCCTCTCCTGGTCCCTGTCCTGGTCCTCTCCTGGTCCCTCTCCTGGTCCCTGTCCTGGTCCCTTCCTGGTCCTCTCCTGGTCCCTGTCCTGGTCCCTCTCCTGGTCCCTGTCCTGGTCCCTGTCCTGGTCCCTCTCCTGGTCCCTCTCCTGGTCCCTCTCCTGGTCCCTGTCCTGGTCCCTGTCCTGGTCCCTCTCCTGGTCCCTGTCCTGGTCCTCTCCTGGTCCCTCTCCTGGTCCTCTCCTGGTCCCTGTCCTGGTCCCTCTCCTGGTCCCTCTCCTGGTCCCTGTCCTGGTCCCTGTCCTGGTCTCTCTCCTGGTCCTGTCCTGGTCCCTGTCCTGGTCCTCTGTCCTGGTCCCTCTCCTGGTCCCTGTCCTGGTCCCTGTCCTGGTCCCTGTCCTGGTCTCTCTCCTGGTCCCTCTCCTGGTCCCTCTCCTGGTCCCTGTCCTGGTCCCTCTCCTGGTCCCTCTCCTGGTCCCTCTCCTGGTCCCTGTCCTGGTCCTCTCCTGGTCCCTCTCCTGGTCCCTGTCCTGGTCCCTGTCCTGGTCCCTGTCCTGGTCCCTGTCCTGGTCTCTCTCCTGGTCCCTGTCCTGGTCCCTGTCCTGGTCTCTCTCCTGGTCCCTGTCCTGGTCACTCTCCTGGTCCCTCTCCTGCTCCCTCTCCTGGTCACTCTCCTGGTCCCTCTCCTGGTCCCTCTCCTGGTCCCTGTCCTGGTCCCTGTCCTGGTCCTCTCCTGGTCCCTGTCCTGGTCCCTGTCCTGGTCCCTGTCCTGGTCCCTCTCCTGGTCTCTCTCCTGGTCCCTGTCCTGGTCCCTGTCCTGGTCCCTGTCCTGGTCCCTATCATGGTCCCTCTCCTGGTCCCTCTCCTGGTCCCTGTCCTGGTCCCTCTCCTGGTCCCTGTCCTGGTCCCTCTCCTGGTCCCTGTCCTGTCCCTCTCCTGGTCCCTCTCCTGGTCCCTCTCCTGGTCCCTCTCCTGGTCCCTCTCCTGGTCCCTGTCCTGGTCCCTCTCCTGGTCCCTCTCCTGGTCCCTCTCCTGGTCCCTGTCCTGGTCCCTCTCCTGGTCCCTGTCCTGTCCCTGTCCTGGTCCTCTCCTGGTCCCTGTCCTGGTCCCTCTCCTGGTCCCTCTCCTGGTCCCTGTCCTGGTCCTCTCCTGGTCCCTGTCCTGGTCCTCTCCTGGTCCCTCTCCTGGTCCCTGTCCTGGTCCCTCTCCTGGTCCCTGTCCTGGTCCCTGTCCTGGTCCCTCTCCTGGTCCTGTCCTGGTCCCTGTCCTGGTCCCTGTCCTGGTCCCTCTCCTGGTCCCTCTCCTGGTCCCTGTCCTGGTCCCTGTCCTGGTCCCTCTCCTGGTCCCTCTCCTGGTCCCTCTCCTGGTCCTGTCCTGGTCCTCTCCTGGTCCCTATCCTGGTCCCTGTCCTGGTCCCTCTCCTGGTCCCTGTCCTGGTCCCTCTCCTGGTCCCTCTCCTGGTCCCTCTCCTGGTCCTTCTCCTGGTCCCTGTCCTGGTCCCTGTCCTGGTCCCTCTCCTGGTCCTGCTCCTGGTCCCTCTCCTGGTCCCTCTCCTGGTCCCTCTCCTGGTCCCTGTCCTGGTCCCTCTCCTGGTCCCTCTCCTGGTCCCTGTCCTGGTCCCTGTCCTGGTCCCTCTCCTGGTCCCTGTCCTGGTCCCTCTCCTGGTCCCTCTCCTGGTCCCTGCTCCTGGTCCCTCTCCTGGTCCCTCTCCTGGTCCCTGTCCTGGTCCCTCTCCTGGTCCCTGTCCTGGTCCCTCTCCTGGTCCCTCTCCTGGTCCCTGTCCTGGTCCCTCTCCTGGTCCCTCTCCTGGTCCCTCTCCTGGTCCCTCTCCTGGTCCCTCTCCTGGTCCCTCTCCTGGTCCCTCTCCTGGTCCCTGTCCTGGTCCCTCTCCTGGTCCCTCTCCTGGTCCCTGTCCTGGTCCCTCTCCTGGTCCCTCTCCTGGTCCCTCTCCTGGTCCCTCTCCTGGTCCCTCTCCTGGTCCCTGTCCTGGTCCCTCTCCTGGTCCCTCTCCTGGTCCCTGTCCTGGTCCCTGTCCTGGTCCCTCTCCTGGTCCCTGTCCTGGTCCCTTCCTGGTCCCTCTCCTGGTCCCTCTCCTGGTCCCTGTCCTGGTCCCTCTCCTGGTCCCTCTCCTGGTCCCTATCCTGGTCCCTCTCCTGGTCCCTCTCCTGGTCCCTGTCCTGGTCCCTCTCCTGGTCCCTGTCCTGGTCCCTCTCCTGGTCCCTGTCCTGGTCCCTCTCCTGGTCCCTCTCCTGGTCCCTCTCCTGGTCCCTCTCCTGGTCCCTCTCCTGGTCCCTCTCCTGGTCCCTCTCCTGGTCCCTCTCCTGGTCCCTCTCCTGGTCCCTCTCCTGGTCCCTCTCCTGGTCCCTCTCCTGGTCCCTCTCCTGGTCCCTGTCCTGGTCCCTCTCCTGGTCCCTGTCCTGGTCCCTCTCCTGGTCCCTCTCCTGGTCCCTGTCCTGGTCCCTCTCCTGGTCCCTCTCCTGGTCCCTGTCCTGGTCCCTCTCCTGGTCCCTGTCCTGGTCCCTGTCCTGGTCCTCTCCTGGTCCCTCTCCTGGTCCCTGTCCTGGTCCCTGTCCTGGTCCCTCTCCTGGTCCCTGTCCTGGTCCCTCTCCTGGTCCCTCTCCTGGTCCCTGTCCTGGTCCCTCTCCTGGTCCCTCTCCTGGTCCCTGTCCTGGTCCCTGTCCTGGTCCCTCTCCTGGTCCCTGTCCTGGTCCCTGTCCTGGTCCCTCTCCTGGTCCCTGTCCTGGTCCCTCTCCTGGTCCCTGTCCTGGTCCCTGTCCTGGTCTCTCTCCTGGTCCCTCTCCTGGTCCCTCTCCTGGTCCCTGTCCTGGTCCCTCTCCTGGTCCCTCTCCTGGTCCCTCTCCTGGTCCCTGTCCTGGTCCCTCTCCTGGTCCCTCTCCTGGTCCCTGTCCTGGTCCCTCTCCTGGTCCCTGTCCTGGTCCCTGTCCTGGTCACTCTCCTGGTCACTCTCCTGGTCCCTGTCCTGGTCCTCTCTGTCCCTCTCCTGGTCCCTCTCCTGGTCCCTCTCCTGGTCCCTCTCCTGGTCCCTGTCCTGGTCCCTGTCCTGGTCCTCTCCTGGTCCCTGTCCTGGTCCCTGTCCTGGTCCCTGTCCTGGTCCCTGTCCTGGTCCCTCTCCTGGTCTCTCTCCTGGTCCCTGTCCTGGTCCCTGTCCTGGTCCCTGTCCTGGTCCCTATCCTGGTCCCTCTCCTGGTCCCTCTCCTGGTCCCTGTCCTGGTCCCTCTCCTGGTCCCTGTCCTGGTCCCTCTCCTGGTCCCTGTCCTGGTCCCTCTCCTGGTCCCTCTCTGGTCCTCTCCTGGTCCCTGTCCTGGTCTCTCTCCTGGTCCCTCTCCTGGTCCCTGTCCTGGTCCCTGTCCTGGTCCCTCTCCTGGTCCCTGTCCTGGTCCCTCTCCTGGTCTCTCTCCTGGTCCCTGTCCTGGTCCCTCTCCTGGTCCCTGTCCTGGTCCCTGTCCTGGTCTCTCTCCTGGTCCCTCTCCTGGTCCCTGTCCTGGTCCCTGTCCTGGTCTCTCTCCTGGTCCCTGTCCTGGTCCCTGTCCTGGTCCCTCTCCTGGTCCCTGTCCTGGTCTCTCTCCTGGTCCTCTCTCCTGGCTCCCTGTCCTGGTCCCTCTCCTGGTCCCTGTCCTGGTCCCTCTCCTGGTCCCTCTCCTGGTCCCTCTCCTGGTCCCTGTCCTGGTCCCTCTCCTGGTCCTCTCCTGGTCCCTGTCCTGGTCCCTCTCCTGGTCTCTCTCCTGGTCCCTGTCCTGGTCCCTGTCCTGGTCCCTCTCCTGGTCCCTGTCCTGGTCCCTCTCCTGGTCCCTCTCCTGGTCCCTCTCCTGTCCTCTCCTGGTCCCTGTCCTGGTCCCTGTCCTGGTCCCTCTCCTGGTCCCTCTCCTGGTCCCTGTCCTGGTCCCTCTCCTGGTCCCTCTCCTGGTCCCTCTCCTGGTCCCTGTCCTGGTCCCTCTCCTGGTCCCTCTCCTGTCCTGTCCTGGTCCTCTCCTGGTCCCTGTCCTGGTCCCTCTCCTGGTCCCTGTCCTGGTCCCTGTCCTGGTCTCTCTCCTGGTCCCTGTCCTGGTCCCTCTCCTGGTCCCTGTCCTGGTCCCTCTCCTGGTCCCTCTCCTGGTCCCTGTCCTGGTCCCTCTCCTGGTCCCTCTCCTGGTCCCTGTCCTGGTCCCTCTCCTGGTCCCTCTCCTGGTCCCTGTCCTGGTCTCTCTCCTGGTCCTGTCCTGGTCCTTCCTGGTCCCTGTCCTGGTCCCTGTCCTGGTCCCTCTCCTGGTCCCTGTCCTGGTCCCTCTCCTGGTCCCTCTCCTGGTCCCTGTCCTGGTCTCTCTCCTGGTCCCTCTCCTGGTCCCTGTCCTGGTCCCTCTCCTGGTCCCTCTCCTGGTCCCTGTCCTGGTCCCTCTCCTGGTCCCTCTCCTGGTCCCTGGTCCCTGTCCTGGTCCCTCTCCTGGTCCCTGTCCTGGTCCCTCTCCTGGTCCCTCTCCTGGTCCCTCTCCTGGTCCCTCTCCTGGTCCCTGTCCTGGTCCCTCTCCTGGTCCCTCTCCTGGTCCCTCTCCTGGTCCCTCTCCTGGTCCCTCTCCTGGTCCCTCTCCTGGTCCCTCTCCTGGTCCCTCTCCTGGTCCCTGTCCTGGTCCCTCTCCTGGTCCCTCTCCTGGTCCCTGTCCTGGTCCCTCTCCTGGTCCCTGTCCTGGTCCCTCTCCTGGTCCCTCTCCTGGTCCCTGTCCTGGTCCCTCTCCTGGTCCCTCTCCTGGTCCCTCTCCTGGTCCCTCTCCTGGTCCCTCTCCTGGTCCCTCTCCTGGTCCCTCTCCTGGTCCCTCTCCTGGTCCCTGTCCTGGTCCCTGTCCTGGTCCCTCTCCTGGTCCCTCTCCTGGTCCCTGTCCTGGTCCCTCTCCTGGTCCCTCTCCTGGTCCCTGTCCTGGTCCCTCTCCTGGTCCCTGTCCTGGTCCCTATCCTGGTCCCTCTCCTGGTCCCTCTCCTGGTCCCTGTCCTGGTCCCTCTCCTGGTCCCTGTCCTGGTCCCTCTCCTGGTCCCTGTCCTGGTCCCTCTCCTGGTCTCTCTCCTGGTCCCTATCCTGGTCCCTCTCCTGGTCCCTCTCCTGGTCCCTGTCCTGGTCCCTGTCCTGGTCCCTGTCCTGGTCCCTCTCCTGGTCCCTGTCCTGGTCCCTCTCCTGGTCTCTCTCCTGGTCCCTGTCCTGGTCCCTCTCCTGGTCCCTCTCCTGGTCCCTGTCCTGGTCCCTCTCCTGGTCCCTCTCCTGGTCCCTGTCCTGGTCCCTGTCCTGGTCCCTCTCCTGGTCCCTGTCCTGGTCCCTCTCCTGGTCCCTCTCCTGGTCCCTGTCCTGGTCCCTCTCCTGGTCCCTCTCCTGGTCCCTGTCCTGGTCCCTGTCCTGGTCCTCTCTCCTGGTCCCTCTCCTGGTCCCTCTCCTGGTCTCTCTCCTGGTCCCTGTCCTGGTCCCTGTCCTGGTCCCTCTCCTGGTCCCTGTCCTGGTCCCTGTCCTGGTCCTCTCCTGGTCCCTCTCCTGGTCCCTGTCCTGGTCCCTCTCCTGGTCCCTCTCCTGGTCCCTGTCCTGGTCCCTCTCCTGGTCCCTCTCCTGGTCCCTGTCCTGGTCCCTCTCCTGGTCCCTGTCCTGGTCCCTCTCCTGGTCCCTCTCCTGGTCCCTGTCCTGGTCCCTCTCCTGGTCCCTCTCCTGGTCCCTCTCCTGGTCCCTCTCCTGGTCCCTCGTCCTGGTCCCTGTCCTGGTCCCTCTCCTGGTCCCTCTCCTGGTCCCTCTCCTGGTCCCTCTCCTGGTCCCTCTCCTGGTCCCTCTCCTGGTCCCTCTCCTGGTCCCTCTCCTGGTCCCTGTCCTGGTCCCTCTCCTGGTCCCTGTCCTGGTCCCTCTCCTGGTCCCTCTCCTGGTCCCTGTCCTGGTCCCTCTCCTGGTCCCTCTCCTGGTCCCTGTCCTGGTCCCTCTCCTGGTCCCTCTCCTGGTCCCTGTCCTGGTCCCTCTCCTGGTCCCTCTCCTGGTCCCTGTCCTGGTCCCTCTCCTGGTCCCTCTCCTGGTCCCTGTCCTGGTCCCTCTCCTGGTCCCTCTCCTGGTCCCTCTCCTGGTCCCTCTCCTGGTCCCTGTCCTGGTCCCTCTCCTGGTCCCTCTCCTGGTCCCTCTCCTGGTCCCTCTCCTGGTCCCTGTCCTGGTCCCTCTCCTGGTCCCTGTCCTGGTCCCTGTCCTGGTCCCTCTCCTGGTCCCTCTCCTGGTCCCTCTCCTGGTCCTCTCCTGGTCCCTCTCCTGGTCCCTGTCCTGGTCCCTCTCCTGGTCCCTCTCCTGGTCCCTCTCCTGGTCCCTCTCCTGGTCCCTCTCCTGGTCCCTCTCCTGGTCCCTCTCCTGGTCCCTCTCCTGGTCCCTCTCCTGGTCCCTCTCCTGGTCCCTGTCCTGGTCCCTGTCCTGGTCCCTCTCCTGGTCCCTGTCCTGGTCCCTGTCCTGGTCCCTCTCCTGGTCCTCTCCTGGTCCCTGTCCTGGTCCCTCTCCTGGTCCCTGTCCTGGTCCCTCTCCTGGTCCCTCTCCTGGTCCCTCTCCTGGTCCCTCTCCTGGTCCCTCTCCTGGTCCCTGTCCTGGTCCCTGTCCTGGTCCCTCTCCTGGTCCCTGTCCTGGTCCCTGTCCTGGTCCCTCTCCTGGTCCCTCTCCTGGTCCCTCTCCTGGTCCCTCTCCTGGTCCCTGTCCTGGTCCCTCTCCTGGTCCCTGTCCTGGTCCCTCTCCTGGTCCCTGTCCTGGTCCCTCTCCTGGTCCCTCTCCTGGTCCCTGTCCTGGTCCCTCTCCTGGTCCCTCTCCTGGTCCCTCTCCTGGTCCCTCTCCTGGTCCCTGTCCTGGTCCCTCTCCTGGTCCCTCTCCTGGTCCCTGTCCTGGTCCCTCTCCTGGTCCCTGTCCTGGTCCCTGTCCTGGTCCCTCTCCTGGTCCCTGTCCTGGTCCCTGTCCTGGTCCCTCTCCTGGTCCCTGTCCTGGTCCCTCTCCTGGTCCCTGTCCTGGTCCCTCTCCTGGTCCCTCTCCTGGTCCCTCTCCTGGTCCCTGTCCTGGTCCCTCTCCTGGTCCCTGTCCTGGTCCCTCTCCTGGTCCCTCTCCTGGTCCCTGTCCTGGTCCCTCTCCTGGTCCCTCTCCTGGTCCCTGTCCTGGTCCCTGTCCTGGTCCCTGTCCTGGTCCCTGTCCTGGTCCCTGTCCTGGTCCCTCTCCTGGTCCCTGTCCTGGTCCCTGTCCTGGTCCCTGTCCTGGTCCCTGTCCTGGTCCCTCTCCTGGTCCCTCTCCTGGTCCCTCTCCTGGTCCCTGTCCTGGTCCCTCTCCTGGTCCCTCTCCTGGTCCCTGTCCTGGTCCCTGTCCTGGTCCTCTCCTGGTCCCTGTCCTGGTCCCTGTCCTGGTCTCTCTCCTGGTCCCTGTCCTGGTCCCTGTCCTGGTCCCTCTCCTGGTCCCTGTCCTGGTCCCTCTCCTGGTCCCTCTCCTGGTCCCTGTCCTGGTCCCTCTCCTGGTCCCTCTCCTGGTCCCTGTCCTGGTCCCTGTCCTGGTCCCTCTCCTGGTCCCTCTCCTGGTCCCTCTCCTGGTCCCTGTCCTGGTCCCTCTCCTGGTCCCTCTCCTGGTCCCTCTCCTGGTCCCTGTCCTGGTCCCTGTCCTGGTCCCTCTCCTGGTCCCTGTCCTGGTCCCTGTCCTGGTCCCTCTCCTGGTCCCTGTCCTGGTCCCTCTCCTGGTCCCTCTCCTGGTCCCTCTCCTGGTCCCTCTCCTGGTCCCTCTCCTGGTCCCTCTCCTGGTCCCTGTCCTGGTCCCTGTCCTGGTCCCTGTCCTGGTCCCTGTCCTGGTCCCTGTCCTGGTCCCTCTCCTGGTCCCTCTCCTGGTCCCTCTCCTGGTCCCTCTCCTGGTCCCTGTCCTGGTCCCTGTCCTGGTCCCTCTCCTGGTCCCTCTCCTGGTCCCTCTCCTGGTCCCTCTCCTGGTCCCTCTCCTGGTCCCTGTCCTGGTCCCTCTCCTGGTCCCTCTCCTGGTCCCTGTCCTGGTCCCTCTCCTGGTCCCTCTCCTGGTCCCTGTCCTGGTCCCTCTCCTGGTCCCTGTCCTGGTCCCTCTCCTGGTCCCTGTCCTGGTCCCTGTCCTGGTCCCTCTCCTGGTCCCTCTCCTGGTCCCTCTCCTGGTCCCTCTCCTGGTCCCTGTCCTGGTCCCTGTCCTGGTCCCTCTCCTGGTCCCTCTCCTGGTCCCTGTCCTGGTCCCTCTCCTGGTCCCTCTCCTGGTCCCTGTCCTGGTCCCTGTCCTGGTCCCTCTCCTGGTCCCTGTCCTGGTCCCTCTCCTGGTCTCTCTCCTGGTCCCTGTCCTGGTCCCTGTCCTGGTCCCTGTCCTGGTCCCTGTCCTGGTCCCTCTCCTGGTCCCTCTCCTGGTCCCTGTCCTGGTCCCTCTCCTGGTCCCTCTCCTGGTCCCTGTCCTGGTCCCTCTCCTGGTCCCTGTCCTGGTCCCTCTCCTGGTCCCTCTCCGGGTCCCTGTCCTGGTCTCTCTCCTGGTCCCTCTCCTGGTCCCTGTCCTGGTCCCTGTCCTGGTCCCTGTCCTGGTCCCTGTCCTGGTCCTCTCCTGGTCCTTCCTGGTCCCTGTCCTGGTCCCTCTCCTGGTCCCTCTCCTGGTCCCTCTCCTGGTCCCTCTCCTGCTCCCTCTCCTGGTCCCTCTCCTGGTCCCTGTCCTGGTCCTGTCCTGGTCCCTGTCCTGGTCCCTGTCCTGGTCCCTGTCCTGGTCCCTGTCCTGTCTCTCTCCTGGTCCCTGTCCTGGTCCCTATCCTGGTCCCTCTCCTGGTCCCTCTCATGGTCCCCCTGTCCTGGTCCCTCTCCTGGTCCCTGTCCTGGTCCCTCTCCTGGTCCCTGTCCTGGTCCCTCTCCTGGTCCTCTCCTGGTCCCTATCCTGGTCTCTCTCCTGGTCCCTCTCCTGGTCCCTGTTCTGGTCCCTCTCCTGGTCCCTCTCCTGGTCCCTCTCCTGGTCCCTCTCCTGGTCCTGTCCTGGTCCCTCTCCTGGTCCCTGTCCTGGTCTCTCTCCTGTTCCCTGTCCTGGTCCCTGTCCTGGTCTCTCTCCTGGTCCCTGTCCTGTCCCTCTCCTGGTCCTCTCCTGATCCCTCTCCTGGTCCCTCTCCTGGTCCCTCTCCTGGTCCCTCTCCTGGTCCCTGTCCTGGTCCCTCTCCTGGTCTCTCTCCTGGTCCTGTCCTGGTCCCTCTCCTGGTCCCTGTCCTGGTCCCTCTCTGGTCCCTCACCTGGTCCCTCTCCCTGGTCCCTGTCCTGGTCCATGTCCTGGTCCCTCTCTGGTCCCTCTCCTGGTCCCTCTCCTGGTCCCTGTCCTGGTCCCTGCTCCTGGTCCCTCTCCTGGTCCCTCTCTGGTCCCTGTCCTGGTCCCTCTCCTGGTCTCTCTCCTGGTCCCTATCCTGGTCTCTCTCCTGGTCCCTCTCCTGGTCCCTGTCCTGGTCCCTGTCCTGGTCCCTCTCCTGGTCCCTGTCCTGGTCCCTCTCCTGGTCCCTCTCCTGGTCCCTGTCCTGGTCCCTCTCCTGGTCCCTGTCCTGGTCCCTGTCCTGGTCCCTCTCCTGGTCCCTCTCCTGGTCCCTGTCCTGGTCCCTGTCCTGGTCCCTGTCCTGGTCCCTGTCCTGGTCCCTGTCCTGGTCCCTCTCCTGGTCCCTCTCCTGGTCCCTGTCTTGGTCTCTCTCCTGGTCTCTCTCCTGCTCCCTGTCCTGGTCCCTCTCCTGGTCCCTCTCCTGGTCTCTCTCCTGGTCCCTGTCCTGGTCCCTCTCCTGGTCTCTCTCCCGGTCCCTGTCCTGGTCCCTCTCCTGGTCTCTCTCCTGGTCCCTGTCCTGGTCCCTCTCCTGATCTCTCTCCCGGTCCCTGTCCTGGTCCCTCTCCTGGTCTCTCTCCTGGTCCCTGTCCTGGTCCCTCTCCTGGTCACTCTCCTGGTCCCTGTCCTGGTCCATGTCCTGGTCCCTATCATGGTCCCTCTCCTGGTCCCTCTCATGGTCCCTGTCCTGGTCCCTGTCCTGGTCCCTGTCCTGGTCCCTCTCCTGGTCCCTGTCCTGGTCCCTCTCCTGGTCTCTCTCCTGGTCCCTATCCTGGTCTCTCTCCTGGTCCCTCTCCTGGTCCCTGTCCTGGTCCCTGTCCTGGTCCCTCTCCTGGTCCCTGTCTTGGTCCCTCTCCTGGTCTCTCTCCTGGTCCCTGTCCTGGTCCCTCTCCTGGTCCCTGTCCTGGTCCCTGTCCTGGTCTCTCTCCTGGTCCCTCTCCTGGTCCCTGTCCTGGTCCCTGTCCTGGTCCCTGTCCTGGTCCCTGTCCTGGTCTCTCTCCTGGTCACTCTCCTGGTCCCTGTCCTGGTCCCTCTCCTGGTCCCTGTCCTGGTCCCTCTCCTGGTCCCTGTCTTGGTCTCTCTCCTGGTCTCTCTCCTGCTCCCTGTCCTGGTCCCGCTCCTGGTCCCTGTCCTGGTCCCTCTCCTGGTCCCTCTCCTGGTCTCTCTCCTGGTCCCTGTCCTGGTCCCTCTCCTGGTCTCTCTCCCGGTCCCTGTCCTGGTCCCTCTCCTGGTCTCTCTCCTGGTCCCTGTCCTGGTCTCTCTCCTGGTCCCTCTCCTGGTCCCTCTCCTGGTCCCTATCCTGGTCCCTGTCCTGGTCCCTCTCCTGGTCTCTCTCCTGGTCCCTCTCCTGGTCCCTCTCCTGGTCTCTCTCCTGGTCCCTGTCTTGGTCCCTGTCCTGGTCTCTCTCCTAGTCCCTGTCCTGCTCCCTCTCCTGGTTCCTCTCCTGGTCCCTCTCCTGCTCCCTCTCCTGGTCCCTCTCCTGCTCCCTCTCCTGGTCCCTCTCCTGCTCCCTCTCCTGGTCCCTCTCCTTGTCCCTGTCCTGGTCCCTGTCCAGGTCCCTCTCCTGGTCCCTCTCCTGGTCCCTCTCCTGGTCCCTCTCCTGCCGCCTCTCCTGGTCCCTGTCCTGGTCTCTCTCCTGGTCCCTGTCCTAGTCCCTGTCCTGGTCCCTCTCCTGGTCCCTCTCCTGGTCCCTCTCCTGGTCTCTCACCTGGCCCCTCTCCTGGTCCCTGTCCAGGTCTCTCTCCTGGTCCCTCTCCTGGTCTCTCTCCTGGTCCCTGTCCTGGTCCCTGTCCTGGTCCCTCTCCTGGTCTCTCTCCTGGTCCCTGTCCTGGTCCCTCTCCTGGTCCCTCTCCTGGTCCCTATCCTGGTCCCTCTCCTGGTCCCTCTCCTGGTCCCTGTCCTTGTCCCTGTCCTGGTCCCTCTCCTGGTCCCTCTCCTGGTCCCTGTCCTGGTCCCTCTCCTGGTCCCTCTCCTGGTCCCTCTCCTGGTCCCTCTCCTGGTCCCTCTCCTGGTCCCTCTCCTGCTCCCTCTCCTGGTCCCTCTCCTGCTCCCTCTCCTGGTCCCTCTCCTGGTCCCTCTCCTGGTCCCTATCCTGGTCCCTCTCCTGGTCCCTGTCCTGGTCCCTGTCCTGGTCCCTGTCCTGGTCCCTCTCCTGGTCCCTCTCCTGGTCCTTGTCCTGGTCCCTCTCCTGCTCCCTCTCCTGGTCCCTGTCCTGGTCCCTCTCCTGGTCCCTCTCCTGCTCCCTCTCCTGGTCCCTCTCCTGGTCCCTCTCCTGGTCCCTCTCCTGGTCCCTATCCTGGTCCCTCTCCTGGTCCCTCTCCTGGTCCCTGTCCTGGTCCCTGACCTGGTCCCTGTCCTGGTCCCTCTCCTGGTCCCTCTCCTGGTCCTTGTCCTGGTCCCTCTCCTGCTCCCTCTCCTGGTCCCTGTCCTGGTCCCTCTCCTGGTCCCTGTCCTGGTCCCTGTCCAGGTCCCTCTCCTGGTCCCTCTCCTGGTCCCTCTCCTGGTCTCTCACCTGGCCCCTCTCCTGGTCCCTGTCCTGGTCTCTCTCCTGGTCCCTGTCCTGGTCCCTGTCCTGGTCCCTCTCCTGCTCCCTATCCTGGTCCCTCTCCTGGTCCCTCTCCTGGTCCCTCTCCTGGTCCCTGTCCTGGTCCCTGTCCTGGTCCCTCTCCTGGTCCCTGTCCTGGTCTCTCTCCTGGTCCCTCTCCTGGTCCCTCTCCTGGTCCCTCTCCTGGTCCCTCTCCTGGTCCTTGTCCTGGTCCCTCTCCTGGTCCCTGTCCTGGTCCCTGTCCTGGTCTCTCTCCTGGTCCCTCTCCTGGTCCCTGTCCTGGTCCCTCTCCTGGTCCCTCTCCTGGTCCTGTCCTGGTCACTCTCCTGGTCCCTGTCCTGGTCCCTGTCTTGGTCTCTCTCCTGGTCTCGCTCCTGCTCCCTGTCCTGGTCCCGCTCCTGGTCCCTGTCCTGGTCCCTCTCCTGGTCCCTCTCCTGGTCTCTCTCCTGGTCCCTGTCCTGGTCCCTCTCCTGGTCTCTCTCCCGGTCCCTGTCCTGGTCCCTCTCCTGGTCTCTCTCCTGGTCCCTGTCCTGGTCTCTCTCCTGGTCCCTCTTGTCGAAGTTTCGACTTCCCAGTAAGGCTCAAAACATAAGTTATCGTCAAAGGAAGTTTAATATTTTACTTGCTGCAAGGAGAATGCAACCATAGTCAAAACTAGACTATGATGACACTCTGCAAATACAAAAACTGCTCGAAATTTATACACAGAAACAATACAAGCTTCCTATATCACATGACATGGTAATAAATCATTAATTGACAGCATAGTGCCTATAAAACAAGTTAAAAGGATATTTGTATATACTGTACATGAAAGGTCTTTCTTGAGGTCATAAAGATTTAAAACAGCAGGAATTCCTCCGAAGTGTTAAGTGTGACTTCTCCCACCACAACATCTAGAGTTCAAGAGATATCGTACTTCACACCATAGCCTTGTAAACTTCTTTGATCTGCAATCCTAAATTATTTATTGGGGGCAATTAAAACAGTCTACAAACTGAAATTCCTTCATTAGGTTGAAACTATAAACAATTGGCTAATCTTTCTAACAGACATTGTGTAGGCCATTTTAGATTTTATATTCTGTGTCTTAGGAAGCCATTTTATTGTGTCCAAGAAACCATTTTATATCCAACTAAAAAATATACTTCCACATTCCCCCCTTTTTGTCCTTACTAGGACAATATCTAGCTGAAATTGACCCTTTCAGTCCCTTATCCTGCTTACTTCAGCCTGCTTTTTAAAACATAATGCCCCCTGTGGCCTACCAACTCCTGAGGTATTGGTTAATACAAGAAACGGGGGTGTTCGAGTATGATTATAATTGGGCTGATACCACCCCTGAAAGGTGGTTAGGTTATACCCTGCTGATCTCCACTGTGTTACATCCGAGGTCTTATCCGGGTCCCTTGAACTGTTTCGCCTTATTACCCATTCTGCTGTTTCGGAAGTATTAAAGGGAATTGATCTTAGAGGGATTCCCCCCTTTGTGTGAGTAGGTATATGGGCACAGACCCAACAACTAGTTCTGTCACTAGTTTTAGCATGTTCATAAGTCATATACAAGAAAGTGTTAACATGTAATTCTCGTTTCTTTCGGGATCCTTCCCCACCTCTTTGGCACGTCATGCGTATTAGTCCGATTGATATGCAAAGTATAAGTGACAGCTTCATTGTTTAAGTCCTTTAAGATTCAATTGTCCTTGTTCGGTGCTTTCTTGCAGTGGGATGCGTGGATCCAGGTAGGTCTTTCCTTGACCTTTACAGCTGTATTTGTTGCCACGAGTACTTGATATGGCCCTTCAAAGCGTGGCTGCAGACCGTTCTTTCTTTTGAAGACTTTTACATAAACGTCGTCTCCTGGTTCCAAGTTATGGCACTTTCCTTCTGCTGGTTCCGTTTGAGCTTCCTTTACCTGTCGGTGAAAGCTAGAAATACATCTAGTTAGTGCAATGCAATAGTTTAGCATATTTTCATCCATTTTATGAATGTCCATTTGTTTGACCGTAAAGGGTGCTGAGAATGGCAGTCTTTGGGGTCGTCCCATAACAATCTCATGTGGCGACAGTCCAGTTATCCTGTTAGTTGCTGCTCGCATTATCATTAATGCTAAGGGTAATAGTTCGACCCATTTAAGTCCGGTTTCATTGCAAAGTTTAGAAAGTTTATTCTTCAGTACTCCGTTATATCTTTCTACCAGTCCCGCGGACTGTGGATGATAACTGCAGTGAAAATGCTGATTAATCTGCAAAGCTTTACATAGTTCCTTTATGATCATTCCAGTAAAGTGCGATCCATTGTCGCATGAAAGCTGCATAGGTATTCCAAACCTTGGTATGATTTCTTTTAGCAAACACTTTGCAACTGTTACAGCATCATTTTTTTACATGGAAAGGCTTCAATCCATCTTGAAAACATATCTATAATTACTAACACGTATTTGAATCCTAAACATACAGGTAATTCAATAAAATCCATTTGCAAATTTACAAAAGGGCCTGATGGATTTGGGTGGGAGGCAGACTGTACTTTCTCTGTCTTGCCTGGATTCATTTCCTGGCAAGTGGTGCACCTTTCACTGATTTGTTTTGCAATTGCCGAAATACCTGGTGCATACCATGTTTGATTAATATAGTCTGCCATCCCCCCTTTGCCCGCATGTGTGAAAACATGAACGCATCGGGCAATCCACGGGAGTAAAGATTTCGGAGCCACCATGCGGCCGTCATGGTGAACCCATATCCCTTCAGGCGTTTTAAAACAAGAATCCCTTGCCCAACTTAACACTTCGTCCGAGTTAGCCTGTGACTGAAAGGCTAAAACATCATTAATAGAAGGCGGGTCATTGTCCAATTTTTGTTGACGCAAAACAAAGGCTGAAACTTGTGGCCCTGTATCAGACAGAGCGGCTGATTTGGCAGCTCTATCTGACCGTTCGTTACCCAGTGCTATTTGATCCTGACTGCCTGTATGAGCCTGACATTTGATAACTGAAATTTTAGCAGGACACAATAGAGCCTTTAAAAGATTGTCAATTTGTTCGGCATTTTTAATAGTCGATCCTGAAGAAGTTAGAAATCCCCTTAGTTTCCAGATCTGTCCGTAGTCATGGGCGACCCCAAAAGCGTACCGGGAGTCGGTATAAATGTTAACAGATTTATCAGTAGCCAGTATACAAGCCCTTGTAAGAGCGAAAAGTTCTGCTTGTTGTGCTGAAAAAGATTGAGGTAATGAGAGCGCTTCTACAACTGAATGATCATCTGATATGGCATATCCAGCCCTAGGTGATCCCCTGTCATCCCTAAGAGCTGACCCGTCTACGTAGTATATTAAGTCACTATTAGAAATAGGAGTTTCAGATAGATCTATTCGAGGCTTGGTCACCAATTGGGTGACCGTCTCGCAGCAATGTGGGATTCCATCTTCTTCTGTGGGCAGCAGTGTGGCTGGATTCAAAACCGAACATCTTTGAATTAGGAGATTAGGGTTGGACAATAATTCAACCTCATATTTACTGCTGCGAGCTGATGTCAGATGTTGAGTGGCGCATTTTGTCAACAGTACTTCGACTGAATGTGGCACAAATAAAATAGTCCGGTGATTGAGCGTGATACTTTGAGCCTGTTGTACAGCATAATAGGCGGCGGCTAGAATTGGCAGGCATCCAGGCAGGCCGCGTGCAACAGGATCTAATTGAGTACTGAAATAGGCTAAAGGTCTTTGTTTATCACCATGGGTTTGAGTCAAAACAGATTGAGCAAAGCCCAATTTATGATGGACAAAAAGATTGAACTGCTTCTGATAGTCTGGCAGCCCTAATGCTGGAGCCGATATAAGGGCTTGCTTGACATTCTCAAAGGCGTCCTTTGCCTTCTGATTCCAAGCAAGAGGGTCTTCCTCCATGGGCATGGAGATATCAAGCAATGGGCGCACCAGGTCTGAATACCCCATGATCCATTGTCTACAGTATCCTGACATGCCAAGAAAATGTTTTAATTGCTGTTTAGTAGTAGGTAACGGTGCTTCACAAATTGCTCTGATCCTCCCCTGCGACAGACAGCGGCTATCACCACGGAGTTCATGTCCCAAATACTGTACTTTCTCTGACACGAACTGCATCTTGGAACGTGATACTTTATGTCCCTTTACTGCTAAGGCATGAAGCATAATAAGCGAGTCAGTTTGACATGACTGTTTATCAGGCGAAGCTATCAGCAAATCATCGACATATTGGATAAGTGTGGACCCTCCAGTGAAGAGAATGTCCTCTAAATCACGCTTGAGGCTTTGAGAAAAGATTGTGGGACTCTCTGTGTAACCTTGTGGAAGTCTTGTCCAAGTGAACTGTGTCCCTTTAAATGTGAAAGCGAATAGGAACTGTGAATCTTGGTGGATAGGGATACTGAAGAAAGCTGAACATAAATCGATGACAGTGTAATACTTTGATCCAGAGGGAATACTAGTTAGAATGGTAGCAGGATTTGGCACAACTGGATAAACTGGTAGTACTGATTCGTTAACTGCTCTGAGATCTTGCACTAGTCTCCATTTCCCACTTTCCTTCTTTTCGACTGGCAAAATTGGAGTGTTGCATGGGCTCTGGGTTGGAATTATTATTCCTTGCTGTAACAAAGAGTTAATGACAGGCTGAATTCCTTGTTCGGCTGCTGTTGAAAGCGGGTACTGAGGTCTACGGGGCAATCGGACGGATGGTCTTAACGTAACTTTGTATGGCTGAGCAGTTAGCATTTTGCCAACCTCGTTTGAATGGCTAGACCATACTTGTGGCGGAATTTGATCCAGCAGTTGCTCTGTTTCTCGTGAAATAACTGGAGGGGAGCATTCTTGTGAAGGACACATAGTGCATCTATCAGTAGGGATGTACACCTGTAGTCCTTTTTCGGAACATATTATTGTTGCTTGCATTTTGCATAGCAAATCTCTTCCTAAAAGGTTCATAGGGGTGTCGTCTGATAGGAGAAAGGCATGCTGACCAGAAAAATTGTCTGTTTGAATTGCTAATGGTTGTGACCACGTCATAGTCTGTGAGACGCCGGAGAGTCCTACACATGTGACATTCTTTTCTGTACATGGGGCTCCTCTAGCATATTGCTTTGTTAATAGTGAGCTTGTGGCTCCTGTGTCAACAAGAAAAGGAACTTTCTTGCCCTGCATTTTTATGGATAAGTATGGCTCATCTTTAGAATTTACTGATACTGAAGGTAACTGAAGAATGTGGGTAACATTCGGGGCTGTTTCTCTGCGTCATTTTGAATAATTTTGCCATGGGGATCCAAATTGTCCTTCCATATTTTGACCTCCCCAAGGGTTCCCTGTTGTAAAACCTGCCTGCGGACGAGTGTAAACCTGGGCTTGGGTATCTACATCGTTTGGTGCACCTTCCCAGCCTTGACTTTGCTGCTTGGGGAACGGGCAGTTAGCCTTCCAGTGTCCGATCTGACCACAGTTAAAACATGGAGAGTTTGCACCTCCTCCGTTCCACTGGCCTCTGCCTGTCCCTCCTCTACCTCTTCCTTTAAATCTACCTCTGTTATTCCCTCTGCCTTGTCCTCTGTATTGACCCTGATAATAAATGGTTGTCTGGGCAGTCGGGGCTGCAAAAGCTGCTTGTTCCATTAAGAGGGAAACCTTGTTCTTTTGGTCTCTATTTCTCTCCTGAATTCCTTTTAGAATTTGTGTTAGCTCAGGAGTTGTTTTATGTCTCCAATCTAAGCAGACGAGAGTCAGTGGTTCTTTAAGTTCCGCTCTGAGACCATTTACAAGGGCATTGATTAAAGGAATCTGGTAATTTTCTTTGGTCATTCCAGAATGCTGCCCCATGACTGCTTCTATTCTTTCTATATAATCCTCAACGTCTTCGTCCTTTTTCTGAGTTGTCTCAATTATTTTTGTCCAATTAGTTCTTTTTGGGAATTTAATATGCATTACTCTATAGAATTCGGTCCAGAATTGATCACTTGGTAGTGTTTCTGGATTCCATCCCCCGTTTGTTTTATGATCGTTAATATCTTGGAAACTATCTTCGCCTTCTGTTAGAAGGCGGTATCTGGAATCTTTTAACCAAGCCCTGAGTAGCTGGTCAACGTCCACAATAGTGGGCTGATGGCAAATAATGGTGCTTTTGAGCTCACTAATTGCTTTTTCTAAATCCTCTGAGGGGTTCGGTAACTCGTGGATTATTGTCCGTAGCTCGGAAGCTGTCCATGGGCGATGGACAACGACTGGATCTCCGTCAGACTCGTGGACATTGGGGAACCGTCTGAGCGGATGCATATTGCGGACTGTGTGGGATCTGGTATAATGACTTGGACCTCCGTTAACAGTGGTGTGATCTGGGCTAGACCCCTGATCTCCATTTTGGAGGTCGGGTACTTCACTATTCGCTGTACCCTGTAGTCGCTCTTCATATGCGGGAGGTTTTCTGTACCATCCCTCATCCGCGTCATCACTTGAGTGAGACGTGGGTAAAGGAGGGTAAAGAGAGGTTTGAGCGGTAGGCTTCGGGGTTTGTCTTAAAGTCATTTGTCTAACTTCATCTTGTTTAGCCAATTTACCACTCGGCTCTTGCTCTTTTCTCTTATTTTTTTAATTTCAGATCTACTGGCTTCTATACTACGGTCCTTACGCCTTTCTGCTTCCTTTTTCCAGTCTGAAAAGGCTGACCAATTTACTGACTTTTTACCTTTTCTTTGTGGGTCTCTACTTATGAGACAGTCCTCCAGACATGTAATTCTATCCACATTAAAGGTTCCATCAATGGGGAACGGGTGTCTGCCATTCTTGGTCCATTTGGACCAATCAGGCAAATCCCTTGTGGACATCCAACCACAGTTCTGGAAGATGTAAAAGGCTGGAGTTCCTTTTTCTGGGATCTTGCTCTGTGAAGCTCCCATCTTAGTAAAGTTTAGTTATACTAGGCACTCGTCTTCGGAATTGCAAATTTCACCCTTTACCCCTTTACGATTATTATTAACCCTTCGGAGCTCCACAAATGACAAACAATAACAAGAATTAACAACAATAAAGACAATGATAAGTAACGCAAAAAAGCCCAAACAGGCAAACAAATCAAGTAATCAAACATTTAACCTTATACTTTAAGCTAAACAAATAGTCAATTCCCAGTTTGCGTTGTTCGCCACTACAAACTGGGTCCTTAAAATTTAACTTATACTCTATATATGAAGGTTTCTTATCTAAACCTTTCTGCCGCGAGACTCTTTTCTCCGGCTCAAGGGACCCACCCTTGATACTGCAGTTTTAATCTTTTAGCGCTTTCTCACTACCTGGTACCTTTCAGTCCGGGATACAACCCTGCCGACTTTTTTTTTTTAACCTCCTTTGCCCGACAGTTTTGAAACTTGAGCCACCAAAATCCTCCTCCTCCTAACATAAGAAATAAAAGAAGCAAAAGTTACATGATTCAACTCAAATCCCAAACTCGAGTCCTATAGATCGCTGTGTCACTGTCGGAAGATACAGACTGCACCAATTCAGTATCTAATGAGAAATCCTTTTTATGTGATAAAACATCACTTGTGGCCAGTCAGGATTTGTCACTAGAAATTTGTGGTGTCCTTTGTCCGTGACTTACCGAAAGGTAGCAAGCGATCTCGGTGGAACCTCCAAGTAATACTGTCGAAGTTTCGACTTCCCAGTAAGGCTCAAAACATAAGTTATCGTCAAAGGAAGTTTAATATTTTACTTGCTGCAAGGAGAATGCAACCATAGTCAAAACTAGACTATGATGACACTCTGCAAATACAAAAACTGCTCGAAATTTATACACAGAAACAATACAAGCTTCCTATATCACATGACATGGTAATAAATCATTAATTGACAGCATAGTGCCTATAAAACAAGTTAAAAGGATATTTGTATATACTGTACATGAAAGGTCTTTCTTGAGGTCATAAAGATTTAAAACAGCAGGAATTCCTCCGAAGTGTTAAGTGTGACTTCTCCCACCACAACATCTAGAGTTCAAGAGATATCGTACTTCACACCATAGCCTTGTAAACTTCTTTGATCTGCAATCCTAAATTATTTATTGGGGGCAATTAAAACAGTCTACAAACTGAAATTCCTTCATTAGGTTGAAACTATAAACAATTGGCTAATCTTTCTAACAGACATTGTGTAGGCCATTTTAGATTTTATATTCTGTGTCTTAGGAAGCCATTTTATTGTGTCCAAGAAACCATTTTATATCCAACTAAAAAATATACTTCCACATACCGCACTAATACTCCTCATCACACTGTACCCAGACACCGCACTAATACTCCCCATCACACTGTACCCAGACACCGCACTAATACTCCCCATCACACTGTACCCAGACACCGCACTTATACTCCCCAACACACTGTACCCAGAAACCGCACTAATACTCCCCATCACACTGTACCCAGACACCGCACTAATACTCCCCATCACACTATAGCCAGACACCACACTAATACCCCCCATAACACTGTACCCAGACACCACACTAATACTCCCCATCACACTGTACCCAGACACCACATTAATATTCCCCATCACACTGTACCCAGACATCGCACTAATACTCACCATCACACTGTACCCAGACACCACACTAATAATCCCCAACACACTGTACCCAGACACCACACTAATACGCCCCATCACACTGTACCCAGGCACAACACTAATACTCCCCATCACACTATACCCAGACACCACACTAATACTCCCCATCTAACTGTACCCAGACACCGCACTAATACTCCCCATCACACTGTACCAGACACCGCACTAATACTCCCCATCACACTGTACCCAGACACCGCATTAATACTCCCCATCACACTGTACCCAGATACTGCACTAATACTCCCCATCACACTGTACCCAGACAACGCACTATTACTCCCCGACACACTGTACCCAGACACCACGCTAAGACCCCCATCACACTGTACCCAGACACCGCACTAATACCCCCCATCCCACTGTACCCAGACACCGCACTAATACTCCCCATCACACTATACCCAGACACTGCACTAATACCCCCATCACACTGTACCCAGACACCGCACTAATACTCCCCATCACACTGTACCCAGACACCACAGTAATACTCCCCATCACACTGTACCCAGACAGCACACTAATACCCCCATCACACTGCACCCAGACACCACACGAATACTCCCCATCACACAGTACCCAGACACCGCACTAATACGCCCCATCACACTCTACCCAGACACCACAGCAATAGTCCCCATCTCACTGTACGTAGACACCGCACTAACACTCCCCATCACACTGTACCCAAACATCGCACTAATACTCGCCATCAACTGTACCCAGACACCGCACTAATACTCCCCATCACACTGTACCCAGACACCGCACTAATACTCCCCATCACACTGTACCCAGACACGGCACTAATACTCCCCATCTCACTGTACCCAGACACCGCACTAATACTCCCCATAACACCGTACCCAGACACCGCACTAATACTCCCCATCACACTGTACCCAGACTACGCACTAATACCCCCATCACACTGTACCCAGACACCGCACTAATACTCCCTGTCACACTGTACCCAGACACCGCACTCATACCCCCATCGCACTGTACGCAGACACCACACTAATACCCCCCATCACACTGTACCCAGACACCGCAGTAATAGTCCCCATCACACTGTACCCAGACACCACACTAATACTCCCATCACACTGTACCCAGACACCACACAATAACCCCATCACACTGTACCCAGACAGCGCACTAATACCCCCATCACACTGTTCCCAGACACCGCACTAATACTCCCCATCACACTATACCCAGACACCACAGTAATACTCCCCATCACACTGTACCTAGACACTGCACTAACACTCCCCATCACACTGTACCCAAACATCGCACTAATACTCCCCATCACACTGTACCCAGACACCGCAGTAATACTCCCCATTAAACTGTACCCAGACACCGCACTAATACTCCCCATCACCCTGTACCCAGACACCGCACTAATACTCCCCATCACACTGTACCCAGACAGCACACTAATACTCCCCATCACACTGTACCCAGATACTGCACTAATACTCCCCATCACACTGTACCCAGACAACGCACTATTACTCCCCGACACACTGTACCCAGACACCACGCTAAGACCCCCATCACACTGTACCCAGACACCGCACTAATACCCCCCATCCCACTGTACCCAGACACCGCACTAATACTCCCCATCACACTATACCCAGACACTGCACTAATACCCCCATCACACTGTACCCAGACAGCGCACTAATACTCCCCATCACACTGTACCCAGACACCACACTAATACTCCGCCTCACAATGTACTCAGACACCGCACAATACTCCGCATCACAATGTACCCAGACACCGCACTAATACTCCCCATCACACTGTACCCAGACAGCACACTAATACTCCGCAGCACAATGTACCCAGACACCGCACTAATACTCCTCATCACACTGCACCCAGACACTGCACTAATACCCCCCATCAAACAGTACCCAGATGCAGCACTAATACTCCCCATCACACTGTACCCAGACACCGCACTAATACTCCCCATCACACTGTACCGAGACACCACACTCATCCTCCCCATCACTATGTAGCCAGACACCGCACTAATACCCCCATCACACTGTACCCAGACACCGCACTAATACCCCCATCACATTGTACCCAGTCACCACACTAATACTCCCCATCACACTGTACCCAGACACCACACTAATACTCCCCATCACACTGTACCCAGACACCGCACTAATACTCCTCATCACACTGTACCCAGACACCGCACAAATACCCCCCATCACACTGTACACAGACACCACACTAATACTCCCCATCACACTGTACCCAGACACCGCACCAATAGTCCCCATCACACTGTACCCTGACACCGCACTAATACTCCCCATTACACTGTATGCAGACACCGCACTAATACCCCCATCACACTGTTCCGAGATACTGCACTAATACTCCCCATCACACTGTTCCGAGATACCGCACTAATACTCCTCATCACACTGTACCCAGACACCGCACTAATACTCCCCATCACACTGTACCCAGACACCGCACTAATACTCCCCATCACACTGTACCCAGACACCGCACTTATACTCCCCAACACACTGTACCCAGAAACCGCAATAATACTCCCCATCACACTGTACCCAGACACCGCACTAATACTCCCCATCACACTATAGCCAGACACCACACTAATACCCCCCATAACACTGTACCCAGACACCACACTAATACTCCCCATCACACTGTACCCAGACACCACATTAATATTCCCCATCACACTGTACCCAGACATCGCACTAATACTCCCCATCACACTGTACCCAGACAACGCACTATTACTCCCCGACACACTGTACCCAGACACCACGCTAAGACCCCCATCACACTGTACCCAGACACCGCACTAATAACCCCCATCCCACTGTACCCAGACACCGCACTCATACTCCCCATCACACTATACCCAGACACTGCACTAATACCCCCATCACACTGTACCCAGACACCGCACTAATACTCCCCATCACACTGTACCCAGACACCACACTAATACTCCCCATCACACTGTACCCAGACAGCACCCTAATACCCCCATCACACTGTACCCAGACACCACACTAATACTACCCATCACACAGTACCCAGACACCGCACTAATACGCCCCATCACACTCTACCCAGACACCACAGTAATAGTTCCCATCTCACTGTACCTAGACACCGCACTAACACTCCCCATCACACTGTACCCAAACATCGCACTAATACTCGCCATCAACTGTACCCAGACACCGCACTAATACTCCCCATCACACTGTACCCAGACACCGCACTAATACTCCCCATCACACTGTACCCAGACACCGCACTAATACTCCCCATCACACTGTACCCAAACATCGCACTAATACTCCCCATCTCACTGTAACCAGACAACGCACTAATACTCCCCATCACACTGTAACCAGACACCGCACTAATACTCCCCATCACACTGTACCCAGACACGGCACTAATACTCCCCATCTCACTGTACCCAGACACCGCACTAATACTCCCCATAACACTGTACCCAGACACCACATTAATACTCCCCATCACACTGTACCCAGACACCGCAGTAATAGTCCCCATCACACTGTACCCAGACACCACACTAATACTCCCATCACACTGTACCCAGACACCACACAATAACCCCATCACACTGTACCCAGACAGCGCACTAATACCCCCATCACACTGTTCCCAGACACCGCACTAATACTCCCCATCACACTATACCCAGACACCACAGTAATACTCCCCATCACACTGTACCTAGACACTGCACTAACACTCCCCATCACACTGTACCCAAACATCGCACTAATACTCCCCATCACACTGTACCCAGACACCGCAGTAATACTCCCCATTAAACTGTACCCAGACACCGCACTAATACTCCCCATCACCCTGTACCCAGACACCGCACTAATACTCCCCATCACACTGTACCCAGACAGCACACTAATACCCCCATCACACTGTACCCAGATACTGCACTGATACTCCCCATCACACTGTACCCAGACAACGCACTATTACTCCCCGACACACTGTACCCAGACACCACGCTAAGACCCCATCACACTGTACCCAGACACCGCACTAATACCCCCCATCCCACTGTACCCAGACACCGCACTAATACTCCCCATCA
Organism: Squalus acanthias; assembly: GCA_030390025.1. Taxonomy (NCBI): domain Eukaryota; kingdom Metazoa; phylum Chordata; class Chondrichthyes; order Squaliformes; family Squalidae; genus Squalus; species Squalus acanthias. The sequence continues at coordinate 16,992,551 of CM059440.1, forward strand.
CACTATACCCAGACACTGCACTAATACCCCCATCACACTGTACCCAGACACCGCACTAATACTCCCCATCACACTGTACCCAGACACCACACTAATACTCCCCATCACACTGTACCCAGACAGCACACTAATACCCCCATCACACTGTACCCAGACACCACACTAATACTACCCATCACACAGTACCCAGACACCGCACTAATACGCCCCATCACACTCTACCCAGACACCACAGTAATAGTCCCCATCTCACTGTACCTAGACACCGCACTAACACTCCCCATCACACTGTACCCAAACATCGCACTAATACTCGCCATCAACTGTACCCAGACACCGCACTAATACTCCCCATCACACTGTACCCAGACACCGCACTAATACTCCCCATCACACTGTAACCAGACACCGCACTAATACTCCCCATCACACTGTACCCAAACATCGCACTAATACTCCCCATCTCACTGTACCCAGACAACGCACTAATACTCCCCATCACACTGTAACCAGATACCGCACTAATACCTCCCATCACACTGTACCCAGACACGGCACTTATACTCCCCATCTCACTGTACCCAGACACCGCACTAATACTCCCCATAACACTGTACCCAGACACCACATTAATACTCCCCATCAAACCGTACCCAGACACCGCACTAATACTCCCCATCACACTATACCCAGACTACGCACTAATACCCCCATCACACTGTACCCAGACATCGCACTAATACTCCCTGTCACACTGTACCCAGACACCGCACTCATAACCCCATCGCACTGTACGCAGACACCGCAGTAATAGTCCCCATCACACTGTACCCAGACACCACACTAATACTCCCATCACACTGTACCCAGACACCACACAATAACCCCATCACACTGTACCCAGACAGCGCACTAATACCCCCATCACACTGTTCCCAGACACCGCACTAATACTCCCCATCACACTATACCCAGACACCACAGTAATACTCCCCATCACACTGTACCTAGACACTGCACTAACACTCCCCATCACACTGTACCCAAACATCGCACTAATACTCCCCATCACACTGTACACAGACACCGCAGTAATACTCCCCATTAAACTGTACCCAGACACCGCTCTAATACTCCCCATCACCCTGTACCCAGACACCGCACTAATACTCCCCATCACACTGTTCCCAAACATCGCACTAATACTCCCCATCACACTGTAACCAGACACCACACTAATAACCCATCAAACTGTACCCAGACACCACACTAATACTCCGCATCACACTGTACCCAGACACCGCACTAACACTCCCCATCACACTGTACCCAAACATCACACTAATACTCCCCATCAAACTGCACCCAGACACCGCACTAATACTCCCCATCACACTGTACTCAGACACAGCACTAACACTCCCCATCAAACTGTACCCAGACACCGCACTAATACTCCCCATTACACTGTACCCAGACACCACACTAATACTCCCCATCACACTGTACCCAGACACCGCGCTAATACTCCCCATCACACTGTACCCACACACCGCACTAATACTCCCCATCACACTGTACCCAGACACCGCACTCATACCCCCATCACACTGTACCCAGACACCGCACTAATACTCCCATCGCACTGTACGCAGACACCGCACTAATACTCCCTGTCACACTGTACCCAGACACCGCACTCATACCCCCATCGCACTGTACCCAGACACCACACTAATACCCCCCTTCACACTGTACCCAGACACCGCACTAATAGTCCCCATCACACTGTACCCAGACACCACACTAATACTCCCATCACACTGTATCCAGACACCACACAATAACCCCATCACACTGTACCCAGACACCGCACTAAGACCCCCCATCACACTGTTCCCAGACACGGCACTAATACTCCCCATCACACTCTACCCAGACACCACAGTAATACTCCCCATCACACTGTACCTAGACACCGCACTAACACTCCCCATCACACTGTACCCAAACATCGCACGAATACTCCCCATCACACTGTACCCAGACACCGCAGTAATACTCCCCATCAAACTGTACCCAGACACCGCACTAATACTCCCCATCACACTGTACCCAAACATCACACTAATACTCCCCATCAAACTGCACCCAGACACCGCACTAATACTCCCCATCACACTGTACTTAGACACCGCACCAACTCTCCCCATCAAACTGTACCAAGACACTGCACCAATACTCCCCATCACACTGTCCCCAGACACCACACTAATACTCCCCATCACACTGTACCCAGACACCGCACTAATACTCCCCATCACACTGTACCCAGACACCGCACTAATACTCCCCATCACACTGTACCCAGACACCACACTAATACTCCCCATCACACTGTACCCAGACACCGCACTAATACCCCCATCACACTGTACCCAGACACCACACTAATACTCCCCATCACACTGTACCCAGACACCACGCTAATACCCCCATCACACTGTACCCAGACACCGCACTAATTCCCCATCACACTGTTCCCAGACACCACACTAATACACCCCATCACACTGTACCCAGACACCACACTAATACTCCCCATCACACTGTACCCAGACACCACACTAATACTCCGCATCACACTGTACCCAGACACCGCACTAATACTCACCATCACACTGTACCCAGACACCACACTAATACAACGCATCACAATGTACCCAGACACCGCACTAACACTCCCCATCACACTGTACCCAGACACCGCACTAATACTCCCCATCACACTGTACCCAGACACCACACTAATACTCCCCATCACACTGTACCCAGACACCACACTAATACTCCGCCTCACAATGTACTCAGACACCGCACAATACTCCGCATCACAATGTACCCAGACACCGCACTAATACTCCCCATCACACTGTACCCAGACAGCACACTAATACTCCGCAGCACAATGTACCCAGACACCGCACTAATACTCCTCATCACACTGCACCCAGACACTGCACTAATACCCCCCATCAAACAGTACCCAGATGCAGCACTAATACTCCCCATCACACTGTACCCAGACACCGCACTAATACTCCCCATCACACTGTACCGAGACACCACACTCATCCTCCCCATCACTATGTAGCCAGACACCGCACTAATACCCCCATCACACTGTACCCAGACACCGCACTAATACCCCCATCACATTGTACCCAGTCACCACACTAATACTCCCCATCACACTGTACCCAGACACCACACTAATACTCCCCATCACACTGTACCCAGACACCGCACTAATACTCCTCATCACACTGTACCCAGACACCGCACAAATACCCCCCATCACACTGTACCCAGACACCACACTAATACTCCCCATCACACTGTACCCAGACACCGCACCAATAGTCCCCATCACACTGTACCCTGACACCGCACTAATACTCCCCATTACACTGTATGCAGACACCGCACTAATACCCCCATCACACTGTTCCGAGATACTGCACTAATACTCCCCATCACACTGTTCCGAGATACCGCACTAATACTCCTCATCACACTGTACCCAGACACCGCACTAATACTCCCCATCACACTGTACCCAGACACTGCACTAATACTCCCCATCACACTGTACCCAGACACCGCACTAATACTCCCATCACACTGTACCCAGACACCGCACTAATACTCCCATCACACTGTACCCAGACACCGCACTAATACTCCCCATCACACTGTACCC
>CM059440.1:17017243-17264903 GCA_030390025.1 Squalus acanthias
TGGTTATGGTACTGGACTCCGAATCCAGAATAGATGAGTTCATAATCTCTCCACGGCAGTTTGAGAATTTAGATTCATTACTATTAAAAAAATCTTCATTGTAGAAGTGACCATGAAGCTGTGGGATTGATTCACTCATGTCCTTTAGGGAAGGAAGCCAGCCACCCATACCCGTCTGGCCTATATGTGACTCAAGTCCCACATGAACCTGATTGACTCCTAACTGCAGGCAAGCTACTCATTTGTATCAAACCATTACAAAAATTGCAGCGGTTCAAGAAGAAGGCCCACCACTACCTTCTCAGGGCAACTAAGGATATGCAATAAGTGTCCCCCTTGGCAGTGACTCCCACATCCCGAGATTGAATAAAGCCCCCAATTTCAGGCTTCTGATTGGTTTCCGATCTCCTGGACTTCTCTGGACATCTAGACTACATTTCTGCTTTGAACTACACCTCTACGTTTCTGCACTAGACTACACTGGATTACATTGTAAGACTTACCTGCTGTGTCTCTATCTCTGCTGCTAAAAGTTGTTTTTTGTTTTAAAAATAACTTTTAAACTGCGGCTGTGTCTCTGCTGAACTGGTTCGACTGGTTTTCCAGCTTTGTTGGCTTCTCGCTAGCAGCTGCTGTTTCACTTGCTGTCCGGTGACTCGTTCTACTTTGCTGGTCGCTGGCTTGTGGTTTTACTTTTTCTCCGCCGCTTTGATCTACGGTGACCTACAACTTGCGTCAATTTCGCCATCATCCTTCTGCACCACTAGCGACTCTCATTCCTACAGCAACAACCTCCATCCTCGAACTCTCTACCCTTCAAATAGCTTCTGGACTTCACTCGCCTGCTTTGGACAGCGGTTCGTCGATGCTCCGTACCGGCCCCATCCTGCTTACGTCGGCTTTGTCCCTCCATGGGACCTCTGACTTTGACCCTGGTCTCCCTATTATTGTCTCCAACCTATTCCCTGCTCCCAGGAAATATGTATCCCATTAATTATTACATAACTAGGCCTATGTAACCTGAGCTTTTCCCTGTGTCCATTAGCGTGCGCACTTTGGCTGCCGCTCCGGACCCGAGCCGTTCATTTCTTTTTCCATTTTTTCTCCCCCTTTTCCTTTTCTCTCTATCCCTCCCTTACCGCTCTCTCCTGTTGTCATGCCTCCTTTCATCTCTCCTCTCTCGGTTACTCTGCCCTCCCAAATCCCTAGCCCAATCCTTCATTACTCTTCCACCTTCCTACTCTCCTGCCGCCGTCCCAGGCTTGACTCCCTCTTGGATAAGGCTACAGCTTCCCTCTGGGCCTCTCTTGGCATCCTACCAAGGGCCCATCGCTGCCTCCTCACGAGCAGCAACCCCAACTGTCCCATCCTACTCTCTCGCCAACCTTCCCGCCCAGTGCGTCCACTGGGGGCTAATCTTGCCAATCTCCTCCCCGTCCAACTCACCCATCCCAACGCTGACCCTGTGGAGGCTGGCAGTGGGGCAGCCATCACCAATCCTATCCGCATCTCCCTCCAGAACGTCCGTTCACTTGCGAACAAGGCCCTTGCCATCCATGAGCTTATCTTGGATGATTGCATCGACATCATGGCCCTGACGGAAACTTGGTTGAGGGGTGAAGACACCTTACCCTTAAATGAAGCCTCCCCGCCTGGCTATACCTTCTACCACTTGCCACAGTGTGGCTCTCATCACCAAATCACACCTTGGTCTGTCCCCCTACTCCTCCGGCACTTTCTCCTCCTTTGAGCATCTCACCTTAGTCCACCCCTCTCACCTCTCATTTAAAATTCTTGTTCTCTACCACCCACCCAAGTACCATAAAAATGTTATTACCGAGATATCTTCACTGCTTTCCTCCCTCAGCCTCTGCACTGAGCGACTTCTCATCCTCGGTGATTTCAACCTCCACCTCAATTCATCATGCTCTCTCTCCTTTGAGTTCACTCGCCTCTTATCCTCCCTTAATCTCGCCCTCCATGTAAACTCCCCAACCTATATTCACGGCCACCCCTTTGACCTTGCCATCTCTCATGGCCCGGCTACTTCTATTGTGTCAATTGCAGATAAGGCCATCTCTGACCACTTCCTCGTATCACTCTCCACCCACATCCCCCTTCCCCCCCACCCCGCCACACCCCAACCCTACTTCCTTCTGTGTCCGCCCCTGGAAAAAAACTCACTTACAACTGCACTTACGAAAACCTAACTTTCCATCCTTTGGCCCTTCACTCATCACGACATTTCTGCAGCTACCGATCTGCTCAACCACACCCTTACCGCCACCTTTGATGTCCTAGTCCCTATTATTACAATTACTCTCTCTCACCCTGGCCGTTCCCCCTGGTACAGCTCTCATCTTCACTCACTTAAGTCCAAGGGATGCAGACTTGCACGGATATGGTGGACAATTGGATAAGCCATTCACTGCCAGATGTGGCTGGACCACATAATGCATTATCATGTCCTGCTTTCATCTGCCAAAATTGCTCATTATTCCAGAATCATCCTGGAATGCAAAGATAAACTCTGGCTTCTATTCTCCACTGCTAACCGTCTTCTTAAACCCCAGCTCCCCTGTCTCCTCCACCCTCACCTCTGACAAGTGTGAGGAGCTCATGGACTTCTTTGTCTCTAAGATTGAGACCATCCGTTCAGCTACTTCCCTCCCTTCCCCGAGCCCACCGGGCCAAACTTCCTCTAAAGTTCCCCCCTGCCCTAGCCCTGAACTCGCATCTTTCTCCAGTTTCCCTCTGATCTCCCCTCATGACCTCTCTGCACTCATCTTGTCCATGAGACCCACTTCCTGCTCCCTCAACCCTATTCCCACCAAACTGCTGACCACCCAACTTCCTTTTCTGGCTCCCATGTTAGCTGACATTGTTAATGGTTCTCTCTCCTCAGGTACTGTCTCCCTCTCCTTCAAATTTGCCATCATCACCCCTCTCCTCAAAAAAACAGCCCTTGACCTGGCTGTCCTTGCAAACTACCGGCCCATCTCCAACCTCCTTTTCCTCTCCAAAGTCCTTGAATGTGTTGTCGCCTCCCAAATCCGTGCCCATCTTTCCTGCAACTCCATGTTTGAATCCCTCCAATCAAGTTCCTGCCCTTGCCACAGTACCGAAAAGGCTCTCATCAAAGTCACAAATGACATCCTTTGTGACTGTGACAACGGTAAACTATCCCTCCTCATCCTTCTTGACTTGTCTGCAGCCTTTGACACGGTTGACCACTCCATCCTTCTCCAACACCTCTCCACCGTCATCCAGCTGGGTGGGACTGCACTCGCCTGGTTCCATTCTTATCTATCTAATCATAACCAGAGAATCACCTGCAATGGCTTCTCTTCCCACTCCCACATCGTGACCTCTGGTGTCCCCCAAGGATCTATCCTTGGCCCCCTCCTATTTCTCATCTACATGTTGTCCCTTGGTGACATCATCCGAAAACACAGCATCAGTTTCCACATGTACGCTGACGACACCCAGCTCTGCCTCACTACCACTTCTCTCGACCCCTCCACGGTCTATAAATTGTCAGACTGTTTGTCCGACATCCAGTTCTGGATGAGCAAAAATTTTCTCCAATTAAATATTGGGAAGACCGAAGTCATTGTTTTCGGTCCCTGCCACAAACTCCGTTCCCTAGCCACCGACTCCATCCCTCTCCCTAACATCAGTCTGAGGCTGAACCACACTGTTCGCAAACTTGGTGTCAAAGTTAACTCTGAAATGAGCTTCCGACCACATATCCGCGGCATAACTAAGACCGCCTACTTCTACCTCTGTAATATTGCTTTTCTCCGCCCTTGCCTCAGCTCAGCCACTGCTGAAATCCTCATCCATGCCTTTGTTACCTCTAGATTTGACTATTCCAATGCACCCTGGCTGGCCTCCCACATTCCACCCTACGTAAACTTGAGGTCATCCAAAACTCAGATGCCTGTGTCCTAACTCGCACCAAGTCCCGTTCACCCATCACCCCTGTGCTCACTGACCTACATTGGCTCCCGGTTAAGCAACGCCTCGATTTCAAAATTCTCATCCTTGTTTTCAAATCCCTCCATGGCCTTGCCCATCCCTATCTCTGTAATCTCCTCCAGCCCCACAACCCCCTGAGATATCTGCGCTCCTCTAATTCTGCCCTCTTGAGCATCCCAGATGATAATCGCTCAACCATTGGTGGCCGTGCCTTCAGCTGCCTAGGCCCTAAGCTCTGGAATTCCCTACCTAAACCTCTCCGCCTCGCTATCTCTCTTTCCTCCTTTAAGACGCTTCTTAAAACCTACCTCTTTAACCAAGCTTTTGGTCACCTGCCCTAATTTCTCCTTATGTGGTTCAGTGTCAAATTTTTGTCTTATCATACTCCAGTGAAGCACCTTGGGACGTTTTACTACGTTAAAGGTGCTATATAGATACAGGTTGTTGTTGTTGTTCTACTTTAATAATTTCAGATTTTAATAATTTGCCTCTTCATTTTCAATTCCACTCCTAAATGTACAAAAACTTAAAACACTACATAGGACAGGACTGTGTCTAGCATCAGACAATGAAATACTCTAATTTGGAATTTATAATGAAACACTGTTTACATTTATTTCTAACTCCTTTTTAAAACCTCAAACAGTGAGTGAAAGTGGTCTGAAAGCTGGGGTTTTTTTGTCAGCTGGGTGTCTGACCTGTACAAAAATAAATCCATTCTCAGGCTTAAAAATCTCCAACCCACATGACTGAGAAATGCGCAGAAGCGGAATTTCTGCAGGTTTGTTATGCTCTCTCCTTACAGGAATGCACCCACTTACTAACCTCAGATGGTGCAGATTGGGAAGAGCCAAGTCCTGGAGACCCCCAAGTGCAGATAGGGGAACTGCTGCAACTTAACTGGACTGATGCATGCATTTCAAGAGAGTTGTGTGGGGACTTTTCTGTCTTGTGCAGGCTGTTGCTGGGGAGGCTGTTCGCGATGGAAAGCGGCTCAGGTCGGGGGGAGCTGGAGGCCGCTGTGAGATTCTGAGCAGAAAATTGTGATTGTGTCAGAACATGGAGATCATTAGCACGGTGCTGGCTTTGAGAGCAGAGCGTGAAATGGATTTGGGATTTACTAGAGAGCGAGAAATGAGCATTGAATAGCACCCCCACTATGACATTGGCCGCCAGCCCCTTCACCGACCGCCCTGTCACCCACACACACTGATCAGCAGCAATTTTTTGGATCATCTTTTGCTTATGGAGGAAATGACTCTTCCACTTGGCACTTGGCACTTACGTGAGAGGAGCAGGAGCATAGGAATATGAGTAGGCCATTCAGCTCCTCGAGTCTGTTCCGCTATTCAATTAGATCATGGCTGATCTGTATCTTGACTCCATCTACCAACCTTGGTTCTATATCCCTTAATACCCTTGCCTAACAAAAATCTATCAATCCCGTTTTGAAATTTTCAATTGACCCCCAGCCTCAACAGCTGTTGGGGGAGAGAGTTCCTGATTTCACTACCCTTTGTGTGAAGAAGTGCTTCCTGACATCACCCTGAATGGCCTAGCTCTAATTCTAAGGCTATCCCCGCAGCAGAGGAAATAGTTTCTCACTATCTACCCTATCAAATCCTTAAAGATTAGAAAGCACCATGTGAATCTCCTGATCTATCCTTATCGAGTAATTAAACTGCAGCGATATTAGGTAAGAGAAAAGCAGTGGACAGTTCAGCTACTTTATACACCTCCTGTGTACCAGGAAATATAGCATCTGGAGTTTCTGGCAGTGATGCAAGTGTGCAGTATATATATTTCCTGCTGAAATCGTTCTCAAATGGGAGGAGGAAGAGAAGGATGAAGAATTGAGGAAAGCAGAGCTTGCACGAAAAAAAGTACAAAAATCTGCCCACCAGCCTCTGAATGCCAGTGATATTTCAATTGACACACGATAGCCAAGTCTTTCCTAATGTTATAAATATAAACCCAGCGAACTCCACACAACAAAGTCATTGTTACTGTCATTGTACCTACAGTTCTTCAGTGATCAAGATATTTCTCAATCTTTTTCTCACTCCACTCCCAACATTTGCCTGTATCTTTTACCTCCTCCAGCAGATGTTTCCACATCAGCCCACAACAATTGCAAGCAGCTCATGTTTAAGAATGAAGGCCGGCCGCTTTTTTTTTACCAGCCCAGAAAAGACAATGAGCTGTTTGTCCCGGGCGATGGCCATAAACTCACTGCTGCCTCTTCACAAACTCCTTTCAACTCTTTGCCTGAACTCAATGTGATGTTAATGCGGCTCATTGGGGCTTTCTCGGCTATTCATTCCCCCCATCGACCTTTTATGTCTCAAATCAAACTCGAGTGACTTAAACAAGCTCCAGAAGAGTCCATCGAGGTTGTCTTTGGTCTTGAGTTCTTTCAAAGGCCTGTCGCGTGCCAAACCCCCTTTCAAGCCGCTCCCAAAACGGGCTTCAATTTACCACTTCGGGATATTTCTCGCAGTATCGAATCGATTTTTCAGAGATGCTCCCACATTTATTGTGCGGCCGGAGCTGGCGACTTGTCTCCCTCTGTGGGCACGGAATTGGGGCTGTGTGAACTCAATGAGACGGAGGCGTTTCTGCGATTTTCTTCGCTGTGAGGTGCCGTCCTGGCTGAAGGCCGCTGTCAGAGACTGGCTCCCATTTAATATGATAAACAGGAGGCCCCGGGGATTCGCTCCAGCTCAGCAAATCGCTCCTTTTTGATATTTTAAAAGAAATAAAAGGAGCCAAAAAACTTCTTGGAAAGAGAAAGTGTTGAAAAGCGACGAAGAGAAAAGGCTCAACAAGGGAACTAGTCAGTGAAGTTATCAAACAGAAAAGGGGGCCTCGTCAGACTAAACATTCAACAAATTGAAACCTTCAATAATAAACAGTTCAACGAGTCCTGGAATAAAACTCACGGGTGGGAGTTACTCTGGTGAATACAATGAGGGAAGATGTTGTTTATAAACATTTCGTTAAACATAACGCACAGAACCTTCCCCCAATGTTGAGTTTGCACAAGTTCACCTCGAACAAACAGCAAAGTAGCTGTTCCTGTTCTGCACTGCCGGTGTAGATAATGATGTATATCGACCAATTATTTTTCTCTCGTCTTTTAATACAGTTTATAACAAACTAATCGCTCGGTAGTGGTAGAACTCTTCGCTGCTACGTGAGAGGTTGTGGGTTTAAGCCCTACTGCATAAAATTCTTGGCAGGGTAGATGCAGGGAGGATGTTTCCCTTGGATGGAGAGGCTAGATAAGGGGTTGCCCATTTAGGACTGAGATGAGGAGAAATTTCTTAGCTGAGAGGGTTGTGAATCTTGGAATTCTCTACCCCAGAAGGCTGTGGATGCTCAGTCGTTGAGTAGATTCAAGACTGAGATCGATAGATTTTTGGACTCTAAGGGAATCAAGGCATACGGGGATAGGACGAGAAAGTGGAGTTGAGGTAGAAGATCAGCCATGGTCTTATTGAATGGGGGAGCAGGCTCGAGGGGCTGCATGGCCTCCTCCTATTTCTGATGTTCCAGAGACTTGCTCTCATAATCCAGGCTAACACTCTAGTGCAGCACTGAGGGAGTGTTTCACATCTGAGGTGCCATCTTTCGGTTGAGATGTTAAACCAAGGCCCGTCTGCCCCATCAGGTGGACGTAAACGATCCCATGGCACTATTTTGAAGAAAAGCTGGGGAGTTCTACAATATTTATTGGATATTGAGCAATATTTATCCCTCAACCAAAACCTAAAAACAGATTATTTGGTGATTATCACGTTGCTGTTTGTGGGAGCTTGCTGTGCGCAAATTGGCTGCCGTGTTTCCTACATTACAACAGTGACTACACTTCAAAAAGTACTTCATTGGCTGTAAAGCGCTTTGGGACATCCTGAGGTTGTGAAATACGTTGTAGAAATGCAAGATCAGCAGCTGAAATATTCCCACTTCTGAACACTTTATGGTTTATTTGACCCTTGTCCAGGAACGGTTCTTTATGGATGATTTGTGGGGGTTCCTATGGCAACAAGTCCCACCAACGGATAATGTAGAAGAAGACCTGGGATAAATCATACGTTCTTTTATTTCAAATACACAATCACAACAATACAATATTCCTAATATAACCACAACCTGCTCTCACGGTCTGTCCCTGTCGCAGGCACGGTGTGAATGTGTTATACACACACGATGACATCAAAGGGAACTTTGCACAAAAATACCTGAGGAGATTCCCTTATGCTTAATGAACTCCAATAGATGCAAGTTGCACAGAGTGGGGGCGAGTGACCGATCCCACTGTTCATCTGTGGGTCAATGTACCGAGTGTGAAGCGATGATAAATGAAAGCGTTTGTGGAGAAAAAAAACCGCGAGGACTCGCTGGGAGTGCTGCCATTTACTGGTGTGGGAAATGTAGAAATCGCTAATAACCGTAACATGGCGATTCAAAACGGGCCCTTCTCCCTCTCACAGACAGCTGGCGTCCCTCCATTCAGTTCATCCCCCCTCTCTCTGTCTCGGCACAAAAGAGTCTGGGCCTGTGAAAAGTGCAAGTGGTCTAACCTAGCCCAGGTTTAAATGTTGTCACTGCCTCGAGAATCGCCAGGCTTTTCAAACCCTTCCTCACTCCCAGCCAGAAATAATCAATGAAAAATAACCTCTCACGTAAAGCGCTCCCTCAACCACCGACTTGAGGTTCTTTCCATAATGACAAAGATGTATTAATATATAATAAATAATCCCATTTAGTATCCCAGTGGGATCCAATCTCGCCTCCAAGGAGCAGGAATATTACGTTGTGTTATTGTTTGTTACACACCTTAATTGCCGTTAGTGCCACTTTCACAAGCACTGCACCATCTCAACGTCACTCTTAGTCAAAGAAAAGATAGGAATAATCAGTCACAACGCGAATAACTTGGAATCCTGCCCTTACAATGTTTATATCTGGGACGGGCCTTCGAGTCTAATTACGTTCATTAACTTTGATTTAATTATGTTTGGGTGTCATTTCCTCCCACAGTCTGGAAAGACGGGTTGTGAGGAGACTTTGCAGGAGTTGCCCTTGTGCAGGATGTTGCTGATTAAGTCAGTTTAGATGTAAGACTTAACGAGCATGTGAATCATCCGTCTCACTTCTAAACGCGCAGCAAAGTAGGTTTAATAACACAGGTCTGTGTCACAATTACCAGCACTAGTCAATAAAAGAAGTAGAAAGTTGCTTTAAAGTGTGTCTACCCGCCCCCCCCCCCCCAGAGAAAGCCTCAAAGGACGAGGAAAGGCTGGTTAAGAGAGCTGTGAGTGGAGCTTTTCTGTCTTGTGCAGGCTGTTGCTGGGGAGGCTGTTCGCGGTGGGAAGCGGCTGAGGTCGGGGGGAGCTGGAGGCCGCTGTGAGATTCTGAGCAGAAAATTGTGATTGTGTCAGAACATGGAGATCATTAGCACGGTGCTGGCTTTGAGAGCAGAGCGTGAAACGGATTTGGGATTTACTAGAGAGCGAGAAATGAGCTTTGAATAGCACCCCCACTATGACATTGGCCGCCAGCCCCTTCACCGCCCTGTCACCCACACACGCTGATCAGCAGCAATTTTTCGGTTCATTTTCCGCTGTGTGAGGGACATTACCGCACAAGATGCGGATCCCTGCTCTCCGACCCTTGTCGCTAGTTGGTGGGCTCAGGGAAAGATTAAAATATTACATTTCGAACAGACAAGTTGTAGAATATAGTTCAGAAACGCAACATTCTCAAAGTAAACGCACCCAGTCCTCACCAAGAATCAAGTGTGATCACCAGAAAGAATGAAAACAAGCTAAAGGATTCAATAAATTTAAGTTAGAGGATCTCACATATTTTATCTGATCTATTTTGTCATTACAGTCTCACACACTGAATATGCCACCCTTATTTCTTCACCTGAGGAAGGGGCCACGTAAGCTCCGAAAGCTTGTGATTTCAAATAAAACTGTTGGACTATAACCTGGTGTTGTGCGACTTCTCATTCTTATTTCTATACTCCGATACTTGCGTCACATGCAGGGTGTAACTCTAAACTCTTCGTCTCCTTCCTCCTGCTGTCTGCAGGTGTTTAAAATCCAAGCTTGGCGTCACCTAATCGCTGCCTCCTGGTTTACTGCTTCGTTTCCCACCCTTTTGAAACTTGGTGGACGGCACTTCAGGGCCTCGTCCCTCCACCTATGTGTCTTGATAGAAATGTCATACATGGCATCGCATTTCTCTACTCCAGGGGTCACTGGACAACAACGGTCTTGATTGTGCTCCTCTCCATAACCCAGCGACACCTGGGCCCAGGCCGGCACCCGCAAGGTCAACCAGCTCGGCCAAAACCTCGGCCCTACCTGCTCGGTGTGGCTGCATTCCTCCCCTGAGACATGTGGGACATTCCTGACCGAAGCTGTTGAAAATTAAGAGCTGGTTTGAGTATTTGCTGTACCCGCAGGGTAAACTTTCACTTTATTTTATTAACTTTTCATTCCTGTTTATTGGGAACAATCTAAGGAGACATATTGTCTGTCCATGTTGTGAGGGAAGAAAAAGTGTCTGACAATTTTTTCCCTTCTTGCTTCCAAATATAAACTACAATGAAGTACATCACAGTAAACACATTAATATCTTGCCATTCTCACACGAAAACTTTGACAAAAGTCGTGTGGTTCCTGCTCCCTTAATGTTATATGAAGGCACTACCCCTTTAACAACCCACCATATTTAGTAATAAAATACTTAATGAAATAATTGGCGAAAGAACTAGTGGGGAAATGAGGATAAATTTCTACACACGGAGGGTTGTTATGATCTGGGACGCACTACTTGAAAGGGGTGGAATCAGATTCCATGGGAACTTTCAAAAGGCAGTTGAACATGTACTTGAAGAGGACTAATTTGCCTGGTTATGGGGAAAAAGCTGGGGTGTGGGACGAAATTGAACAGCTCTTTCAAAGAGCCGGCACAGGCGTGACAGGCCGAATGGCCTCCTCTGTGCTGTAAAATGCTATGATTCTATGATTCTAACCCACCATATTTCTCAGGTGTAACATTTTTTCTTGCCAACTCGAGTTAAAAAAATCATCTGATTATTTTTCCATTAATAAGTAAAGTCTCCTATTAAAATGAACAAACATCTTCACATTTTAAATGTTTGTTATCATTGTGCACTCACCCCAATACCATTTTTTTTTGTACAGTAAGTGAACGTGTTTTCTTGGGATTCTTTCTTTAGTTAAGTATTTGAAATCAGTCGTTCAATTCGAATTTTAAAATAACAGGAACTGCTGGAAACAGCCACAGATTAAGCAGCACCTGTGGAGAGAGGGAGTTAGGAGCAATGTTTCAGATTTCCAGCATCTGCAGTGTTTCACTTTTGAGTTTTATTGCTCAGTTCGAACAAACAAGTTATGTTAGACTGGATATCCACTCTGCGGGTACAGTAATGTACTGGTTCTGTTACTGGACAAGTAATCCAGAGAACATGGGTTCACATGCCACCACGGCAGTCGAGGAATCTGAATTCACATTTTTTAAATCAAAATCCTGGAACTCCCTCCCTATCAGCACTGTGGGAGTGCCTTCACCACACGGACTGCAGCGGTTCAAGAAGGCGGCTCACCCCCACCTTCTCAAGGGCAACTAGGGATGGGCAATAAATGCTGGCCTTGTCAGCGATGCCCACATCCCATGAAAATTTTTTTTTAAATCTAGCAATAAAAAGCTGGTCTCAATAAAAGTGACCATGAAGCTGTTGGATTATTGAAGACTCCGATGAGAGGGGTATGGTTTGGTAGTGGTTATGTTACTGGACCAGAAATCCAGAGATCGTGAGTTCAAATCCTAATTTGAATTCACATCCACTCTGGTCAAGTGAGCGTCTAGTAACCATCTGTTAGTGGCCAACTAATTTACTCTTGAAAGCACCGATTTGGTTTTTAGCAGGTGTTATTAGGCGAGAGATAAATGGCCTTTGGTTCACAATTGGAGTCCAGAGAATCGTCAACATTTCACAGCGAGACCCTGTGAAATTCTTTTAATCCGGCATCGAGTCTCATTTGTCTGTTAAATGACTAACCGGACTCTCTTTAAAAAGTGAGTGGGGGATAAATAAAACAGAACTCTATCTGGCCAGTAACCACATGAGAAAGTCATCAAGTTACCCTGTCCCTGTCCCAATGAATGCAGCCCATTGCTGAAGCCCTCCATTCTGAATCGGTGGAGGTCCCAGGGAGGAGATGAATAACTCGTGAGACCCACCCTGACTTTTGAAATAGTATTTTGTCGATTTTAAAATTAAACACCAATAGAACCCTTTTTCTGGCCTCATATTTGGTAAGAATGGACACATTTTACACCAGGATGCCCCACCCCGCAGTCCCAACAACCCCGCTCTGTGAGCACAGTTGTGTTTATATGTCTTACCTGCTGATTTGGCCTGTTTGCATGACACGATCCAGAAGGTTTGGGAAGAGCTGTTGCCGCATTGGTGGATAAATCCTAACTCACAACAGGAAAAACTGTCAGTATCAGCAGTTTGAGATAAATTAATGCAGACAGGGATTTAAATCTGGTGTCCTGGCCAATATTTATATAAAGTAGGAATGATTTGCATTTATATAGCGCCTTTTATGACCTCAAGAAGTTCCAAAGCGCTTTACAGCCAATGAAGTACTTTTGAAGTGTAGTCACTGTTGTAATGTGGGAAACGCGGCAGCCAATTTGCACACAACAAGCTCCCACAAACAGCAATGTGATAATGACCAGACAATCTGTTTTTGTGATTTTGGTTGAGCGATAAAGATTGGCCAGGACACAGGGAGAACTCCCATGCTCTTCTTCGAATAGTGCCGTGGGATCTTTTACGTCCACCTGAGAGAGCAGACGGGCCCTCCGTCAGCACTGCACTGGAGAGTCCGTCTAGATTATCCCTTAAGCAAAACCGCTAAAACATATTATTGTATCTCATTGCTGTTTGTGGGAGCTTGCTGTGCGCAAATTGGCTGCTGGATTTACTACATTACAACAGTGAATACACTTTTTAAAAAGTACATAATTGGCTGTAAAGCGTTTTGGAATGTGAAGGGCGCTGTATAAATGCAAGTCTTTCTTTCTTTCAAACCCCTGAAACTCCATGATATCCACCTCTGCGGCCACACTAATACAAAGGTTTAGACAGCCCTAGTTTAGTTAATCTTGAAACAATACATGAATTGATTGCATCTCCAGTTTTCTGACCTGATATCTCTTTTACTGTATCCAAGAAGCACACTGTCCTTCCCCTAAATGCTGATAAATAAGGTCACTCAGCTACACGAATGAAAATCAAATGAAACGTGCAGCTTCCTGCCGGGATGGAGCCATCTTAAAGGGGAAATAGCTTGGTGAGAAATATTTGGCAAACCCATGTGTCATTCTTAGTGTTTGCAGATACACTGAGTGTTGGCGTGATTCACCGTTAAATGTATAACTGCCGAAGTCTTTCTCTGTCACCTAACCAAGAAGCAAAAAAAACCTGACACAAAACAGCAGTTAAACTGTGAGCTAGAGTGTAATAGGAATAGGTTGTACTAACAGTTCTTTGACATAGAGTTACATGTACATCGAGTTGACAGCACAAAACAGGCCATTCGGCCCAACTGGTCTATGCCGGTGTTTATGCTCCACAACAGCCTCCTCCCACCCTTCTTCATCTCACCCTATCAAGATATCCTTCGATTCATTTCTCCCTCATGCGCTTATCTAGTTTCCCCTTAAATACATCTATGTTATTTGTCTCAACTACTCCCTGTAGTAGCGAGTTCTACATTCTCACCACTCTTTGGGTAAAGCAGTTTCTCCTGAATTCCCTATTGGATTTATTAGTGACTATCTTATATTTATGACCTCTAGTTTTGGACTCCCCCATGAGTGGAAATATTTTCTCTGCATCTACTCTATCAAACCATTTCATTATCTATAAGACCTCTATCAGGTCACCCTTCAGTCCTTTTCTTTTCTAGAGAAAATAGCCCCAGCCTGTTCAGTTCCTCTCAGTTCTGGTATCATTCTTGTGAATCTTTTTTGCACCTTCTCCAATGCCTCTATATCCTTTTTATAATATGGAGACCAGAACTGTGCACAGTACTCCAAGTGTGGTCTGAACAAGGGTTGATACAATTTAACATAACTTCTCTGCTCTTTAATTCTATCCCTCTAGAAATTAACCCCAGTGCGTGGTTTGCTTTTTTATGGCCTTATCATTGGAAATATGTTTGGCGATGGTGCACATTTTGAACCAGTTCCACCTTTTTTTCACGGCAAACATACACTGATCTTTAAATTGACTTCTTGTGTTCCTTCATAGATCTGAAAAAAAGGTAAGTGGTGTGGTACTGGAACATAGAGGCTGAGATTGCTGATTGTTTCATGTGTTTCCTGTACAGAGACTGGGTGCCTGTTTGGATATCAGGTGAGCACACTATTGGCCTGGACTGTGATGTTCTCCCCCTCATCCCACCCTCCATCCCCAGCCCCCCCTCCCCCTCCTCATATTATGTAATGGCTTGGCATATATGATGAGGGGCCACATGGGCAAAGTGCATGAGGTCCATGGCACTGTACCATTGGCAGGATAGGCGCACCAACGTCAGTGCTCTCACTCAGATCAACATCCCCAGCATCGAAGCTTTGACCACGCTCGATCAGCTCCGATGGACGGGTCACATCGTCCACATGCCCGATACGAGACTCCCAAAACAAACGCTCTACTCGGAGCTCCGACACGGCAAGAGAGCCACAGGTGGGCAGAGGAAATGCTTCAAGGACACCCACAAAGCCTCCTTGAAAAAGTGCAACATCCCCACCGACACCTGGGAATCCCTGGCCCAAGACCACACAAAGTGGAGAAGCATCCGGGAAGTCGCCGAACACCTCGAGTCTCTTCGCTGGGAGCAAGCGGAAGCCAAGCACAAGCAGCCCAAGGAGCGCACGTCAACCCAAGCACCCCACCCGCCCCCTCAACCACTGTCTGCCCCACCTGTGACAGAGGCTGTAGGTCCCGCATTGGACTCATCAGTCACCTGAGAACTCCATTTTTAATGTGGAAGCAAGTCATCCTCAGTTCTGAGGGACTGCCTAAGAGAGAGAGACCCCAGCAAGAGACAGCACATTCAGAAGAGATGGGGAGAAATTGGAAATAAATGCAATTATGTTAAGCCAAGTATATAACTTGTATTAAAAAAATATATAATGGTAGAGGCTCCACCAGTGACCTTCTGGATAAAGGCACTACAGTAGTTGGTGTAATACTAAACTGTAGAGGCTGGAAGCTATCAGGTTCAATTGGTGGTGTCTACTGATGGATTTAGTTTACACCCTAGACAGCATTGAAATTAGTGTCAGCAATTCCTGGCTAGGCAGACAAACATTCAACCACAGCTCCTCATGTCTCAGTCCAACCTACCGTTCTCACCTTATCCCTCAGTTCCCTTCTTCTCCCGCAAACGTATCTCATTTTCTCTTGAAGTCATTTCCAGTATAAATTTACTGAAATTACTTCAGTGGCCTTCCTTAGTAATTCATTCCAAATGTCTAGTGCTGAGGAGCAAAGGGAAAAATCCATTTCCACCTCCACTATATAAGAAATAAAAAGTTAAGGACCAGAAAAGCCCAAATGAGTCATGGAGCTGGTCCCTCAGGTGTCACTGTCTCAGGATAAGGGGTCGGCCATTTAGGACTGAGATGAGGAGAAATTTCTTCACTCAGAGGGTGGTGAATCTTTGGAATTCTTTAACCCAGAGGGCTGTGGAGGCGCAGTCGTTGAGTATATTCAAGACAGAGATCGATAGATTTTTGAATATTAAGGGAATCAAGGGATATGGGGATAGTGCAGGAAAGGTGGAGATGAGGTAGAAGATCAGCCATGATCTTATTGAATGGCGGAGCAGGCTCGAGGGGCCAAATGGCTTCCTCCTGCTCCTATTTCTTATGTTCTTATGTTCTCTTGATTGTCCAGCTCACCAAGTCTAACATCCAACTGCAATTTCAACTCCTTTAAGAGCTTTGACTCCACTAACTTACCTGGGTCCTGAAATTCTAATCTTGTAAAACTAATTTGCCCAGACTTACCACACTGATTTGAAACTCTGTCTTAGTGGAGGTAGTTAACTCTTCCCTAAGATAGTGGAGAGAGGAATTTCAGAGACCCATGTGTTAAGCGATCATAAACACAGCATTTCAGAGCCCTGGGAGATTGTTCGGCAACTTCATCAGCCTTATTGATCCGTTTTACATTTACTTTTCAGTAATTTCTAAGATAGAATGCAAATGAGATAGATTTATTTCAGCAAGTAACGTTTTGGGATCCAATATATGAGTAATTTGAGACATGACATGTGGTGAGCGTAGCCTGCTTGGGAGGAACAGGTGACTTTGGACCTATGGATTCCCAAAGCTCTCCACCACTGGGGGTTTCCCTCACCTCATGTCTGGGTCTGATGTAGACTAATCGATAGAGATTGATTGCTGTGATTAGTCAACAACTCCATTATCGTTGTACCATAGAACGACCAAGATGGTAGAAGGTGAACTAGATGGAGCTCGATCTTTTATCATCAAAAGTGAGAAGTCGCACAACACCAGGTTATAGTCCAACAGCTTTATTTGAAATCACAAGCTTTCGGAGCGCTGCTCCTTCGTCAGGTGAAGTCACCTGACGAAGGAGCAGCGCTCCGAAAGCTTGTGATTTCAAATAAAGCTGTTGGACTATAACCTGGTGTTGTGCGACTTCCCACTTTTGTCCACCCCAGTCCAACACCGGCATCTCCGCATTTTATCATCAAGCAATTCCTCTGTTCGTAGTACCAAGTCCCTTTACACCTAACCTTCATTGCACCCAATGTGATGTCTCTCAGAATGAGCATGCCTTCCGCTTTAACAGATATTTCAACATAGGAAGAATAGTAACTACAAGCGTGAAGGTGCGGCGCCTCCTCACTATGAAATGAACTAATTACAAATGAAGTTACTTTTCCCTTTTATAAAGGGATGTTACCGAGATTTTCGTTCGAAGCGGAATTCTGTTCATTGTTCCCTGATCTGGGGGCTCAGGATCGCCTGCTTCACACACTTCTCCGTTATCCCTCCTTTTCTGCCAAGATCCTATCCCAACATTTGCCTGTATCTTTTACCTCCTCCAGCAGATGTTTCCACATCAGCCCACAACAATTGCAAGCAGCTCATGTTTAAGAATGAAGGCCGGCCGCTTTTTTTTCACCAGCCCAGAAAAGACAATGAGCTGTTTGTCCCGGGCGATGGCCATAAACTCACTGCTGCCTCTTCACAAACTCCTTTCAACTCTTAGCCTGAACTCAATGTGATGTTAATGCGGCTCATTGGGGCTTTCTCGGCTATTCATTCCCCCCATCGACCTTTTATGTCTCAAATCAAACTCGAGTGACTTAAACAAGCTCCAGAAGAGTCCATCGAGGTTGTCTTTGGTCTTGAGTTCTTTCAAAGGCCTGTCGCGTGCCAAACCCCCTTTCAAGCCGCTCCCAAAACGGGCTTCAATTTACCACTTCGGGATATTTCTCGCAGTATCGAATCGATTTTTCAGAGATGCTCCCACATTTATTGTGCGGCCGGAGCTGGCGACTTGTCTCTCTCTGTGGGCACGGAATTGGGGCTGTGTGAACTCAATGAGACGGAGGCGTTTCTGCGATTTTCTTCGCTGTGAGGTGCCGTCCTGGCTGAAGGCCGCTGTCAGAGACTGGCTCCCATTTAATATGATAAACAGGAGGCCCCGGGGATTCGCTCCAGCTCAGCAAATCGCTCCTTTTATGCTTTTTTTTTTAAATAGCGCGCACACACAAAACAAGTTCTTTGAAACTGGTTAGAAAGTAAAAGTGTTGATCAGACTGGATTCAAACTGAGAGAGAAACTGAGCCACAGATTGAAGCAAAAAACAAGTCGCTGAATTAGAGAACAGGAGGGAGAGAGGGCGAACCGCGACAGAAAGGGAAATGTAATGTTGGTCGGTGGGTAACAGACTTCGTTCAAACATTTATCGACGAATAGAGAGGGAAGGGCAGAATAAATATTTAACTGAGTAGAAATTGAGCAAACAAAAATGTAGTATTTACAATAAGAATCTCTCACTAACTTTACAATAAGAATCTCTCACTAACTTTACAATAAGAATCTCACTAACTTTACAATAAGAATCTCTCACTAACTTTACCATTGATTATTCGGATGTACAATTTCACCCAAGTTGCTGAGTGATCTCATTAAAGAATGATACAGCACAGAAGGAGGCCATTCGGCCCATCGTGCCTGTGCCGGCTCTTTGAAAGAGCTCTCCAATTAGTCCCACTCACCCTGCTCTTTCCCCATAGCCCTGCAAATCTTTCCTTTTCAAGTATTTATCCAATTCCCTTTTTGAAAGTTATTGAATCTGCTTCCACCAGCCTTTCAGGCAGCGCATTCCAGATCATAACAACTCGCTGCATTAAAAAAATCTCCTAATCTCCCCCCCCCCCCCCCCCCCGCCCCCGGTTCTTTTGCCAATTGACTTAAATCTGTGTCCTCTGGTTACCGACCCTCTGGCCAGTGGAATCTCTATCTATCTATCTGTCTATCTATCTATCTATCTGTCTGTCTATCTATCTATACCTATCTATAGCTATCTATCTACTTACCAATACCTATCTATCCTATCTAACTAATCTATCTGTCTATCTATCTATCTATCTATCTATCTATCTATCGGAACCCTTCATAATTTTGAACACCTCTATTAAATATCCTTTTAACCTTCTCTGCTCTAATCAGAACACTGTTTATAATTTGGAAATAAACATATAAAAAATGGGGGAACTCTCTGGCATGTTGATTGACTGCAGTAAACACAATTGTACCCGGCACAGCTCTGCAAATGGTGGAACTACAGCAATAAGCTATCTCTGGGGAAAAGAACCCGCACAGAATTGGAGCGGCGCATTCGCTGTTCAGCTTCCCACTGCAAGTATGTTCCGACTACACCACAACCTGCTCTCACGGTCTGTCCCTGTCGCAGGCACGGTGTGAATGTGTTATACACACACGATGACATCAAAGGGAACTTTGCACAAAAATACCTGAGGAGATTCCCTTATGCTTAATGAACTCCAATAGATGCCAGTTGCACAGAGTGGGGGCGAGTGACCGATCCCACTGTTCATCTGTGGGTCAATGTACCGAGTGTGAAGCGATGATAAATGAAAGCGTTTGTGGAAAAAACCCCGAGGACTCGCTGGGAGTGCTGCCATTTACTGGTGTGGGAAATGTAGAAATCGCTAATAACCGTAACATGGAGATTCAAAACGGGCCCTTCTCCCTCTCACAGACAGCTGGCGTCCCTCCATTCAGTTCATCCCCCCTCTCTCTGTCTCGGCACAAAAGAGTCTGGGCCTGTGAAAAGTGCAAGTGATTGAAACCCCAGGTGTGGTATCCCAACCCCAAGAGATTCACTGCTGAAACAGATCATCGGGCATTATCACGTTGCTGTTTGTGGGATCTTGCTGTGCGCAGATCGGCTGCCGTCGTTTCCTACATGACAACGGTGACTACACTTCAAAAATACTTCATTGGCTGTAAAAGCCATTTGGGACATCCTGAGGTTGTGACAGGCGCTATAGAAATGCAGGTTCTGTCTTTTTAAACGTGTGCAGAAATAAACTCAAGTGGTCTCTTTACAGGAGGCACCTTCCCCGCCGTTAATAGCAGAGGAGGTTTTTGACTGCATTTTGTGTTGCTTGTTATACCGGAGGATCATTCGGGACAGGGAGCAGGCCATTCAGCGCTTGAGCCTGTTCCGCCATTCAAGGGGGAAGTGCCTCTGTTGGTTTGAATGGAAATCAGCTTTCTACATATTAATTGACATCTCAACCTATATCCATTCTCGCCTTTGTTAACAGTAACGGGCCCACTTGTTGATTTCATTTACTGGAATCCAGCGAGTGCAAGTATCATTCACGCTGGAATGAACTCCATTTATTACCAGGATTTCCCCAACGAAACACAACATTGCACTAGCTCTTTGGCTATGCAGCACACGCGGACAGTCATAAACGGTTCAATTGAGAATCACTAACGCACAACCGGCATCCTTATTATATTTTCAAAGAATATTTAGTATTTTAAAGTTGTGAAGGGGGATTTTCTGTCTTGTGCAGGCTGTTGCTGGGGCGGGGGACTGTTGGCGGTAAGGTGGAGGGAGGGAGGGGGGGGGGAGCTGGAGGCCGCTGTGAGACTCTGAGCAGAAAATTGTGATTGTGTCAGAACATGGAGATCATTAGCACGGTGCTGGCTTTGAGAGCAGAGCGTGAAACGGATTTGGGATTTACCAGAGAGCGAGAAATGAGCTTTGAATAGCACCCCCACTATGACATTGGCCGCCAGCCCCTTCACCGCCCTGTCACCCACACACACTGATCAGCAGCAATTTTTCGGTTCATTTTCCGCTGTGTGAGGGACATTACCGCACAAGATGCGGATCCCCGACCTCTCGCAATGCATTTCGTTTTGGGGGGTGCATAAGTTAAATTGTAAAACGTTACACACAAACATCTAAATATCGCCAATTAACGTTTTAGTAACTATATTAAAATTAGCACCAAATAATCCACAACAATCTTCCGAGTGAACAAAGGGACGAAGTTAAAAATTAAAGCTAATAAATGTCTGGGGCAATCCGGGCTTGGACCCAGACAGAATCCCACAAAAATTCCTAAAGTGACCAAATTCAATCAAAATTCAGTTTTGTTGCATTCGGGGTAAGAATTGACCAAGGGTCAGCGAAGACCTGTCCACCTCCCACCTCTAGTCTCCAATCCCCTCTGGGCCGCACCCCTCTCCCCTCTCCCTAGTTTCTCACTGTGGTCATTCCTTCTCTGGGCTCTCCAAATATTTGTCGTCCTTCCTGTACCCTCACCATGCCGGACTCATTCATCTCGGCCCTCTCCAGTCCAACTCATTTCCCCCCAGGACCTCAATCTGTGGAACTCCAGAACTTCCCTCAACTCTCCGCGCCAAACAGTCCATAAAACTCCACCTTGGCGTCACCGAATCATTTCTTCTCCCCTGCTCTTTTCAAATTTGGCGCTATTATTTACAATAATCATTTCTCCTATTGCTTCTCAATAAAATAAAAGGCTTTCCTCTCTGCTCACATTCACGTGGGCGCCGAGGTATCTCAGACTGCTTGAAGACGGTTCCTGCTGTTTATCAGTAGATAGTTCGGAATATAAAAGCGATTGAAACTTCTTTATAGAACATAAAGAAGCGATTCCCTGTCCACAGTCCTCTCCTTTCCAGTCAATGACAAACATATTTTAGAAGCAAACCCGCGTGTTGATCAAATGACCTGTCACTCAGAATGATTAGCAGTTTGGAACATTTGACCCGTGAAGATTGTGGTGGACCTGGGATGCAGTCAGCGCCCCCTCGGTGCCCAGGACTGCTCCCCGGGCCGGATTTACGGCAATCACCTCTTTTGTGGGCTTAATCCTATTTTGTGAAAATTCCTTTTTGTTTCTCGACACTTGGGGGGGAAACAAAGAGCTCGGATAATCTGCGGGGAGCATTTGAAAATGTTCTTTCTCAACACTTGAATGGGCCGTTTTGATTTTTAATCGGCTCAGAGTAGATCAATTCTTGTTACAATAATAATTTCTCCTTCTCACAGACAAACTCACATTTCCTAACTCTCTCATACATTCTCTAACTTTCACCCTCTCTAACTCTTTCTGCCTCTAACTCGAAGTCCTCTCTAATTTCCACACTGAGTCGCTACTCACCCTCTCTCTCACCCAATCTCACCCTCCAGTTCACACTAGCCTGCTCCTTAATGCTCATTAACCATCTGCCACAACAACCTGCATTTATATAGCACCTTAACTCGTAATACGTCCCAAGGCGCTTCACAGGAGCATAATCAGTCAAAAATTGACGCAGCCAAAAAAGGAGATATTAGGACCAAAAGGATGGTCAGAGAGGTAGGTTTTAAGGAGCGTCCTAAAGGAGGAAGGAGGCGGAGAGGTTTAGGGAGGGAATTCCAGAGCTTAGGGCCCAGGCAGCTGAAGGCACGGCCGCCAATGGTGGAGCGAAGGGAGTGTGAGATGGACAAGAGGCCAGAATTGTCAGAGGGCAGAGATTTTGAAGGCAATGTTCCCGCTAATTTTTTTTTCCTGTGTGGCCCCTTTACATTTGCTGTGCAATATCTCTTCCAGCGGCAACAGCTGGTGAGCGGCTTGCGAGGGACCTGAGGGGGGACATTGGTTGTGGGGCTCGAGAAGGTTACAGAGATAGGGAGGGGCGAGGCCATGGAGGGATTTGAACACGAGGACGAGAATTTTAAATTCGAGCCAGTGCAGATCAGCGAGCGCAGGGGTGATGGGTGAACGGGACTTGGTGCGAGTTGGGATACGGGCAGCAGAGCTTTGGATGAGCTCAAGTTTACAGAGGGTGCAAGGCGGGTAGCCGGCCAAGAGAGCATTGGAATAGTCGAGTCTGGAGGTTACAAAAGCGTAGACTCTTTTCCTAATTTTTAGAATCAGGCAGGCGTATTGTAACAAGTATTGCCTTTCCTGTGGCACCCACATCCGAAGAATAAATATTTAAAAATCTTTCTAAGGACAGGGCCCTGGCTCCAGATTTAAGCTAAAACTTTAGTGTAGGTGCAAAGAGGAAACTGCTTAGCTAACTTCCCCAATATTAACTGGGATAGTCAGAGTGTGAAAGGCTTAGAGGGTGCGGAATTCTTAAAGTGCATCCAGGAGAGCTTTTTGAGCCAGCATGTAGAAAGTCCTACAAGAGAGGGGGCGGTACTGGACCTAATTCTAGGGATGTAGCCGGGCAAGTGGTAGAAGTGTCAGTAGGAGAGCATTTTGGTGAGAGTGACCATAATTCGGTGAGATTTAAGGTAGTCATGGAAAAGGACAAAGATGGACCGAAAATAAAGGTTCTAAATTGGGGGAAGGCCGATTTTAATATGATAAGGCAGGATCTGGCCAAAGTGGACTGGGATCAGCTACTTGTAGGAAAATCCACATCAGAGCAGTGGGAGTCTTTCAGAAAGGAAATAGAGTACAACGGCAACATGTTCCCGTAAAGGTCAAGGGTGGGACCAACAAGCCCAGGGAACCCTGGATGTCAAGGGATATACGAGAATGGATTAGGAAAAAAAGGGAGGCTTTTGGCAGATACAAAGGACTAAAAACAGTGGAAGCCCTAGAGGAATATAGAAAGTGCAGGGGGGTACTTAAAAAAGAAATTAGGAGAGCGAAGAGGGGGCATGAAATAACACTGGCGGGCAAAATAAAGGAAAATCCCAAGGTGTTTTATAAGTATATTAAGGGCAAGAGCATAACCAGGGAAAGAGTAGGGCCCATTAGGGACCAAAGTGGCAATCTGTGTGTAGAGTCAGAAGATGTAGGTGGGGTTTTAAATGAATATTTTTCATCTGTGTTCACTATGGAGAAGGACGATGTAGGCATAGAAATCAGACAGGGGGATTGTGATATACTTGAACAAATTAGTATTGAGAGGGAGGAGGTACTAGCGGTTTTAGCGGGCTTAAAAGTGGATAAATCCCCAGGCCCAGACGAGATGTATCCCAGGCTGCTGTGTGAGGCAAGGGAGGAGATTGCAGGGGCTCTGACACAAATTTTCAGAACACCTCTGGCCACAGGGGAGGTGCCAGAGGACTAGAGAACAGCTAACGTAGTACCATTATTCAAGAAGGGTAGTAGGGATAAACCAGGGAATTATAGGCCAGTGAGCTTTACATCAGTGGTAGGAAAATTATTGGAAAAAATTCTGAGGGACAGAATTAGTCTCCACTTGGAGAGGCAAGGATTAATCAAGAATAGTCAGCATGGCTTTGTCAGGGGGAGATCATGTCTGACCAATTTGATTGAATTTTTCGAGGGGGTGACTAGGTGTGTGGATGAGGGTAGTGCAGTTGATGTGGTCTACATGGACTTCAGTAAAGCTTTTGACAAAGTCCCGCAAAGTCAAGAAGGTAAGAGCCCATGGGATCCAGGGCAACTTGGCACATTGGATCCAAAATTAGCTTAGTGGCAGGAGGCAGAGGGTGATGGTCGAAGGTTGTTTTTGTGACTGGAAGCCTGTGTCCAGTGGTGTACCGCAAGGATCGGTGCTGGGTCCTTTGCTGTTTGTAGTGTACATTAATGATTTAGATATGAATGTAGGAGGTATGATCAGTAAGTTCGCAGATGACACGAAAATTGGTGGGGTGGCAAATAGCGAGGAGGGAAGCCTCAGGCTACAGGACGATATAGACGGGTTGGTCAGATGGGCAGAATAGTGGCAAATGGAATTTAACCCTGAAAAGTGTGAGGTGATGCATTTTGGGAGGACTAACAAGGCAAGGGAATACACAATGAATGGTAGGACCCTAGGAAGGACAGAGGATCAGAGGGACCTTGGTGTGCATGCACAAAGATCCCTGAAGGCAGCAGGACAGGTAGATAGAATATAAGAGCAGGGAGGTTATGATGAAGCTGTACAAAACACTAGTTAGGCCACAGCTGGAATACTGTGTGCAGTTCTGGTCGCCACACTATAGGAAGGATGTGATTGCATTGGAGAGGGTGCAGAGGAGATTCACCAGGATGTTACCTGGGCTGCAGCGCTTCAGCTATGAAGAGAGACTGGACAGGCTGGGGTTGTTTTCCTTAGAGCAGAGAAGGCTGAGGGAGGACCTGATTGAGGTGTACAAAATTATGAGGGGTATAGATAGGGTAGATAGAAAGGAACATTTCCCCTTAGTAGAGGGGACAATAACGAGGGGGCATAGTTTCAAGGTAAGGGGCAGGAGGTTTAGAGGGGATTTGAGGAAAAACTTTTTCACCCAGAGGGTGGTTGGAATCTGGAACTCACTTCCTGAAAGGGTGGTAGAGGCAGGAACCCTCACAACATTCAAGAAGCATTTAGATGAGCACTTGAAACGCCATAGCATACAAAGCTACGGACCAAGTGCTGGAAAATGGGATTAGAATAGACAGGGCTTGATGGCCGGCGTGGACACGATGGGCCGAAGGGCCTCTTTCTGTGCTGTATGACTCTATGACTCTATGACTCTGAGATTGTGGTGTAACTCCATCCTAATTCTCTCTCGGGTACAAGCTCTCAAACACTTTCTCTCAAAGACTGCAGTTATACTGGTACTTTTGTATTGATGTGAAGTGATTTCTGGTGCTCATCGATGGAAAAGTGACATTAACTTGGGGACCAAATCCCGATCAGACTTCTTAATGTACTCTAGCGAAGCAATCCCACCCCCAATACTCCTTATCTCTCCCCACCAATCCCCCCCCAATCCCTCATTCCCCCAAACCCGCCCCTAACCTACCTCAACCCACTTTGAGGAGATCATGTCACAAATCTTAAACTTGGCACCAGGTGGAGTATAATTCCAGTCTGATGTAAATTGATCCATTTGATCTCCCAGGCACTTTATATTGTATTTAGTCTTTTAATGATATATTAAAGTCGGTTCTGCTACATAAACTCTCTTAATATAAACACGCACATAGCTCTCTTCTGGAAAGCAGAGTAACAGTATAATTCTGTTTAAAATATTAAAAGGATCCAATAGCCTAGATATGGAGAAACTATTTCCCCTAGTGGGAGAATCAAGAACAATGGGAAATAATCTTAAAATTAGAGCTAGGCCATTGAGGAGCGAAATAAAGAAGCACTTTTTCACACGAAGGGTAGTAGACATTTGAAATTCTCTTTCCTTAAAGGCTGTGGATGCTGGAGGTCAATTGGAGCTTTCAAGACTGAGATAGGTAGATTTTTGTTGGGTAAGGGTATCAAGGGAAAAGCTAGCAAAAGTGGGTAAATGGAGTTGAGGTGCAGCCCGAGGGCCTGAATGGCCTTCTCCTGTTCCTTATGTTTCTATGTTCCTCTGTTCTTCCCAGCTTTGCTTCACATTTTACACCAATGGTTTCAGAATGGTGATATAGTAGAACTGCAAGCTCAGATGTCATACGCCTATTGGAGCCTTTTCAGTGAATAAAAGTACAAAGATAATTTCAATAATATGACTATAATTACATTTGTGGTGTTCGGTTTATATTACGCTATATGGGGGCACTTTGTTTTTTTTGATGAACACAGTGAATGGAGAGGAAATAGGAATCGCAGTTCATTGTTGACTAATGACTATTACGGTGTTAATGATTAACTACACTAACCAACAATTTGTCTTTAGATATTGTATGAAGTACCCCGATTGCCCAACAGGGTGTCCATGACTAACACAATCAATATACTATATTGGCTCTCAATCCTGTTGTGTGTATTGTTTGGTTCAGATCCTGCGCATAAAATGTAACAAAATGTCACCCTATTGAAAAGATGGAGTTCTCCAATCATATATGTGGAGGCCACAAACTGCAGAGAAAGAATCCCCGCGCCCGCCCCTCCGCCCTTCCGCCGAAAAAACACAAGTGTCCAACAGTGATAGTCAGTGAATCTAAAGATGAGAAAACTGAGTAAAGAAATCTCAAAAATTTAAATCTAATGTATAAATGATGTTCCCTATATATTCACTATCTCATGCACATCTACCGTCAGATTTTATCATCTTTCTCTCAATAACTCATTCTTTGACATCCTGTGTCAGTTATTATGACTATCTCAGAGTGGGTGTATATTACATTGCAGCTTCTAGTCTGAGGCAAACCTGCTTACACTGCCAAGGTGACACTCAAATTCTATTACCCAGGAGAGAACCTTGTGCATGGGTGTTTGAATCCAGGTGTAGGACTCCTCTCCCATCAGTTATATTTTAAATCTTTACACAGTGCTGGGGCTGTGTCTGCACTTTCTAAATATGTAAAGACATATGTATCCTAACTCACACCAAGTCCCGTTCACCCATCATGACTGAGCTCACTGACCTACATTGGCTTCCAATTCACCAACGCCTGGACTTTAAAATTCTCATCATCATGTTCAAATCCCTCCATGACCTCGCCCCTCCCTATTTGTGTAACCACCTCCAGCCCTAAAACCTTCCAAGATCTCTACGTTGCTCCAATTCTGCCTCTTGCGCATCCCCCACTTCCTTTTTTCCACCATTGGCTTCAGCTGCCTAGGCCCTAAGCTCTGGAATTCCCTCCCTAAACCTCTCCACCTCTCTTTCCTCTTTTAAGATGTTCCTTTAAACCTACCTCTTTGAACAAGCTTTTTTTTAATTTGTTTATGGGATCAGGGCATCGCTGGCAATGCCAGCATTTATTGCCCATCCCTAGTTGCCCTTGAAAAGGTGGTGGTGAGCCGCCTTCTTGAACCGCTGCAGTCCATGTGGTGATGGTACTCCCACAGTGCTGTTAGGGAGGGAGTTCCAGGATTTTGACCCAGTGACGATGAAGGATCGGCGATATACTTCTAAGTCAGGGTGGTGTGTGACTTGGAGGGGAACTTGGAGGTGGTGGTGTTCCCATGCGCCTGCTGCCCTTGTCCTTCTAGGTGGAAGAGGTCGCGGGTTTGGGAGGTGCTGCCGAAGAAGCCTTGGCGAGTTGCTGCAGTGCATCTTGTAGATGGTACACACTGCAGCCACGGTACGCCGGTGGTGGAGGGAGTGAATGTTTAAGGTGGTGGATGGGGTGCCAATCAAGCGGGCTGCTTTGTCCTGGATGGTGTCGAGTTTCTTGAGTGTTGTTGGAGCTGCACTCATCCAGGCAAGTGGAGAGTATTCCATCAAACTCCTTTCTTGTGCCTTGTAGATGGTGGAAAGGCTTTGGGGAGTCAGGAGGTGAGACACTCGCCGCAGAATACCTAGCCTCTGACCTGCTCTTGTTGCCACAGTATTTATGTGGCTGGTCCAGTTAAGTTTCTGGTTAATGGTGACCCCCAGGATGTTGATAGTGGGGGATTCGGCGATGGTAATGCCATTGAATGTCAAGGGGAGGTGGTTAGACTCTCACTTGTTGGAGATGGTCATTGACTGGCACTTCTGTGGCGCGAATGTTACCTGCCACTTATCAGCCCAAGCCTGAATGTCGTCCAGGTCTTGTTGCATGCGGGCATGGACTGCTTCATTATCTGTGGAGTTGTGAATGGCGCTGAACACTGTGCAGTCATCAGTGAACATCCCCATTTCTGACCTTATGTTGGAGGGAAGGTCATTGATGAAGCAGCTGAAGATGGTTGGGCCTAGGACACTGCCCTGAGGAACTCCTGCAGTGATGTCCTGGGGCTGTGATGATTGACCTTCAACCACCACAACCATCTTCCTTTGTGCTAGGTATGACTCCAGCCAGTGGAGAGTTTTCCCCCCGATTCCCATTGACTTCAGTTTTACTAGGGCTCCTTGATGCCAGACTCGGTCAAATGCTGCCTTGATGTCAAGGGCAGTCACTCTCACCTCACCTCTGGAATTCAGCTCCTTTGTCCATGTTTGGACCAAGGCTGTAATGAGGTCAGGAGCCGAATAGTCTTGGCGGAACCCAAACTGGGCATCAGTGAGCTGAGCAGGTTATTGGTGAGTAAGTGCCGCTTCATAGCACTGTCGATGACCCCTTCCATCACTTTGCTGATGATTGAGAGTAGACTGATGGGACGGTAATTGGCCGGGTTGGATTTGTCCTGCTTTTTGTGGACAGGACATACCTGGGCAGTTTTCCACATTGTCGGATAGATACCAGTGTTGTAACTGTACTGGAACAGCTTGGCTAGAGACGTGGCTAGTTCTGGAGCACAAGTCTTCAGCACGATAGCCGGGATGTTGTCGGGGCCCATAGCCTTTGCTGTATCCAGTGCGCTCAGCTGTTTCTTAATATCACGTGGAGTGAATTGAATTGGCTGAAGACTGGCTTCTGTGATGGTGGGGACCTCGGGAGTAGGCCAATATGGATCATCCACTCGGCACTTCTGGCTGAAGTTTATTGCAAACGCTTCAGCCTTGTCTTTTGCACTCACGTGCTGGGTTCCACCATCATTGAGGATGGGGATATTCTTGGAGCCTCCTCCTCCTGTTAGTTGTTTAATGGTCCACCACCATTCACGACTGGATGTGGCAGGACTGCAGAGCTTTGATCTGATCCGTTGATTGTGGGATCGCTTAGCTCTGTCTATAGCATGCTGCTTCCGCTTTTGAGCATGCATGTAGTCCTGTGTTGCAGCTTCCCCAGGTTGGCACCTCATTTTTAGGTACGCCTGGTGCTGCTCCTGGCACGCTCTTCTACACTCGTTGTTGAACCAGGGTTGGTCCCCTGGCTTGGTGGTAATGGTAGAGTGAGGGATATGCCGGGCCATAAGGTTACAGATTGTGGTGGAATACAATTCTGCTGCTGCTGATGGCCCACAGTGCCTCATGGATGCCCAGTTTTGAGCTGCTAGATCCGTTCTGAATCTATCCCATTTAGCACGGTGGTAGTGCCACACAACACGATGGAGGGTGTTCTCAGTGTTGTAGAATTCGCAATTATCACGATTTGATTAATAAGGAGAAAACACAAAGTTTCGTTCAAACAGCTTTTTATTTCAGCAGAATGCTGTCAGGTTTAAATTGGACACAAGCAGCCTGTAAAATGGCCGCCGCACCGCGTGACAGAACATTCTAGACTTTTCAGCAGGCAGACAAGATGGCGTTCCAATAAACATTCTTGCGAGATCGATAACGATTCAGCACAGTGAAGACAATACACAGGACATTATGGGTTTACAGTATAAACATCGATACTGGAATCGGTCTCCCAGGTACAAAGGAAAGCCATCAAGGGCCCATCCAAAGGACATTAGTATGTAAACTCCCAACGGCTCTACGATGAGAGAGCCGTTAGCAGGTAGTTATACAGGACACTTGGAAGCCCCAAACCCCTCCAGGGGGAACACCGACCGATTTAACAATGGGAGAAATATTAACAGGTACTCAAACATTCAGGAGTAGCCCCGAAACCCATTAAGGACAGAGATCACCCATACAGGACTTTTTGGGCGCCAAACCTTAAACAAAAGAATGGACATTGTAGTTGGGCGGGAAACGGAAGAACTGTGCACTATAATTGCAGGCCCCAAACCGTCCATTCGCTCTCTTGCTCTCTGGCCTCTTGCTCTTGCCTCGTGTTCTTGACTCTTGCCGCTTGTTGCTGTTATCATCGTGGCTGCTCCTGTGTAAAAGACTGTTGCAAAGACCTATGTTGGTAGCTGGCAGCGGAACCGAAGGCCCGGGATGAGATGAGATGAGATGAGATGAGATGAGAGGAGAAGAGAAGAAGACCTTATCCATCGCCACGGTCAGTAAATCCCGACCGCGCCTGTAGGTCGATCAGCCAAGTCTTCTCGACAGGAAGTTTTCTTCTTTAACAAGACATATTGCATCGACGATAACTGGACTGTGTAAACACATCGTATCAGCGATATTGACAACGGTGCTCCACCATACCCTGTATCCAACCAACAGAGGTCTTCACTACAGCGGACGGTCCAGCCGACTGACCGAGCAGCAGAAGCAGTAAACAAGTGGGACCAGGAGATCTCCTGACCAACACGTGGGTGCTGCGGTGAAAAACATCCGATCAGCTATTCGGGATTTCTCCGAGTTATTACGAGTGGTGAGCATGAGTCTCGGGATCCTACGAAGCTAGTTTTAGGATAGTTATTGATAGGGGAGGGTTTAAAGTTTAAGGATATTTGTAATGTGTGCCCTATTTACGTTGTGCTGGTCGTTCCTCGTTTCCCTAAGAGTGATTATAACTGTTTGTAAGATTGTACTGTCATTAATCTGTGCATATGACATGTATTTCATAATTTTAAGTATCATGCAATAAAGATTTTCCATTTCGTACCGTTCAAACCAAGTCTACATGAGTTTTATCTCCATTACTGCTCTCGCATCTAAGTCCAGTGTCTAGAACCGTAGGGGAGAGTGATTCGAACCACTCACAGGGGTGTCTAGTGTTCCCAGACTGGCTGGAGACCAGGCCTAGACCCGCACTGACATACAGGCTGCACAGAGCCGCGTGAATCTCACAGGCTACGAGACACGCAGGGTCAGGAGAGTATCCCTTACAGTGTGAAGACGGGACTTCGTCTCCACAATGACTGTGCGGTGGTCACTGCTGCCAATGCTGTCATGGACAGATGCATCTGCGACAGGTAGATTGGTGAGGACGAGGTCAAGTAGGTTTTTCCCTCGTGTTGGTTCTCTCACCACCTGTCGCAGGCCCAGCTATGTCCTTCAGGACTCGGCCAGCTCAGCTAGTAGTGGTGCTACCGAGCCACTCTTGGTGATGGACATTGAAGTCCCCCACCCAGAGTACACTCTGTGCCCTTGCTACTTTCAGTGCTTCTTCCAAGTGGTCTTCAACATGGAGGAGTACTGATTCAGCAGCTGAGAGAGGGCAGTAGGTGGTAATCAGCAGGGGGTTTCCTTGCCCATGCTTGACCTGAAGCCATGAGACTTCATGGGGTCCGGAGTCAATGTTGAGGACTCCCAGGGCCACTCCTTCCCGACTGTATACTACTGTGCCACCACCCCTGGTGGGTCTGTCCTGCCAGTGGGACAGGACATATCCAGGGATGGTGATGGAGGAGTTCGGGACATTGGCTGAAAGGTATGATTCTGTGAGTATGACTATGTCAGGCTGTTGCTTGACTAGTCTGTGGGACAGCTCTCCCAATTTTGGCACAAGTCCCCAGATGTTGGTGAGGAGGACTTTGCAGGATTGACTGGGCTGGGTGTGCCGTTGCCGTGTCTGTAGCCGATGCCGAGGTCGATGCCGGGTAGTCTGTCCGGTTTCATTCTTATTATTGTGTTTTGCAGCAATTTGTTACAACTGAGTGACTTGCTAGGCCATTTCAGAGAGGCAGTTAAGAGTCAACCACATTGCTGTGGGTCACATATAGGCCAGACCGGGTAAGGACGGCAGATTTCCTTCCCTAAAGGACATTAGTGAACCAGATGGGTTTTTACAACAATCTGATAGTTTCATGGTTACCATTACTGATACGAGCTTTTTTATTCCAGATTTATTTAATTAACTGAATTTAAATTCCCCAGCTGCCGTGGTGGGATTTGAACTCACGTCTCTGGATCATTAGTCCAGGCCTCTGGATTACTAGCCCAGTGACATTACCCCTTCTTTGGCTTGGTGTCAATTTTAATCTGATTTACGCTCCTGTGAAACCACTGGGACGTTTTACTACATTAAAAGCGCTATATAAATGCAAGTTGTTGGTTAAATAAATTGCAGGTAGTTGTCAAAATTGTTCACTCCCTGGCCACATTTTACAGGTGGTTTGACACCACAATGGGTTTACTCTACATGCCTTTTCAAATGGAAGTGGAGTGAGACTATCTCCGCTGCGGAGTGACTCCACTTCACTCCATGGTCAAGTCGAGTCTTGCTTCTAGATTTCGTCTCATTTAGCAGAAACTGTGTTGACCATTTTATACTTAGAATCATAGACCTAGAAATTCGTGTTCACCACAAAAGTTGCCGGTGTTACCAGCAACTGGAGTTAAGGGCCGCTGAAAATGGCCGCAACGCTGAGGAGAATAAATTCGTCTGGGGATGCTGGAGATTGGTGGTGCAGAGCTACCCTTCCGTGCAACGGCCTCCTTGTTGAGTTAGTGGAAACCTTCGAGGCGAAGTTCCTGTCCTGAAGTGGCGTTCGAGCTTCGCACAGCCTCTGGGAGCAAGGCTGTGGAGCTCGCAAGGAATTGTGGGCAATTAAAAGGGCTATGACTTAAAGGGGCAAAGCACTCAGAACTAATACAAATTAAAATGAAGTTTTAAGTCCTTATTGCCTTTCAAAAAAAAGTAACATTAAAAAGACCCAAATGTGGTTATTCAGCTCTTAAATCTGATTTCCCTTCCGAACCTCAAAAAATGGGAAAACTGCTTTAACACTAACACAAATGGCTCAGTAAGCCAGGGAAGGGGCACCCAGGGTCTCGCACGCAGCACTCCAGCTTTGTGCAGGGGGTCAACACTGCAAGACAGGTCCTCTACCCACAGGGGCCAGGAGGCCCTCCAGAAAGAAGGATGTGGGAGTACATTACTAAGGCCGTCACTGCCAGTAGTGTTGCCCCCACCACCTGGCTCCAGTGCCCAAATGAACTTCATGACCTCAGACCACTGGTCAAGGTCAGTGAATGCATCTTCAAAAGCCGTCTCCTACCAACTGCACCACTAGCCTCACATACTGCTCAATGCACAACCTCCACCCCCAATCACTCACCCACCAACAATCTGCACCAATCACGAGGCACATCTCCCATTCCTAGCCTCACCTTGGAGGAGACAGTGCAGGCCATTCTTGGCAGGGGCATGGCTGAGCCCTTGGCCAGCGGCGGGACGGAAAGGATAAAAGATGCTTGTATCCCCAAATGTCATTCTCCTTCTGGCATGCACCTCTTGCTTTCCTGTCCTCCCATCACTGCAACTCCATCCTTGTGCCTTCCACATTTCACACACCCAAGGAATGCAGCCTGCCCAGCCAGTGTTCGGCCAAGAAGAGGGAGAGGAGAGTGAAGAAGAAGAAGAAGAAGAAACACAGTTATTTTATTTGACACTCCCAGCCACTAGCTCCTCAAGATTGACCAGCAAGGCCATTTGCAGTGCCCCCACTGAAAGTCAGCAGCCTTCCACCAGCCATGCTGCAGCCACTGGGGTAGGATAGGTTAAGGTGCACACAAGACAGTTACTAAGAGAATGCATAAGGGTGATGAGTTGATTTCTTGATGTCATATTGGATGGATAGATGTATAAAGTTGGATTGGAAGGTTTGCTTTGTGGTGGCATTTATTTCAGCATTGTGGCCAAGAGGATGCTGTGATGGTCAGTGACAGATGGAATGTAAGATGTGGGACAAATGTGGAAAGGGGAATTGGGGTTGTGGTCACTGGTGCTGCAGGCGGATGATTCCATCCCGGATATCCCAGCCAGAAAGGGGCTGTCTGGGTTGCATCTTTCGTTCTGCTTCCTCCTCTTCGGCTTCTTCCTCTCTGTGTCTTCCTCTTCCCTCTGCGAGCGGATGCTGTAAATCTGAAATGACAGCATAAAAGGCTGGAAATACTCAGCTGGTCAGGCAGCATCTTGACCTGAGACGTGAGCTCTGTTTCCCTCTCCATGGATGTTGCCTGACCTGCGGAGTATTTGCAGCATTTTCTGTCTTCTCAGAGGCCTTCCTTTACCATCCGAGGCCTTGCAAGTGCCCAGCAGCACTCCCTACACACTTAAAAAAACTTTTAACATCTATTGCAGCAAGCCACTACTTCAATAACATCAAAAAACCCCAGTCCAAAAGCTTAAATCCAAACTTACCTGAAAGATGTGCGTGTCCCTTTAAGAGGTGCTGACATCACCACTGTCTGCCTGCTTGCACGCCAGGTTTACCTGGTGTGCTTAGGACCCAGCGCTGAATTCAGCGCTAGGGTTGTAGTTCGGAGTGGTGATGTTAAGTCGGCATTGCACGCCAATTGACATCACCACACTGCTAATTACTAGCAGCGCCAAGGGAAGGAGGAAAATGGCGGTCGCCGCGGAACCTGCCACCAGCTGCCGAAAGAATGCGGCCGCCATTTTTTTGCCATTTCATGGCGCTATGGAATGGCGGTAAGTACATGAATTTCTAGCCCATAGAATCTTACAGCACAGAAGGAGGCCATTCGGCCCATTGTGTGTTGGCTTTTTGAAAGAGCTATCCAATTAATCCCACTTCCCTGTTCTTTCTCCGTAGCCCTAGAAATTTTTCCTTTTCAAGTATATATCCAATTCCTTTTTCAAAATTTCTATTGAACTTTTATAAACCACTTTAAAATACCCAGCTTCCATCCCAAGGTTTCACTTATAATTGGTGAATGGAGTACTGCACAATGAATCCATTCACCTCTATATAATCTTACTATTTCACTGGACTGTAAATGCTGCAGACACAAAGCAGAAGGGAATCCTATGAAATATTAGACAGGTAATATTCTAAATTATTAAAATCAATACATATTAAATATTCTTCTAGTATATAGCCACAAGTATTGATGCATTTTAATCCACAGTAGCAAACCAAGTTTCAAAGTAGCCTTTCCCACCCCACTACCCCATCCCCATCCAACCACATTGCACCTAGCAGTGATGGACTGATCATATCAGTAGCTGTCTGACATTTGAATGCTCATATAGCAGTGGGTTGGAATGAGGGAGGGGTGCTGGAGCTCTGTACACATGCACACTATGTTCCACTCACCATACTCTGACTGTTTTCTGATTTTTCTGACGGAGAGAGATGATGAGTTAGTCAGCTCCGAGTACTTGTTAAATTTTATACTTTGAGTTTAAAAGTTAGCTGGACTGGCAGTAGGAGGTACAATTGCCCCTAGCAGCCCTAGAATGGGAAGGTGAGAGAGGGGAGAGGCATCAGCCAGGGTTCCACGTCTCATCATTATCCAGTGACTCCTGCTGCAAATCAGGCTCGGTGTGATGCAGTCCAATAAGGTGCTAACACTTGTTGCCGAGATGAAGATTGGTCACTTGGCCAGGGCACCAGAGGACAGTTGGAAACTGTGAAACCATAAACCACCAAGGATCGGTGCCCTGAAAAGGAGGAGCTGATGCTGGACAGGGGGAATAAGCAACACCAGCTGGAGTTACAGTGCAAGGGATGCACACAGCACTGGGATGGGGCAGTGCCAAGGTGCAAGTGCATCTCCTACAGAAGGTTTCATACCCACAGCAACTTGCTGATTTCTCTGAATTTAGCAACATTTTACATAGAATTTATAGCACAGAAAAAGGCCATTCAGCACATTTGGTCTGTGCAGGTGTTTATGCTCCACCCGAGCCTCCTCCCACCCTACTTCATCTCAGCCTATCACCATAACCCTTCTATTCCTTTCTCCCTCATGTGTTTATCTAGCTTCCCCTTAAATACATCTATGCTATTCACCTCAAGCACTCCCTGTTGTAGTGAGTTCCACATTCTCACCAGTCTCTGGGTAAAGAAGTTTCTCCTGAATTCCTTGTTGAATTTACCAGTGACTGTCATATATTTATGCCCCCTAGTTTTGGTCTCCCCCACTTTTAGAAACATCTTCTCTAGGTCTACTCTGTCAAAGCACGTCATCATTTTAAAGACCTCTATCAGGTCATCCCTCAGCCTTCTCTCCGCTAGAGACAAGAGCCCCAGTCTGTTCGGTCTTTCCTGATAGTTAGCACTGGTTTAAGAGAAAACGCTCACAGCTCACTGCCTCCAGGTAGGTCATAGAACTAGGACATAACTTACTGAGCCCGGCTCTGCAAACCGTGAAGAGCCCGGTTCTGATCAAAGACGGATACAACTTTGGGACAAAATCTGAACGATACAAACTTTATTGTGTTCCAATAGAGGAATAAAATTTCAAATCATTTTTTTTTACAAAACATTTACAGAACATCTTAAATACACAAGACTACCTAAGATCATAGAAAGAACACTGAATGTATACTATGTACATCACGGAGAATACAATAGTTACCAAGGCCGCCAAAGGGGTTCTGAGTCAGTGAAAAGGACATTGTTGGTGGGACATTTGCTCTGGGTAATGAGGGGTGGGCACCGCTGGTCTTTTGCTGGTTCTGGGCTCGGCATCGTGTCCGTTATCTTTTCATTCGAAGTGATTTCCGCCACTTGTCGCTGGTTGTCTCTGACCAAGGAGGGAGGGGTGGGTTTGGCGGCGCTGTTCAGGCGGGCGCCGGAGGCGGAGAGCTCGGCCGGCAGCGGTGTCGCCGGCTTGATGAGCACCGGGTGAGGCCGGGGCGACCGAGCCGCTTCCACTCGGCAGCCGCTGTCCGCGGTGCTGAAACGCGAGCCGGAGAAGACGGGGAAAGCGTTGACCAAGTGGTTCAGCACCCCCAGGCGCAGGTGCTCGTCGGTGCTTTTGCTTCGGAGCAGATACTGGCTGACCCCGTTCAAACAGCTTCTGAACCCGGCCTGGTATTCCGCTACCCCTTCCTGAGTCAGCATCAGAACTCCTGAAAACCCAAATACAGTCAATGTGAGAAACCGGCTTGGACCCCTTCACCCGCCAGTTACTTCCTTCTTTTAACACCCTCTCATTGCCTCACTGAGATTTTTATTTAAATTTTATATCGGAGTTCTCTATTTTTCTAATCATTATTTTTTTAAACTCATTAACTCCCCCTCTGTGCTTGGAGTACCTGTTCTTCCCCCTCTCTCTTTAGACCCACCTCTTGGAGTTCCTTTCCCACATTACACCAGTGGCTCCACTTCAGAAAGTGCTTCATTGGCTGTGAAGCGCTTTGGGGCGTCCGGTGGTCGTGAAAGGCGCTATAGAAATGCAAGTCTTTCTTATCTTTCAATTCCAACGAAGGGTATGCACCTCAAACCTGTTAACCTGCCTCTTTCCAGACGCCTTCTGTCTATTTTCAGAATTTTCTGTTTGTATTTCATGGAATGTACAGCACAGAAACAGACCATTTGGCCCAACTGGTCTCGGGCCGGTGTTGCTCCACACAAGCCTCCTCCAACCCCTCTTCATCTCACCCTAACAACAGAGCCTCCTATTCCTTTCTCCCTCATGTACTTATCCAGCTTCCCCTTAAATGTATTTCATTATTTTAGATGCCCCAGCTGAATATAGTTTCCCCACATGTCCTCCTGTAAGATCTCCAATTCTCCCGTGTAGGCAGGAGCCAACTGCGGTACAACCTTTTCATTCTGCCTCTAACTGGCATCGTTGACCTCTACTCGTGCCTGCACATCTGATAATTAGACACAGCTTGTGGAGGATGGACTTAAAGGATAAACTCACTAGTCAAACGCTAAATCTAACTGAATGAGACTATAATCGACAGACTTCCCCCCCGGCAAAGATCACAGCGCCTGAAAATTGCTCACTCCTTTATATATAAAAGAATACTTCCCCCAGCTACAAAATACTTTATTCCATTGCAGGGTAGTAGAAATCTGGATCTCTCTCTCTCTCTCTCTCTCCCCACCCAACTAAAAGGCTGTGGATGCTGGGATTTTTGGTAGTTAAGGGATGTGGAGCAAAGGCAGGAAAATGGAGTTGAGGTGCAGATCAGCTATGATCTGATTGAGTGGGGGAGCAGGCTCGAGGGGCTGAATGGCCTCCCTTGTTCCTAAATGTTCCTAAGTTTGCTATCAGGAACAACTGTAACTGTTATCAGGTAGCAGCACAAAGATTGTAGAAAATGGAGTGAAAATCCCTTTAGAAATAGATCACCATGGGAGAAAATGAAACTTACAAAATAAATTCCTTTCCCCCCCCCGAAATGTTACACCTCCCCCTCTATTGAATAGGTTTTCAGGGAGCTGGTCTATTGAAGCTGAGTGGGCCCACAATGCTCACCTTGTCGAGAACCTTGCAAATCCCTCAGATGTTTCACTGTTAACTCCAAGATATCGGCCTTTTCTAGTTTACGCTTCCTGATCTGTTAGGGAAAAGAATATTTAGACAAAGTTATCTGAGAGGGGAGAGAACTGAGAAGT
The DNA here is from genome assembly GCA_030390025.1 of Squalus acanthias. Classification (NCBI taxonomy): domain Eukaryota; kingdom Metazoa; phylum Chordata; class Chondrichthyes; order Squaliformes; family Squalidae; genus Squalus; species Squalus acanthias. The sequence goes on from CM059440.1 coordinate 17,055,761, forward strand.
AAAGAGTTTTTACAAAGCACATTCCAAAACACCCATCCTCGCGGGACGGCTGCAAGAGAAAGGCGTTTGGTGGTGTCTATAGTTTAATGTCTCACATTATTGGAATAATGTTCCTCCAGCAGAGTTTTCAGTTGTTCCAGGCACTCGTTGATCCGAGCTCTTCTCTTTTTCTCCATCAAAGGCTTTGAAATCTGGAGGCAGAAAATAAACCCGTCTAGACCCTTTGTAATTTCCACAATTAAATCAATATTTTTAAAAGGTGAGGCCAGAAACTTCACGCCTCTTGCTGTAAATTTCACACCCACCTTCCTGTAACTGCACGCTTGTGTGGTGAGTGGGGGCGGCAATCGTTCCACCGGCTTGTTGGTATTTTTCATTTCCCGGTCTGGTTTTGGGGAGTTTCTTTTTGCTTTTGAAAGCCGGTTGTACTTGCCCCGTGAGGACGGGTGTGTGTGGTGGAATGCTCTGGTAGACCGATGCCGAGGGGCTCCAGGGTTTTTATAAAGCTTCGGCACTTTGCATCTGAATACAGCGACTTGCCGCCCGCAGAAGCAGTCACTTGCACCGGTTGTAAGAGCCTATTGTAAAAGGGGAGACAAAGGTTCTTGTCTTATTATTCCTCGCCACTGAATTTGAAGCGCCGAGCTGATCTTCCATAGTCAGTTGGTCAAGTCAGTGCTTAAATGCTACTTTTAGGGCAATGAAAGGAATCCTTTTATTAATCTGCGTTCACCAAAACTAGAAAACAATATCCAATTATTAATAAATTAATAGACAGAGAGAAAGGTGATAGAGAAATGGAACGAGGCACATTCTGTAAAAGATAGAAATTGGATTGAATGAAACAGCATTTGTTGCTGTTATTAAGGATTGTTTGATACTAAAATTTTAGTATAGTTACTAAAAAGATGTTTGTGTGCAATGTTTTGCAATTTAACTTAAGCACCCAAAAAACGAAATGCATTGCGAGAGGTCGGGGATCCGCATCTTGTGCGGTAATATCCCTCACACAGCGGAAAATGAACCGAAAAATTGCTGCTGATCAGCGTGTGTGGGTGACAGGGCGGTGAAGGGGCTGGCGGCCAATGTCATAGTGGGGGTGCTATTCAAAGCTCATTTCTCGCTCTCTAGTAAATCCCAAATCCGTTTCACGCTCTGCTCTCAAAGCCAGCACCGTGCTAATGATCTCCATGTTCTGACACAATCACAATTTTCTGCTCAGGATCTCACAGCGGCCTCCAGCTCCCCCCGACCTGAGCCGCTTCCCACCGCGAACAGCAACAGCCTGCACAAGACAGAAAAGCTCCACTCACAGCTCTCTTAACCAGCCTTTCCTCGTCCTTTGAGGCTTTCTCTGGGGGGTAGACACACTTTAAAGCAACTTTCTACTTCTTTTATTGACTCGTGCTGGTAATTGTGACACAGACCTGTGTTATTAAACCTACTTTGCTGAGTGTTTAGAAGTGAGACGGATGATACAACTTGCCCTCTCAGTCTTACATCTAAACTGAATTAACAACAACTTGCATTTACATAGCGCCTTTAATGTAGTAAAACGTCCCAAGGCGCTTCCCAGGAGCAGTTATCAAACAAAATTAAACATTCAATTAAAGTCCAAATTACACAGAAATCTTTAGTACGGATTGAGGATAGATAATTAAATTAATTCTAAAAACGTGTTCACTGTTACTACTATGTTGCCATCATCGGTGATATCATTTACAGGGATGAATCATTTTTGGAAAGCACTGATACCGAGTGCAGAGATTCACTGGACTGAAGTTGGCAGCAACTCTTGTGACTGATTCCTGAGCCCCAAACCCAGAGAGCGCCGTTAACTCAAGTCTACGGGAGGAGACCCGGGAGCTGAGACATTTTTAGGGAGTTTTAAAGTCTTCCCTGTTACAGTTTCATCTTTCATTGTTTCTTCCAACAATGATTGACTGAAGGAGGGGAGTGGAGTGGGGGGAGTGAGGAGTGGGGGGAGGGGAGGTTGGGGGGAATATAAACTAAAGGGTACAATCCTGAAGAGGGTGCATGAACAGAGATACCTAAGGGTGTATGTGCACAAATCGTTGAAGGTGGCAGGGCAGGTTGAGAAAGCAGTTAAAAATAATTATGGGATCCTGGGCTTCATGAATAGAGGTATAGAGTGCAAAAGCGTGGGAATTATGATGAACCTGTATAAAACACTGGTTCAACCTCAACTGGAGTACTGTGTCAAATTCTGGGCACCGCACTTTAGGAAGGATGTGAAGGCTTTAGAGAGGGTGCAGAAAAGATTTACGAGAATGATTCCAGGGATGAGGGACTTCAGTTAAGTGGATAGACTGGAGAACTGGGGTTGTTCTCCTTGGAGCAGAGAAGATTGAGAAGAGATTTGATAGAGGTATTCAAAATCTTGAGGGGTCTGGACAGAGTAGATAGAGGGAAACTGTTCCCATTGGCGGAAGGGTCGAGAACCAGAGGACACAGATTTAAGGTGATTGGCAAAAGAACCAAAGGCGACGTAAGAAAAAACTTTTTTACGCAGCGAATGGTTAAATCTGGAATGCACTGCCTGAAAGGGTGGTGGAGGCAGATTCAATCATGACTTTCAAAAGGGAGTTGGATAAGTACCTGAAAGAAAAAAAATTGCAGGGCTATGGGGAAAGGGCGGGGGAGTGGGACTAGCTGAGGTGCTCTTGCAGAGAGCTGGCACAGGCTCGACGGGCCGAATGGCCTCCTTCTATGCTGTAACCATTCTATGATTCTATGAACTGATGAGCTGCCATATTTAAACAGGGTTTCAAACGAGGAAAGAGAATTGGAGAGACGAAGAGCTTTAGGAAGAGAGTTCTAAGTGCCAAAGTACCACACTTGGAGTACTGTATACAGTTCTGGTCTCCATATTACAAAAAGGATATAGATGCACTGGAGAAGGTGCAAAAAAGATTTACATGGATGATACCAAAACTGAGAGGTTATAACTATCAGAAAAGACTGAACAGAAGGCTGAGGGGTGACCTGATAGAGGTCTTTAAGATTATGAAAGGGTTTGATTGGGTAGACATAGAGAAGATGTTTCCACTTGTGGGGGAGACCAGAACTAGGGGCCATAAATATAAGATAGTCACTAATTAATCCAAAAAGGAGTTCAGGAGAAACCTCTTTACCTATAGAGTGGTGAGAAGGTGGAACTTGCTGCCACAGGGAGTGGTGGAGGCGAATAGCATAGATGCATTTAAGGGGAAGCTAGATAAGTACATGAGGGAGAAAGGAATAGAAGGATATGTTGATAGGGTGAGAGGAAGTAAGAGTGGGAGGAGACGCGTGTGGATCATAAACACCAACATAGACCAGTTGGGCTGAATTGCTATAAGTTCTGTGTGAAGCTGGCTGAAGGCTCTGTCACCAATGGTGGGTGGGGGAGAGGGAGTCAGATTGCAAGGACCAAAGGGTGTGTGTAGGGGGCTGGGGAATGAGCACGGAGGTTGCTGAGATAAAGTGGGCAAGGCTGTGGAGGGACAACACAATAATGAGGAGTTTACGTTGGGGGATAGGGAGCCCATGTAGATCACTGAAAATGAGGTTAATAGTGTAGGATAGAATGAGGTTAACAGTGTAGGATAGAATGAGGTTAACAGTGTAGGATAGAATGAGGTTAACAGTGTAGGATAGAATGAGGTTAACAGTGTAGGATAGAATGAGGTTAACAGTGTAGGATAGAATGAGGTTAACAGTGTAGGATAGAATGAGGTTAACAGTGTAGGATAGAATGCAAGCGACTGCGTTTTGGACAAGTTGAGGATGGGAGGCCAGAAATGAGAAACAATCCGGGTGTGAAAGTGTCAGAAGCAGAAAGGTTTCGGCAGCAGAGGGGCTGGGGTGAGGTGGAGACAGGCGCTGTTCCCTGGGCAGGCCTGGTGATGGATAGGAAGTGGGGTGTGATGCTAATCTGGGGCATTTAAACCGTCCGTGGATAAATGTTTGAACGAAGTGTGTTACCCACCGACCAACATTACATTTCCCTTTCTGTCGCGGTTCGCCCTCTCTCCCTCCTGTTTTCTAATTCAGCGACTTGTTCTTTGCTTCAATCTGTGGCTCAGTTTCTCTCTCAGTTTGAATCCAGTCTGATCAACACTTTTACTTTCTAACCAGTTTCAAAGAACTTTTTTTGTGTGTGCGCGCTATTTAAAAAAATCAAAGGAGCGATTTGCTGAGCTGGAGCGAATCCCCGGGGCCTCCTGTTTATCATATTAAATGGGAGCCAGCCTCTGACAGCGGCCTTCAGCCAGGACGGCACCTCACAGCGAAGAAAATCGCAGAAACGCCTCCGTCTCATTGAGTTCACACAGCCCCAATTCCGTGCCCACAGAGGGAGACAAGTCGCCAGCTCCGGCCGCACAATAAATGTGGGAGCATCTCTGAAAAATCGATTCGATACTGCGAGAAATATCCCGAAGTGGTAAATTGAAGCCCGTTTTGGGAGCGGCTTGAAAGGGGGTTTGGCACGCGACAGGCCTTTGAAAGAACTCAAGACCAAAGACAACCTCGATGGACTCTTCTGGAGCTTGTTTAAGTCACTCGAGTTTGATTTGAGACATAAAAGGTCGATGGGGGGAATGAATAGCCGAGAAAGCCCCAATGAGCCGCATTAACATCACATTGAGTTCAGGCTAAGAGTTGAAAGGAGTTTGTGAAGAGGCAGCAGTGAGTTTATGGCCATCGCCCGGGACAAACAGCTCATTGTCTTTTCTGGGCTGGTGAAAAAAAAGCGGCCGGCCTTCATTCTTAAACATGAGCTGCTTGCAATTGTTGTGGGCTGATGTGGAAACATCTGCTGGAGGAGGTAAAAGATACAGGCAAATGTTGGGATAGGATCTTGGCAGAAAAGGAGGGATAACGGAGAAGTGTGTGAAGCAGGCGATCCTGTTGAAACCTGCGTCCGATCGGGGCAATAACACTCGTCAATTGCACATGAGGACGGTAGACCACGCCTCACTCATTCCCCCTGCCCCTCTCCTCAAATCAGCAATGCCTCCTCATTTACAATCCCATCAACCCGCAGGTACCTCTTCCCAGTGCCCATTTCCCCCAACGCGGGTCCAGTTTGTCTTTGACCCATATCCAATGGCCACTCCGCCTTCGAGCCCAAATAGTTGAGGCACGACTTGGCAAAGACAAGGCTCAGGAACCCCCCTCAGTGTGCACTGAGCTGCTTCTGGAGTTTATAGAATCAAACAACACAGAAGAAGACCATTCGGCCCATTGTGCCTGTGCTGGCTCTTTGGTCGAGCTCTCCAATTAGCCCCGCTCCCCGGCTCTTGCCCCATCGCCCTGCAATGTTCTGCTGTTCAAGTGTATATCCAAATCCTTTTGAAAGTTACTGCTTCCACCGCCCTTTCAGGCTACGAGTAAACGCCCCCCTGCTTGTCTTTTCTAGGTGATGCTACCCATTTTGGCATTCGCTTGAAGGGTTTTTTGGAGCTGGATAGTAAGGGAATCCAAGCCCCCAGTGGCAGGTATACCTACCCTGGCCCCGTTAATCATCAAAAGTGCCCTGGAATAATGGGTTTCTGCGGGATCACTGAATCAACAGCAGGTTGACTAAGTTGCGAATTGCCATCGCTGGGCGTGTGATCATGGTCTCCACCGACCCCCACTAACTTCCCCTACAAGGCAGGCCAGTCACCCGTGGGACTCAACCGCAGCAAACCCCAGAGAAAACGGAGCAAAAATGGACAATACCAGCACTAAAACAATGATCTGTCCCTTACATCTTATGGTGCTTTCAACTGAAGACACTTTCCAAAAAGTTGGCGGATTTATGACATCCTGTGGGTGTCTGGTGACTATCTTAACCAACACGTGGACTTCCAGAGGGGCAGAAGACGCTTTGATCGGATTAAGGTGACGGCATCTTCTGTTTCAATGACTTACCATGGGCGGGCCGGCCGGCCGGTAACCAGGCGTGCGTTTTAATGATTGTTAATTGTGTTACAAAGGAGGACGTGAGCCAAGACCGCTTGGTGTGGAGATGGTTTCTGCCGCTATTCAGATGCAGCAGCGAATTAATGTGGGCTCGTTACACCTTTAACCAGATCACCCCGCGGGACTCGGGCACACCCAGCCAGCCCGCTGGAGAAAGCGGCAGGGGCGCCGCGGGGATCAATTGATTCGGAGAATGACTGGGAATTGAACACAAACCATTTGGGATTCACCTCCTCAGGCCCTAAACTTCGGTTAATTGCTCCTTTGACTTTTCATAGCAGGTTCGGGTTAGGACTCCCGTAGCACAATTTCAGGGGCACAATGAACCAAAGTGACTGAACTCTAATCCTGTACATGGCTCATCCACTGAAGCAGAATGGGGAAAACTAAGGTTGAATTGCAATCTTAACACTAACACACACACACACAGACATTAACACACACCCGAACACGAACACACACACAGACACTAACATACACACACAGACACTAACATACACACACAGGCACTAACACACACAGACACTAACACACACCCGAACACTAACACACACACAGACACCAACACACAACCGAACACTAACACACACAGACATTAACACACACCCAAACACTAACACACAGACATTAACACACACCCGAACACTAACACACACCCGAACACTAACACACACACAGATATTAACATAGAAACATAGAAGATAGGAGCAGGAGTAGGCCATTCGGCCCCTCGAGCCTGCTGCCCCCATTCGATGAGATCATGGCTGATCATCTAAACTCAGTACCCTGTACCTGCCTTCTCCCCATATCCCTTGATACCTTTAGCTTTAAGAAATATATCTAACTCATCCTTGAATATATTTAATGACTTCGCCTCAACTACCTTCTGTGGTAGAGAATTCCACAGGTTCACCACTCTCTGGGTGAAGAAATTCTTCCTCATTTCTGTCCTAAATGGTTTACCCCGTTATCCGTAGATTATGACCCCTGGTTCTGGACTCTCCGACCATCGGGAACATTCTTCCTGCATCTAGTTTGTCCAGACCTGTCAGAATTTTATATGTTTCGATGAGATCCCCTCTCATTCTTCTATACTCCAGTGAGTCTAAGCCCAATCGACCCAATCTCTCCTCATATGTCATTCCTGCCATCCCAGGTATCAGCCTTGTGAATCTTCGCTGAACTCCTTCCATGGCAAGAACATCCTTCCTCAGATAAGGCGACCAAAACTGCACACAGTACTCAAGGTGTGGTCTCACCAAGGCCCTGTACAACTGCAGCAGGACATCCCTGTTCCTATACTCAAACCCTTTCGCTATGAAGGCCAACATACCATTTGCCTTCTTCACCGCCTGCTGCACCTGCATGCTTACTTTCAGCGACTGGTGCACAAGGACACCCAGGTCTTGTTGCACTTCCCCTTCTCCCAATCTATTGCCATTCAGATAATAGTCTGCCTTTCTGTTTTTGACACCAAAGTGGATAACCTCGCACTTATCCACGTTATATTGCATCTGCCACGCTTCTGCCCACTCACCCAACCTGTCCAGATCATCCTGGAGTTTCTCGCTATCCTCCTCGCTGCACACACTCCCACCCAGCTTTGTGTCATCTGCAAACTTGGAGATATTACATTTAATTCCCTTATCTAGATCATTAATGTATATTGTGAATAGCTGGGGCCCAAGGACCGATCCCTGCGGTACCCCACTAGTCACTGCTTGCCACTCGGAAAAAGACCCATTAATTTCTACTCTCTGCTTTCTGTCCGCCAACCAGTTCTCTATCCAAGTCAATACCTTGCCCCCAATCCCATGTGCCTTAACTTTACCCGCTAATCTCTTATGCGGGACCTTATCGAAAGCCTTTTGAAAGTCCAAATACACCACATCTACTGGTTCTCCCTTATCTATTTTCCCAGTTACATCCTCAAAACATTTTTTTTAACACACACCCGAACACTAACACACACACAGACACTAACACACACCCGAACACTAACACACACGCAGACACTAACACACACACACAGACACTAACACACACCCGAACACTAACACACACACAGACACCAACACACAACCGAACACTAACACACACACAGACACTAACACACACACAGACACTAACACACACACTGACACTAACACACACCCGAACACTAACACACACAGACACTAACACACACCCGAACACTAACACACACACAGACATTAACACACACCCGAACACTAACACACAGACACTAACACACACACAGACACTAACACACACACAGACACTAACACACACAGACACTAACACACACCCGAACACTAACACACACCCGAACACTAACACACACACAGACACTAACACACAGACACCAACACACAACCGAACACTAACACACACAGACATTAACATACACCCGAACACTAACACACACCCAAACACTAACACACACCCGAACACTAACACACACACAGACATTAACACTAATACACACACTGACACCAACACACACCCAAACACTAACACACACTGACATTAACACGAACACACACCTAAACACTAACACGCCAACATTAACACACACATTAACACCAACACACACAGACATTAACACCAACACACACCTAAACATTAACACACACACATTAACACTAACACACACCCAAACACTAACACACACACATTAACACTAACACACACTAACTCACCCCTAGCCTATAATCAAAAGTAATTTGCAAAGTTGAGGATGATATGATTCAGGACTGAGTTTGTGAAGAGGATATAATAACATTCCCTCCCCTGCTCCTCCCTTGAAAGTGGGGACTCAATGTCACAGGTACTGGCTGCCTTCTGATATCCCCCAACCCTGCGAGTGTCAAGCTATTCGACCTCAGGGGACGTCACACCGCACCTAATTATGTCCTCACTGGGCACACACACACTCTCACTAGAAGTTGCTCATTAGCGATCAAGAGCAAGAATTCCATTCTCTTCCCCATTTTTCCCTCCTCCCTCCCTGAACAGTACAGGATGCTGAGTGAATATATGCGGGAGTATCTGGAGAGCTGCAATAGTACACTCATACACAGATCCACAACAATTACAGGTTAACATAAGAAAACTATCATCCCCTTTGATTATAAGCACAGATGCCTTTTGCCTCAATACATCACAGAGTTTTTGCTCATCATTTTACCTGCTCCCAGTCCCTGGTCTCAACTGTGTTGGTGGGAGTCAATCCAGACTCCTCACTCACCTTTAGCAACTGGTTTCAGAGCACCTTTGGCAGATACCCATGGGTGGGTCAACTGCCTGGCCCTTTAACCAGGGGGTGAGGTTTGTCTTGGTTATACCCAAGAGAAAGGACACCAAAAAAAAAGTGTATTTTGCCCTGGAAAATAAAGGCAATGAGCTAGGACCTAGAACATGGGTGAGTGTCACCAAGCAAGGTGGAAAAGTGAGGGCAGGGAAACAAGGAACATAAGAACACAAGAAATATGAGCAGGAGCAGGAGTAGACCATACGGCCCCTCGAGCCTGCTCCACCATTCAATAAGGTCATGGCTGATCTTTGACCTCAACTCCACTTTCCTGCCCAATCCTCATATCCCTTGATTCCTCTAGAGTCCAAAAATCTATCGATCTCAGCCTTGAATATATTCAACGACTGAGCATCCACAGTCCTCTGGGGTAGAGAATTCTAAAGATTCACCACCCTCTGAGTGAAGAAATTTCTCCTCATCTTAGTCTTAAATGGCTGACCCCTTATCCTGAGACTATGACCCCTAGTTCTAGACTCTCCAGCCAGGGGAAACAACCTCTGAGCATCTACCCTGTCAATCCCCCTCAGAATCTTCGAGGAAGAGGACTGAATCCAACCTTTAATGACAAACAACTTTTACTTAATCCAAAATTTTCCCCCTCTCCTTCCAACCCTCCCCCCATTGATTGTAAAACAGGCACTTAAGCGAAAATAACTATTGGCATCTTTCTCGGAGATTTCACAGCATGGGGAAGAAAGGGTTTATATCAACACCAAGCGAATCTGCGTTAGCAGACAATGCTCTTATTGTTTGCATTAAGACGGTTCAGTACACCCACTCAAGGACCATAGGGACCAGGAGACCCGTTATAATATCCAGTTAATCTGCAGTGACTTGGAGTGTTTCGTTACTCAATGAATGGCTACAATATGAACTCTCGTTTAAAGCCAGTGTTTTCATTAAGATTTTTTTTGTGTCCTTTTTGAACCCCTCCCTCTTCTAAGGTGCCAACTCTCCACTTGTCTGGGTGGTGCAGCTGTAACAACACTCCAGAAGCTCGACACCATCCAGGACAAAGCAGTCCGCTAGATTGGCACCCCATCCACCACCTTAAACATCCACTCCCTCCACCACCGGTGCACCGTGGCTGCAGTGTGTACCATCCACAGGATGCACTGCAGCAACTCGCCAAGGCTTCTTCAGCAGCACCTCCCAAACCCACGACCTCCAATACCTAGAAGAACAAGGGCAGCAGGCGCATGGGAACACCACCACCTCCAAGTTCCCCTCCAAGTCACACACACTATCCCGACTTGGAAATATATCGGCCGTTGCTTTATCGTCACTGGGTCAAAATCCTGGAACTCCCTCCCTAACTGCACTGTGGGGGAAACACCTTCACCACACGGACTGCAGCAGTTCAAGAAGGCGGCTCACCACCACCTTCTCAAGGGCAACTAGGGATGGGCAATAAATGCTGGCCTTGCCAGCGATGCCCACATCCCAGGAACAAAGTTTTAAAAACTTGTGCTGGTGCAAAATTCCATGGCATCAGTTGGCTCCTGGTACCTGGACAAAATGCCCATTCTTCAGGTGTGTGTGTGGATGATATTTAACAGTTCTGATGAAAGGTCAATGACCTGAAACGTTAACTCTGTTTCTCTCTCCACAGATGCTGCCTGGCCTGTTGAGTATTTCCAGCTGTTTTTATGTCATATTCCAGCATCCGCAGTATTTTGCTTTTATAAGATACTTAACATCCCGGGTTTAATTCCCAGTCCGTTACAGCCCCGCAGGTGCCGTCAGACCCCTCTGGTGCCTCCTCTAAGTGGCCCACCGTGTTTTAGCCTGGACCTACTGTGTTCACCTTCGTCTCCGAGTCAGAAAGTTGTGGGTTCAAGTCCCACTCCAGGGACTTGAGCACAAAAATCTAGGCTGACACTGCAGTGCAGTGCTGGGGGAGTGCTGCACTGTCGGAGGTGCCGTCTTTCAGATGAGACGTTAAACCGAGGCCCCGTCTGCTCTCTCAGGTGGACGTAAAAGATCCCATGGCACTATTCAAAGACGAGCAGGGGCGTTCTCCCCAGTGTCCTGCCCAATATTTATCTCTCAATCAACATCACTAAAACAGATTATCTGGTCATTATCACATTTCTTTTTTTCTGGCACTTGCTGTGCGCAAATTGGCTGCCGTGTTTCCTACATTACAACAGTGACTCCACTTCAAAAGCACTTCATTGGCTGTAAAGCGCTTTGGGACGTCCGGTGGTTGTGAAAGGCGCTATAGAAATGCAAGTCTTTCTTTCAGCAAGCTATTCAACCGAGTGTGGCATTACAGCTGAGCCTGAACCAGTCTTCACCTGATCTCTACAAACATGCACTATCCGGCAGAGGTCACTGGATGGTGATCAGGAGCGGGAGCCCTGGGTTACATTTCCCGCCTTAGCCCAGGCGCACTGAGGTTTAATGTGGTTTCCCATTTGCTACCCCAAATCAGCAAAAAGCAGGGATCGAAGCCGGAACATTTGCTCAGTGTCAGATAAAGGCACTATCGATGTGGAGTTGAGCACCCCACATTATATAAAAAGGGTCCTAAAAGGGTAAGGAGTGGTACGAAGTGAACAGGTGCTGTCTGTTGTGAACAGGCAGCATACATCTAATCGTCTTCTGCATATTTCATGCTTTTTTGTGCACAGCAGGTACTATGAAAGGTTTCTGAAGAGATTGTTCGACTTGTCAACACATCTCTGAACATTTACTAAAGTTTGCAACTTCAGAAATGTTAGGGCAATGGGGGGTTGGGCTGGAAAGAAAATCACAACTCAGATTATCCAGATCATTCTGTGGGTCACTGCATCAAAACATTGCTGTTTCAGTATCCCCTGCCCATTCCAGCGAATGTGGGGTCAAAACCTTTGATCCCAAGAGGTCAGCTTTCGTCAACCCTGGGTCAGGTCTTTTTCCTTTGTTCCCTGCACACCTCTCAATGAATAAACACAAATGAACAGGGATAAACATGCTGAGCAAGGGCTCCTGAACAGCTATCCCTATATGTAGTGAATGGCCATTCAGAACATCACACTGGGTTGATTCTATAGATAAATAATTGAGATCTACGAAACCATACTTTATTTCCCATAACTTATTAGGAACAAAGTATAATCAGTAATTGCAAGTGGGACATAAAACGTAAAAGCACCGCCCAGTGCATACCAGGAGATCCCAGGTTTGATCACTCATTTGCCCCGAGTTAGTTGATCTAAGGTGGGACAGTAGTTCGGGCGCGAGCTCCCTCTCAATCGCGATCCAGTTGTGGTATCCATCTACGAATCAATGTCCACAATCTGCACTATCCTGCTGGAAAGAGATCGTGGACATTGAATGAGGATGGGATTGGCTCATCTGTAATGCCCTACATGGTTGAATAGTCTACTGATACTGAAAAACAGGCTAACCTGTGAGGACTGACCACTGACAGCAATTTGTGGTTTGTGGCTTTGGAATGTTAATAATCTGAACATTCTCTCGAACTACTGCCGAGGTTTTGTGGATATATAGGTCCTGAAACTCCTCGGGATTGAGTCTTCGTGCTTGAGCCAGCTGTGCGCCCATCTGTGCCCTCCAGTGCTGACTCTGCTGGAACCTGCATGAGGCCGGCAGCAGCATGGGGCCACAACAGGCACATCTCCAGCACCCACCAGCCCCATACGGCCCATCCCCAAGAAGCCTGGTCATGTCTTTCTTAGCGCCCTAACAGGGTCAATCGGTAAAACCCTTTCCTTTGCGGGATCCAGGCCGCTTCCCTGTCCTGGACCCCACTGTTGGAGCCCAGGTTTGCCCATCTGGAGCTGGTTGTTGATGTATTGTATCTACGCAAGGCTACGTATGCCTTGGCATTATCACTGTATTTGGTATTACAGGACTCGAGACTGGAGTTGGCAGCACAGCAGATGGTCCATCGCTTGCGTCTCATCACCACAGTCACACATCACTGAGCTGCTCCTCCAATTCTGGCCTCTTGCGCATCCCCAATTTTCTTCTCCCCACCAGTGGCAGCCTTGCCTTCAGCTGTCTCGGCCCTAAGCTCTGGAATTCCCTCCCTAAACCTCTCCCTCCTCCTTTAAGTCGCTCCTTAAAACCTACCTCTTTGACCAAGCTTTTGGTCATTTGTTCTAATATCTCATGTAACTCAGTGTCAAATTTTGTCTGATAACTGCTCCTGTGAAGCACCTTGGGACATTTTACTACATTAAAATCACGATATAAATGCAAGTTGTTGTAACTCCATTCCCAGATCATTACTATTAAGAACATAAGAAATAGGAGCAGGCAGTAGGCCGTTCGGCCCCTCGAGCCTGCTCCACCATTCAATAAGATCATGGCTGATCTTCTACCTCAACTCCACTTTACTGCACTATCCCCGTATCCCTTGATTCCCTTAGTGCCCAAAATCTATCGCTCTCAGTCTTGAATATACTCAACGACTGAGCATCCACAGCCCTCTGGGGTAGAGAATTCCAAAGACTATTGAACGACCAGTCCCATCGCAAAAGTGACTGAGGCATTGGCAGGTGGGCCACGGTTCGGAGGTTCCAGCTGGGGCCCGATGCTAATCGGATGCGATATCCAGACCACGTGGCTTGTGTCGACGTGTTCTCCAGGCGTTAATTCTCTATTGTTTTACACTGGAGTCGAGAGGGTTGGCAGACTACTCTGAGCAGGATGGTGAGGATCTGGAGGCTGGTACACCTTTGACTAACTCAGCACAGGGGCTCCACAGACACGCCAGGCCCTCACTGAGCCAGTGGGGCAAGAACTCCTGCCTCAGGGACTCTCCATCCCCAGCTCTGTCCCCGACACCATTTACCTTGTAAGGGGCGGGCGGACGTTCTACTGGAAACAGAAGTGACACACGGTGCAATCCGAGAGGAATGTTGGCCCCAGAACATTATTTACTTTTAACATTATCAAAACAAATTTTGAAAAGTGAAACAATAATTAGAACTTGAATTGATAATCTCGGTAAAAATGAATTAAAACTGCAGGAAACAGTATCACCATGTATCATATAACTTCCATATCAAAGTCATTTATTCACTTTACGCCACATCAGTTGGGGAGACTTAAATGTGTAAAATGAGAATAATGAACAGATGCCACTGAACCATCGCCAGTGAACCATCCAATTAAGAAATATGTTACAACAACTCACCAAGCTTACTCCGACAGCACATCCCATCTCTGCGACCTCAGCCTCCATGAGGGACAAGAGGAGCAACATCATGGGAACACCATCACCTCCAAGCTCCACTGCAAATCACACACCATCCTGGCAGACATACATGACCGTTTCGTCATCAAAATTCTAACACTATTGTGGGAGCACCTTCACCACACGGACTGCAGCGGTTCAAGAAGGCCACCTTCTCAGGGCAACTAGGGATGGGCAATAAGTGCTGGCCTTGCCAGCGACGCCCACATCCCGTGAATGAATTAATAAAGATGAATTTATTTCTTTATTCAGTTACTTCTCCATCTCAAACAACATGTTTGTCCTAAATAATTTTCTTCCCTTTCTTCAAACTAAACAAAGACTTGTCTATGTAAAGCTAAGACTTCTACACAGTGTATCAAACACAGCACATTTTTTAATTTGTTCATGGGATGTGGGCGTCGCTGGCAAGGCCAGCATATATTGCCCATCCCTAATTGCCCCTGAGAAGGTGGTGGTGAGCCTCCTTCTTGAACCGCTGCAGTCCGTGTGGTGAAGGTCCTCCCGCAGTGCCGTTAGGGAGGGAGTTCCAGGATTTTGTCCCAGCGACATGACAACGGTCACTGTACTTCGACATGTAATTCACTCTGTAAATCACTGAGATGTTGCAACATGAAATTCCCTATACAATTACATGTTACTTTAAACAATAAAAATATAAAATATTATATGTAGTAAGTGGTTCAAGAAACCCAAATACAGATGTTTACATGATGTTTTATTTCGTGCTATTTGTGCTGGTGCATGTTTATTCGCTACTGTCCCAAACGGAGCAGTCGTATTTTACTTCCTTGAAATTTTGTTTTGTATTCCAAGTTACGGTGTCAGTGCTGTAAAGAGCATTTTTCTATCCGTTATATCCAGTATCAGCACGGGTTAGATACAGAGTAAAGCTCCCTCCACACTGTCCCACCAAACACTCCCAGGGCAAGTACAGCACGGGTTAGATACAGAGTAAAGCTCCCTCTACACTGTCCCATCAAACACTCCCAGGGCAGGTACAGCACGGGTTAGATACAGAGTAAAGCTCCCTCTACACTGTCCCATCAAACACTCCCAGGGCAGGTACAGCACGGGTTAGATGCAGAGTAAAGCTCCCTCTACACTGTCCCAACAAACACTCCCTGGGCAGGTACAGCACGGGTCAGATACAGAGTAAAGCTCCCTCTACACTGTCCCATCAAACACTCCCAGGGCAGGAACAGCATGGGTTAGATACAGAGTAAAGCTCCCTCTGCTACAACAGTGAGTGAATCCTAATTGCAGAAGAGCACTCACTTTTGTACCAGTTAGACATTCCAATTCCCACACTAACCATCCAAGTAGTCCCAATGAATGAGATAAGTTTAGTGCCACATTACGAATGGTTTTGTGTAGTGAGCTGGATCTATTGGGGTGGGGGGCGCCGGGAGGCAAAAACTGCCCCAATCTCATTTCACTTAGGACCCTCACAGCCAACAGAAAGAGGCGACTTTCGTCTCATCAATCTCGGCTCGATTCAAACCCGCAAACGCAAGGACAGCGCCTGACCTGTTGCACCATCCCATCTCCCAGCCCCTCAAACATAGGAATGTAGCGACCATTCTCTATAGGTTTTCTCAAGACACGTTGCATTCCTCACCCGAGAGAGTGTGGGGTCCGCACCAGCTCTCAGGACCCCGCCAATACCAGAGGAGCGTTATGGGAGCTTTGTTCCGTCCCAAGGTCGTGAAAGGCGCTATATAAATGCAAGTTCTTTCTTTCACTTTGGAATACCCTCAGTCTAGTCGGGGTTGGTGGAAGCTGAGAACTTTGATGATCTGTAATCCAGTAACATTTATTCTGAAGACCGCAGAAGCTTCAAAGTTGGTTAAAAGGAGCGGGGCGGGAGAAGAGGAATAATCTATCAATGCCCACAAAACGTAAATGTGTAGATACTTCTATCTCTAGCTGTCCCTGGAGGGTGCTATTAAAAGTGCTGGAAATTCACAGTCATCCACAACCATGAACATATACATGTTGTCAAAAAACCTAGTAGAGTCCAAAAATTTACTCCAACAATACTTTGCATCTGTAGAAATGTACCCCAACATTGCTACATGCCCGTAGAACTGTACCCCAACATTATTCAGAGCCTGTGGAACTCTACCCCTAACATTACTCAGAACCTGTAGCACTGTACTCCAACATTACTAATCTCCTGCAGAACTGTACCCCAACATTACTAATCGCCTGCAGAACTGTACCCCAACATTAATCAGAGCCTGTGGAACTCTACCCCTAACATTACTCAGAACCGGTAGCACTATACCCCAACAATAATCAGCGCCTGTAGAACTGTACCCCAACATGAAGAACCTGCAGACCTGTACCCCAACATTATTCAATACCTGTGTGACTTTACCCCAACAATACTTCGCGGCTGTAGAACTGTACCCCAACATTGATCAGCGCCTGTAGAATAGTACCCCAACATTATTCAGTGTCTGTGGAACTGTACCCCAACATTATTCAGCGCCGGTAGAACTGTACCCCAACATTGATCAGCGTCTGTAGAACTGTACCCCAACATTACTCAGTGTCTGTGGAACTGTACCCCAACATTATTCAGCGCCGGTAGAACTGTACCCCAACATTACTCAGTGTCTGTAGAACTGTACCCCAACATTACTCAGTGTCTGTGGAACTGTACCCCAACATTATTCTATGCCTGTAGAACTGGACCCCAAAATTACTCAGAACTTGTGGAACTTTACCCCAGCATTACTTAGTGCCTCTACATCTGTAAACCAACACTACTCCGCGCCTGTAGAACTGTAACCCAACATTACTCAGCACATCTACAACTGTACCCCAACATTATATAATGCCTGTAGAACTGTACACCAACATTATTCAGCGCTGGTAGAATTGTACCCCAACATTATTTAATGCCTGTAGAACTGTACCCCAGAATTACTCAGTTCCCGTGTAACTGTAGCCCAACATTGCTCAGTGCCTGTGGGACTGTACCCCAACATTACTCAGCACATCTAGAACTGCACCCCAACATTATTTAGTGCCTGTAGAACTGTAGCCCAACATTACTCGCCGTCTGTAGAACTGAACCCCAACATATTTCAGCGCTGGTAGAACTGTACCCTGACATTAATCCAGTCTGTAGAACTGTACCCCAACATTACTCAGTGCCTGTAGAGGTGTACCCCAAAATTACTGAGAACCTGTAGAACTGCAGCCCAATATTATTTCGTGCCTGTAGAACTGTACCCCAACATTACTCAGTTCCCGTGTAACTGTACCCCAACATTACTCAGTTCCCGTGGAACTGTACCCCAGCATTACTCAGTTCCCGTGTAACTGTACCCCAACATTGCTCACAAACAAAATCGGAACAGGAATCGTTCAATTAGCAAAGAGCGAGCCCAGGGTAAGCCCATCGCTCCGACCGGATGATTTGGCGTTGTCGTGGTGGAGGGGACTCCGCTGCCCTCTGCGAGAGTTGCCGGCGGAGCCTGGCTCGGTTTCGCCCGCTTCGTGCATTCCCGCCGTATGGTTTGGCCACGACCGGATCAGAGAAGAGGGATTTCCCTGTATCCTCCTCGGGTCCAGAGCCTTGTCGAGGGCTGAGGCCTCGTGCTCTGCAGGCAGCTTTTCACTCCCGTCCAAAACCTCACCCCCTGTCCACTCTGGGGCATCGGCATCGCATGTCCCAGGAACGCAGTCTGTTGAACCACATCCGCATTTAGCACAGGTCTGCAAAGGATCGAGAATAAGATCATTTCCAATTCACATTTAGTGTCCAGCAAACTAGTCTCATCACTCTCGGACCTCACTAGATTTAAACAATAATAACAACTTGCATTTATATAGTAAAACATCCCAAGGTGCTTCACAGGAACGATTATCAGACACTGAGCCACATAAGGAGATATTAGGTCAGGTGGCCAAAGCTTGGTCAAAGAGGTAGGTTTTAAGGAGCGTCTTAAAGGAGGAAAGAGAGGTAGCGAGGCGGAGAGCTTTAGGGAGGAAATTCCAGAGCTTAGGACCCAGGCAGCTGAAGGCACAGCTGAGTGATTAACATCGGGGAGAAGTTGTCTTGCAAACGGTACCTCTTCTTACAAAAAAATAGAATTTCCTTTATTTCATTCCCAAACAAAACAAAATTGTAATTGTTGCCACTCTTTGTCTTTGCGCAAGACTTCTCCTTCTGTTTGACACTGGCCCTATCACTCTCCTAGACTATGGCTCTTTAAAAGTTACATATTTGAATCTACAACACAGAAACGGGCCATACGGCCCAACTGGTCCATGTCGGAATTTATTCTCCTCACGAGGGGTGAATTTTTGTTCGGTAATGGTATCAAGGGATATGGAGACAAGGCAGGAAAATGGAGTTGAGGTGCAGGTCAGCCCTGATCTAATTGAATGGAGGCGCAGGCTCAAGCGGCTGAATGGCCTACTGCTGTTCCTATCTTCCTCTGGCATATTAGGTTGTGAACAGGCAGCATATAATTATTTGTAATATTATGAGCACTGGTATGACTGCTTTCTCACTCTTAAGTTTTCCCATCTATTAGAATCCTACAGCACAGAGGGAGGCCATTCGGCCCACCGTGCCTGTGCCGGCTCTTTGAAAGAGCTCTCCAATTAGTCCCACTCCCCTGCTCTTTCCCCATAGCCCAGCAAATATTTCCTTTTCAATTATTTATCCAATTCCCTCATGAATTGGAAAAATAATAATAAACCAATTTAGATATATAAAAATAAACCAAATCCATATTGGTCCCCTTGCCTTTAATTTACCCTCTTGTTTAGTTTCTGTAAAACTTCCCACCTCCACAACCCCAACTTTCTGCCCCTCATGGTATCTATTTCAAAACGGTGACATGTCCCTCCCTCGTAAATCCACCCCCACTCTCTGATGATACTGGGACTGGTTTGGGTTAAATAAAGCTTGGACAGTCTCTCCCCATCCCATGGCTCCAGTCCAGCCTCAGGCTCCGATGGCCTCAGAGTGAGACAGCCAATTCAGTTCCAAATTATGGATAATCTTTGGGTTGTCGGTTCACACCCACGAGGAATTGAGATGAGTGCTGGTTTAAATTAGAACCCTTACAGGCAGCAAAGATGAGATGACAGTAATCGCATCAGTCTGGGATGGACTCAAACCCAGACACCACAGCAACAGTGTTCTGGAAGCACGCTAGGCTCTTTATACAGAGCCCCACGGAGATAGCAGTTGCCAACTCTGGTTGGACGTATTCCTGGAGGTTTCATCACATGACCTCCTGTCTCCAACCGCTTAAATAGCCTTCTTTAAAAAAAATCCTTCCCCAGTATTTTTTTATATCGAATAAAGAAAAATGAAAAATTCGCACAATTTTTTAAATGTGATTTTTCTCCCCGCGTTGCTCACAGCAGTGTCCTGGAGATGAATCTTTTAATTCTTGAAGGCGCCAAGCCAATCGTTGGCAACCCCACACGCACAGCAAAAAAGCGGGACCGATTCTTGTATTTCCCTTACTAAACCCGGCTGCCTTATCCCGATGGCAGAATCGCAGCCAGTGTAGTCAACATGGAAGAGTGAATCTCCTCTTAACCAGCTTCAAATCTGGGAGGATTTGGCTGACATGAAGCAGCAATATCAGGGGTCTGCCACCAGAGGGCCTCACAGCAAAGTTCGTACGGCCCCCACTGGTGGCAGACGACCGGTACTGCAGCCCCTCCACTCCGCAATCCCCCTCACTCCGCAATCCCTCACTCCGCAATCCCCCTCACTCCGCAATCCCTCACTCCGCAATCCCCCTCACTCCGCAATCCCCTCACTCCGCAATCCCCCGCACTCCGCAATCCCCCTCACTCCGCAATCCCTCACTCCGCAATCCCCCGCACTCCGCAATCCCCCGCACTCCGCAATCCCCCTCACTCCGCAATCCCTCACTCCGCAATCCCCCGCACTCCGCAATCCCCCTCACTCCGCAATCCCTCACTCCGCAATCCCCTCAGTCCGCAATCCCCCTCACTCCGCAATCCCCCTCACTCCGCAATCCCCCTCCACTCCGCAATCCCCCTCACTCCGCAATCCCCCTCACTCCGCAATCCCCCTCACTCCGCAATTCCCCTCACTCCGCAATCCCCCTCACTCCGCAATCCCCCTCACTCCGCAATCCCCCTCACTCCGCAATCCCACTCCACTCCACAATTCCGCAATCCCCCTCACTCCGCAATCCCCCTCACTCCGCAATCCCCCTCACTCCGCAATCCCACTCCACTCCACTCCGCAATCCCCCTCACTCCGCAATCCCCTCACTCCACAATCCCACTCCACTCCACTCCGCAATCCTCCTCACTCCACAATCCCACTCCACTCCACTCCGCAATCCCCCTCACTCCGCAATCCCCCTCACTCCGCAATCCCCCTCACTCCGCAATCCCCCTCACTCCGCAATCCCACTCCACTCCACTCCGCAATCCCCCTCACTCCGCAATCCCCCTCACTCCACAATCCCACTCCACTCCACTCCGCAATCCTCCTCACTCCACAATCCCACTCCACTCCACTCCGCAATCCCCCTCACTCCGCAATCCCCCTCACTCCGCAATCCCCCTCACTCCGCAATCCCCCTCACTCCGCAATCCCACTCCACTCCACTCCGCAATCCCCCTCACTCCGCAATCCCCCTCACTCCACAATCCCACTCCACTCCACTCCGCAATCCCCCTCACTCCACAATCCCACTCCACTCCACTCCGCAATCCCCCTCACTCCGCAATCCCCCTCACTCCGCAATCCCCCCCACTCCGCAATCCCCCCCACTCCGCAATCCCCTCACTTCGCAATCCCCCTCACTCCGCAATCCCCCTCACTCCACTCCGCAATCCCACTCCACTCCACTCCTCAATCCCACTCCACTCCGCAATCCCACTCCACTCCGCAATTCCACTCCACTCCGCAATCCCACTCCACTCCACTCCGCAATTCCACTCCACTCCGCAATCCCACTCCACTCCACTCCGCAATCCCACTCCACTCCACTCTGCAATTCCACTCCACTCCACTCTGCAATCCCACTCCACTCCACTCTGCAATCCCACTCCACTCCACTCCGCAATCCCACTCCACTCCACTCCGCAATCCCCCTCACTCCGCAATTCCACTCCGCAATTCCACTCCACTCCACTCTGCAATTCCACTCCACTCTTAAAAGGAGGAGCGAGAGGTAGAGAGGCAGCGAGGTTTAGGGAGCGGATTTCAGATCTGAGCGACAACCAGCTGAAGGCACGGCCGCCATTGGCAGAGCGAAGGAAGTGGAGGATGCACAAGAGGCCAGAATTGGAGGAGCGCAGAGATCTTGGAGGGTTACAGGGCTGGAGGAGGCTACAGAGATAGGGAGAGGGGGGCGAGGCCATGGAGACAGGACAACCAACTCGACTCCGCACAACACTGTCAGTCACCGTCACTCCCCAACAGCACAACGGATATTACACAGGCTTTCTCAACACAAACAGATTCTACTCTTGCAACTCCTCACAAGCCAAATAAAAAAAAATTGCAAAGGGACAACAATTTGCCCGTCGGTGTGAAGTTGTTCCTGGGGCTGACGTGGAGCAGCAGTTGCTGGATCTGTTCCTGCACTGATGTGAGGGGTCTCCAGTTTGTAAGCAGCAAGCGCGTCTTTGTTCAGTGGAGTCCTTAACACAGAGCGACTGGTCAGCACCTCGTGAGAATCACAGCGGGAACACTCATTTACCCAGAGCCACAAACACTGCCCTCTGGCTGTTACAGGGGTCTGTTACAGGGGTCAGTGACTCCAGGCATAGAGAGGAGCGGAGAGGTTTCGGAAGGGAAATCCAGAGCTTAGGGAAGCTGAAAGTATGGTCGCCAATGGTGAAACGATTAAAATCGGGGATGCGCAAGAAGCCAGAATTGGAGGAGCGCAGAGATCTCGGGGGGTTGAGGGGCTTGAGGAGGTTACAGAGATAGGGAGGGGTGGCCATGGAGGGATTTGATCACAATGATGGGAATTTTAAAATTGAGGTGTTGCTCAACCGGAATCCAATGTAGGTCAGCGAGCACAGGGGTGATGAGTGATCAGGACTTGGTGCGAGTTAGGATACGGGCTGCAGAGTTTTGGATAAGTTTAAGTTTATGGAAGGTGGAAGATGGGAGGCCGGCCAGAAACACATTGGAATAGTCAAGTCTAGAGGTAACAAAGGCATGGATGAGGATTTCAGCAGCAGATGAGCTGAGGCAGGGTCGGAGTTGGACGATGTTACGGGGGTGGAAGTAGGCGGTCTTGGCGATGGAGCGGATATTCGGTCCGAAGCTCAGCTCAGGGCTCAAACACAACACCAGGGTTGCGAACGGTCTGGCTCAGCTTCAGACAGTTGCCTGTGAGAGAGGGATGGAGTCGGTGGCCAGGGAACGGAGTTTGTCCGCTTTGCAGACGCACTGCGCAGGGGAATGTCCGAGCAGCACAGGGAGACAGAAGGAAATAGAGGGAGGGTCGGACATACAAGGTTTCAAAGGAGAAAATTGGGGGATTAGCCCTTGAAGGAGCAGCTGATGACTTTGTCCCTGGACCTGCTTCACATATTTCAGTGCATGGCGAAGGGCTTCTGTGGCGGCGGTGGTGGGTTTGCTGCGATTCCTGCGCTCCGCCATCCTGCTCTTCATCTCCGGAACTGTTTGCGCCACTTCCTTGTGAACTCTATCTTGGACGACCCAATCACTGTAGACCCAAAGGCAGATCGGCACTTAAGGAAAACTTTTGTGCTTTTTAAAAATATCTTTGCAGCCCTTGTCCTCTCCCCAAGGCAAATGTTCTGTGAGGGGGAGGGAAGAGGTCCCACGGGTGATGGGCACCATACCCTACCTCACCCAAGTGGCTACTGCACCCCATGAGCCTAGACAACAACAACAACTTGCATTTATATAGCGCCTTTAACCGAGTAAAAACGCCCCGGGCGCCTCACAGGAGCGATTAGCAACCAAAATTTGACACCGAGCCACATAAGGAGATACTAGGACAGATGACCAAAAGCTTGCGTCAAAGAGGCAGGTTTTAAGGAGGAGAGGTCGAAAGGCGGAGATGTTTAGGGAGGGAGTTCCAGAGCGTTGAGCGAAGGTATTACGACCAGGTTCGGGGGGGATGGATTTCACAGCAGAACCAGATCCTGTTATCACCCGACATTCACACTCACTTTCCAGCAGGGAGTGTCGGACAGCTAACAGGAGCGGGAGCAAGCTGCTATTTCCTCAATCCAGGGGAATCCAGAACAAGGGGGCACAATCTTAAAATTAGAGCCAGGCCATTTTGGAGGGAAATCAGGAAGCACTTTCTCACGCAAATAGTGGAAATCTGGAACTCTCTCTTCCCCCCCAAAACTGCTGGGGGACAATTGGAGCTTTCAAGACTGAGATCGATAGATTTTTGTCGGGTGAGGTTATCAAGGGATATAGAGCTAAGGCGGGAAAATGGAGTTGAGGTGCAGATCAGCCATGATCTAATTGAATGGGAGAGCAGGTTTGAGGGGCTGAATGGCCTCCTCCTGTTCCTACGAGAGCCAGGCTGCAGGTCCGCTCCGCCCCACCCACCCTGGATTATTGCTATAAACTCGGGGCAATCCCATTGCTGGGTTCCCACGCCGAGAGCCTCGGGTAGCAGGTGATCTTTCTCCCCCTCCCCGTTCCCAGTTCAATACATACAAACAACCTCCAACCAACCTAAAGTTGGGTTTCAGCGAGTCAAGCATGGAAACGGCCTAGCCCTCAAACAACAAAAAAAAAACAAATCTACACCAGATCAGCAATGGAAATACAGCCGATGGTGGCTGGCAGGTCCTATTGGGAATTAAAATACTGTCAGCCCAACTCATTCTTACAAAACTCTTCCAATATTGATTAAAATAACTTGCATTTATATAGCGCCTTTAATGTAGTAAAACGTCCCAATCCGCGTAACGGGGCGTTATCAGACAAAATTTGACACCGAGCCACATAAGGAGATATTAGGACCGATGACCAAAAGCTTAACTGATTGAACATCTACCTGGTCTTTGTAATTCCTGCAGAGAAAATCAAGAGTTGCCGATTGTCATCCCAGAATTTTGTCTTTTACCTTTTGCTGCTTTCAGTGGTGTGGCCTTGGTTTCCCGGTGAACCAGTCCTGGGAACCTTCCCATCTTCAGGGAGTTGCCTTTGCTGTTGCTCGGGAATGATGTCCTCCAACAAAGCCACTTGTGTCTTTAGGCTCTTCCTGCCGCTGTCCGGAGCTCTGGCCTGGCACTTTCCTTGGACTAGATGTGTCCGCATGCCTTGATGAAGGGGTCCAGCAGACATTAATAATCCTTGGAAATCACAACCAGATCTATGGAAAGGGTCTCTCTGGCTCCTGCTTGTTTTGTTCCAGTCTCCCGCGACTCTTGATGACCCGTTGCCTCGGCTCTGTGTCTGCACAATCGCTCTCTCTCTGGCTGTGGGATTTGAAACCGTGGCGTAGGATTTCCTCACCATCATACCAAATAAAACCTTCATCCCACAAGGTAACCAGAAGCACTCATCTTTAAACAAATACAAGTCACAAGTTACTAAACACAGCTCGTAAAAAACAATTGTCATGAAGGTCTGGAGTTCTACTTAGCCAAGTACAGCCTTGATAAATTGGTGTCATCCATTTCAATGTAACTATATGAAGCTAATGCAAATTCCAGGCTACAAACAATATCTTTTTGTCATAAGGTCACACCCGTGTGGTCTAGAGAATCTTCTTCTTTCGTATGGTAGTAGCAAAGCAAATCAAATGTCAATATCTAAGTCAGATATCCAGGCCAAAGCTTCCAGTGTAACAGCGTGGATATCTTGTAGGCTGCCTGTGAATTTCCTCTGAGGGCAGTGCTCAATGATGTGCTCCAGGGTCTGATTAGGAGCTCCACAGTCGCATGATCGGATGCTTTAATCTTCCATCTATGGAGAAGGTGGCAGCATCTACCATGACCGGTTCTGAGGCGGTTGATGATTGTCCACTGTTTGCGAGGAAGGTTTGATCCTTCAGGTTGTACTGTGGGGTTCTCTATATGGAATCCATTCCGTATGTCGCAGTTCTTCCAAGCATTCGTGGTCTATAGAATGGTAATATCCTTCACCCTCACACTGCATTTAAAGTACCGTAAGTATTGTGACAAGATGCTAAATTCTGCATCATATATTTATTGATGTTTTTGTACTAGGTCCTCCTTTCTGAGTCTATTGAGTCCATTAAAAATAGATGATCTGGTCATTATCATATTTGCTGTTTGTGGAAGCTTGCTGTGTGCAAATTGGCTGCCGCGTTTCCTACATTACAACAGTGACTACACTTCAAAAGTACCTCATTGGCTGTAAAGCGATTTGGGACGTCCTGAGGTTGTGAAAGGCTCCTCACAAATGCAAGATCGTTCTTTCATTTTAACTTGAAGCAAAATATACTGTCAGCCAGTGTCAATTTTTCCATCCCATCAATCAAGCTGAAAGAGGAGCTCCCTCTTCGCCTCATGTGGTGGAATTGCTGCTGTTTCACTTCCTCAGAGGTTCCTTCCCCAGCGCTCAGCTGGCAAACACTCTGTGTAACTGAAGCATGCAGAGCAGCAAGAGCCACATTCAATCCCCGGTCTGTGCTGAGTGCACCGATTTCAGCTCCCCGTAACCCTTAATGCCCTTTACTTCTAGGAAACTGTCTATTTCTGTTTTAAATTTAATTAATGTTGTAGCTTCTACAGCTTTTTGTGGCAGCATATTCCATGGACCTACCACCCTCTGAGTGAAGTAGTTCCTCCTCATCTCAGTTTTGAAAGAGCAGCCCCTTATTCTAAGACTATGTCCCCTAGTTCTCGTCTCACCCGTCATCGGGAACATCCTCCCCGCATCCACCCGATCCAACCCCTTCACAATCTTATATGTTTCAATAAGATCGCCTCTCATTCTTCTGAACTCCAATGAGTAGAGTCCCAATCTACCCAACCTCTCCTCATATGACCACCCCCTCATCCCCGGGATTAACCGAGTGAACCTTTTTTGCACTGCCTCGAGAGCAAGGATGTCTTTCCTTAAGTAAGGACACCAAACTGTATGCAGTATTCCAGGTGCGGTCTCACCAATACCTTGTACAACTGAAGCAATACCTCCCTATTTTTATATTCTATCCCCCTAGCAATGAAAGCCAACATTCCATTTGCCTTCTTAATCACTTGCTGCACCTGCATACTAACCTTTTGAGTTTCGTGCACCAGGACCCCCAGATCCCTTTGCACTTCAGTACTCTCCAGTTTCTTGCCATTAAGATAATAAATTGCTCTAGGATTTTTCCTGCCAAAGTGCATCACCTCACACTTTCCAGTGTTGTATTCCATCTGCCAAATCTCTGCCCACTTACTTAGCCTGTCTATGTCCCCTTGCAGGTTTTTTATGTCCTCCTCACTCACTACTTTCCCTCCCATCTTTGTATCATCTGCAAATTTTGATATGTTACACTTGGTCCCTTCCTCCAAATCGTTAATATAGATTATGAAGAGTTGGGGACCCAGCACTGACCCCTGTGGAACACCACTAGTTACTGATTGCCAGTCTGAGAATGAACCATTTATCCCAACTCTTTGCTTTCTGTTAGATAGCCAATCCTCTATCCATGCCAGAATATTACCCCCAATCCCGTGATTTTTTACCTTAAGCAATAATCTTTTGTGTGGCACCTTGTCAAATGCCTTTTGGAAGTCTAAATACACTACGTCCACTGGTTCCCCTTTATCCACTCTATATGTTACTTCCTCAAAGAACTCCAGCAAATTTGTCAAACATGACTTCCCCTTCGTAAAACCATGCTGACTTTGTCCTATTAAATTATGATTATCCAAATGTCCTGTTACTGTTTCCTTAATAATGGACTCCAAA
The DNA here is from genome assembly GCA_030390025.1 of Squalus acanthias. Classification (NCBI taxonomy): domain Eukaryota; kingdom Metazoa; phylum Chordata; class Chondrichthyes; order Squaliformes; family Squalidae; genus Squalus; species Squalus acanthias. The sequence goes on from CM059440.1 coordinate 17,083,166, forward strand.
ATTTTACCTACCACAGATGTTAGGCTAACCGGTCTATAGTTACCAGCCTTCTGTCTACTGCCCTTTTTAAATAAGGGTGTTACATTAGCAGTTTTCCAGTCTGCCGGGACCTTAGCGGAATCCAGGGAGTTTTGAAAAATTATTACCAATGCATCTACAATCCCTACCGCCACTTCCTTCAAGACTCTAGGATGTAAGCCATCAGGTCCAGGTGATTTATCCGCCTTGAGTCCCATTATTTTACCGAGTACCACTTCCTTAGTGATTTTGATCGTGTTCAGCTCCTCTCCCGCTATAGCCCCCTGTTTGTCCAGTGTTGGGATATTCTTAGTGTCCTCAACTGTAAAGACTGATACAAAATATTCATTCAGTGTTTTTGCCATCTCCATATTTCCCACCATTAATTTCCCGGTCTCATCCTCTAAGGGACCAACATTTACTTTAGCCACCCTTTTTCTTTTTATATAACTATAAAAACTCTTACTATCTGTTTTTATATTTTTTGCTAATTTACTTTCATAATCTATCTTCCCTTTCTTAATCAATCTTTTTGTTATTTTTTGCTGCCTTTTAAAGTTTTCCCAATCCTCTGTCCTCCCACTAGATTTCGCTACCTTATATGCCCTTGTTTTTAGTCGAATACTATCCTTAATTTCTTTACTTAGCCACGGATGACTGTCCTTTCTTTTACACCCTTTTCTTTTCAGTGGAATATATTTTTTTTGGAAGTTGTAAAATAACTCCTTGAATGTACACCACTGATCATGTGTCGTCTTACCCTTTAATCTATTTTCCCAATCCACTCTACTCAATTCCGCTCGCATACCTTCATAGTCTCCTTTATTCAAGCTTAGCACGCTTGTTTGAGATCCAACCTTCTCACCCTCTAATTGAATATGGAATTCAACCATGTTATGGTCACTCATTCCAAGGGGATCCTTTACTAGGACATTTTAATTAATCCTGTCTCGTTACACAGGACCAGATCTAAGGTTGCTTGCCCCCTGGTCGGTTCAGTTACATACTGCTCAAGAAACCCATCCCTAATACACTCAATGAACTCATCCTCAAGGCAGCCCTGCCCCATTTGATTTGTCCAATTAATGTGATAGTTAAAATCCCCCATAATTATAGATGTTCCCTTATTACATGCCTCAACTATTTCCTGATTGATACTCCGTCCAATAGAGTTGCAACTGTTCGGAGGCCTATAGACTACGCCCACTAATGTTTTTTTCCCCTTATTATTCCTTATCTCCACCCAAACTGTTTCATTATCATGATTTTTTGACCCAATATCATTACTCTGTATTACAGTGATTCCTTCCTTTATTAACATAGCCTGGCCTTAGTAATCTGGGCTTGGGACGGGAATAAAAACAGCCGGGGTCCCTGTCCCCGATCGCAATCCAGCCGCCCTGATTGGACTCGCGATCTACACTGATGAAGAGGGCGGGGGGGGGGGGGGTATGCAGCCCCTGTGGAACTGCACCCTAGCAAGAGGCAGCAGCTTAGGAAGAGGGGGCAGGAATCTCCTTTGCAACAATTTGTCGAGGTGGCAGGAATGGGTTGGGGCAAAAATTATAGAAAAAAACACAAACTCAATGAGATAAACTAGAGCATCCAAATCTTATAGAATCTTACAGCACAGAAGGAGGCCATTCAGCCCATTGTGCCTGTGCCGGCTCTTTGAAAGAGCTCTCCAATTAGTCCCACTCCCCTGCTCTTTCCCCATAGCCCTGCAAATTTCCCCCTTCAAATATTTATCCAATTCCCTTCTGAAAGTTACGATTGAATTTGCTTCCACCACCTTTTCTTGCAGTGCATTCCAGATCACAACAACTCTGTGTAAAAAAAATTCACATCTCCCCTCTGGTTCTTTTGCCAATTATCTTGTATCTGTGTCCTCTGGTTACCGAACCTCCTGGCAGTAGAAACACGTTCTCCTTATTTACTCTTTGCAAAACCCCTCATAACTTTGAGCACCTCTATTAAATCTCCCCTTAACCTTCATAAAACACTCCCTCAGTATCTGAGAGTTTAGTGCTAGTTGTTCATTACAAAGAGAAATGCATTGCAATAAACACATGAACATGCGCCACAGAATTAAATTGAATTAAAAAACTCTTCGAGGATATAAATATTTTTAAAGTGAAATGATTAATTGCACAATATAAATCTGAATGCAATTCATTTGCTGGTTTTAATGCAACCAATAAAAAAATACCCCAAAAGTTACATTTACTATCTTCTCTACCTGTTTGAACAGCCGCGATGCTTGAGATTGGATCAGATCTTGCTGCCGGTTGCTGGAATAAGATGAAAATTGCTCCGCTTTATGACCACTTGCGGTGGATCATTGCAGGAGGGGAGACTGAGTGGCAGCTGTCAGCGGAGCCCGGATCTCCAGGGAGCGGCGCCTGTCAATCAAATCCCGGATCCCCGGGCTCTCACGCGCTCCGGGACCACATTCTCACCCTTTCGCTGCAACTTGACAGCTCGCCTCCCGAGGGCTTACTCCAATCCAATTGGTCGTTCCTCGCAAGGGCCCCATCCATCCGAGAGCGACGTTGCATTTTGATTGGGCAGGCTGCTCCAGCGAGAAGATGATTGGTGAGCGGTGCATGTTTCTGTTGCCAGTTTACCTGTGTTACCATGTGTTAAGTGTTGAGGGAATTCAGTTAAGAACACTGACTCTGTTATTGCATGCACGCCAAAGCATTGACATTTGCAGCTGCACGCACTCGAAACATTGCCATTTGCAATTATACACGTACACAACCTCCTTGCAGTCTTTTAGGATAGATTAACAAAATTATATTCAATTTGCTATATTACATAGAATATGCAGCACAGAAACAGGCCATTCGGCCCAACTAGTCTGTGCTAGTGTTTATACTCCAATCGACAATACTATGTCTAATAATACATTAAAAACATGTGATTATAACGCAAGTCATATGTTAAATGTGTCCATTACATGCCCAAAAAAGCTGTCGAGCTTTACTGATTGATTCCTGGGCAATTTGATCTTTTAATCCTTCACTGTCTCTGAGTATCACTCCAAAAATGATGTCCAAACTCCAGCTGAGTTTGCCACCTCTGATCTCGCTGTTTGAACCCACATTTTACCCTAAAACTCACAGTCAGCAATGCCAAAGGAGATCCATCCAGTTCCACAATTTGCATGTCTTGTGAATTGAATTGTTAAGGTTATACTGGAGGCCACACCTCTGGTTCAGTAGATGAATGCACTCACTGCTCCCGTATGCGCACTGAGAGCGTTGCAATTGGCTCAGCAGCCTCAGATCCAATAGGGGCAAAGGGCAATCGTTCTCAATTGCTTTAAGGCTTAGCATGCTGATTGGCTGGCTAAACTCAGGCATGAACACATTTTCAGGTGTTGGCGCATTCTTCGAAAAAAGGAGGAAAGGAAAACGAAAAATACAGGAAAAGTGGCAAAAATGAGGATAAACACTAATGTGGCTTTTGAGTACATAAGAGTTAGGAGCAGATCATGCAGCCCCTCCAGCCGGCTCCGCCATTCAAAAAATCATGGCTGATCTTTGACCTCAAACTCCAGTTTCCCACACTATCTCCATCCCTTGATTCCCCTAGAGTCCAATATTGCTACTTTCAACTCTCACCTGGCCATCTGATGAAAACCAGGATGAAAGAGTGTGGAAATTAAACATGGGTCAAATATTTTGTTTCTTAAACTTCTCAGCTGCCAATCTCAGATATGAGTCTATCTCTGCCTTCCAGCTGTCAATCAGTCCTCCCCAGCAGCATAAGTGGAGGCTGTGTCAGAACTGGGCTTTGTTCCCTCCATGGCGTAGCCCCGGCCTGTCTCTGTAACCTCCTCCAGCCCCCCCAAACAATGTTCCCTGTAATTTTTTTTCGTGTGCGGTCCCTTTAACTGGCCACGTGGCCCATTCAAATTTTTGCGTATGCACGGTTATTCCTATTGAAAAGCTAGTGAGCGGCTTGCGCGGGACCTCCAGACCGTTGTGCGGCCAGTAGCATTGCCGACAACCCAATGAAAACTCTTCACTCCAACTCTGGCCTCTTGTCCATCCCCCAATTTCTTTGCCCCACAGCTTTCAAGGCCCTCAGCTCTGGATTCCCTTCCTAAACCACTTTGCCTCTCTCTCCTGCTTCAAGATGTTGCTTAAAACCTATGTTACCTTTTCTAATTTGTTCCATCTTTAGCTCGGTCAATGTTTGCCTGATTACGCTCCTATGAAGTGCCTTGGGACGCTATATACATGCAAGTTTTTGTTGGTGCTTTAGTTTCAGGTGTTTTTATAGAGTGCACCTTGCAGTAACCGGGGAGCACAGGCGCCTCCAACCAATTTGCAGAACCGGTGTTCTCAAACTCTGGTTCATCCGATTCCGGCATCTGAACTGCTGGGATTCTCGCCACATTGCACTGTTTGAGGCAGAAGACTTCAAGCATGTTGCTCTTTTATTTTAAAACTGATTATGTGGGATTGACAATTTAAAGAAAGGAAGAATCGCATTTATATAGTGTCTTTCACACCCTCATGGAAGTACGGCAATGCAAAATACTAATTGTAAAGAGTAAAAATATTGAACGCTCTTCCTACAATAAGTGGTGAAAGCTGTTGGTCTTTGCTTCTCCAAACAAGTTTTGGTGCAGCATGCTTGGAAGCAACAGGTGCCTTTGGACCAATGGTTCCCAAAGCTCTCCACCATCCGTTGATTGAAATTTTTATTCATCCACAACAGGACTTAAGGGGTCATTGGGTTAATAGAAGGGTTGGAAAGGTAGAGCTGGGTACTTGTCAGTGTACATAAGATTATGGGTTCAAGTCCCACTCCAGGCACTTGAGCACAAACTCTAGGCCGACGTCCCAGTGCAGTACTGAGGGAGTGCTGCACTGTCAGAGGTGCCATCTTTCAGATGAGACGTTAAACCGAAGCCCCGTCTGCCCTCTCAGGTGGATGTAAAAGATCCCATGGCACTATTCAAAGAAGAGCAGGGCCGTTCTTGCCCAGTATCCAACCAACATCACTAAAAAGATCACATTGCTGTTTGTGGGACCTTGCTGTGTGCAAACTGGCTGCCATGTTTCCCACATTACAACCGTGACTACACTTCAAAAGTACTTTCAAAGACGCTTGGGGATGTCCTGAGGTGCTATATAAATGCAAGTCTTTCTTTCTCATGCAAGAGCAGTCCCATGGAGCTGGATAACAAAGGAGAGCTGAAGGAGGGTGGTGCAGTCAACCAAGTTGACCAGAGGATGAGGACAAGGAGGGATAATGTACAATGTTTGAAAAGCAGAGTTTCTTCTCGCTCAACAGCAGCGCCCGTAAGGTGTCCCATATGTGCAGAGACGCTGTACCATTTCTATAACCTTGTTAAAAGTTTCCAAAAACTGAACAGTATTAGATATACCAAACATTGCCTGTACTATTTACATTATAATATTCTAGTTATATCATAACCTAGTCAATCCCCCAGGACATTGAACCTTGCTTCACTTGAGTATTAAATTTGGTGCGGAGCCTGTGCAAAGTCAGGGGATGATTGGGCTAGGGTGTGCAGATGTAATTCAGTCCCCATTATCTTTATTTGTATATGATAAATTCCTGTATCTACATTTATAATGGAAACTGCCCATGAGAATGTATGCTGTAATTATAACCTCCTACCAGCAGGGGGCACTGCAGAACCTCATCTGTGGTTGTAATTAGTGACATTTTACAATGACTATTTCCATTACAAATGTGGACTTTGGACCTCAGTGGAAAAGTTGATGAAAATCTTGCATCATTGAGTGTTTAACAATCTATTTCATATATAATTAGTGATTATTTGATACTGACGCATTCAGTATTCGAGAGCTCATTAAGCCCAAACCAACTGGACTCCTCATACAGAACTGAGCCACTATTGAGTTACCGCTTCTACAATCTACAGGCTGTCTAAAGAAAATCTTTGGGGCCACCTAACTACCAATACTTGCTTTACCTCGTCTTCCCTGCTTCCTTTCAAACTTGGTGTTGTTCCTGCACCACTTGTGCTGGGGCATCACAATTTTCAGTTTAAAAATTATATTGGAGACAAGAGGGATTGCCTGCAGAGAGGAATGAATAAACGACACGCACACGAGAAGGTGGTGGCGGGCCTTCATGGACAAACTCCTTGACCTCCAATTTAAAATGGTCATCCTCGTCTTTAAAACCCTTCACCCCTCCCCATCGCCAACCTCCTGCAGCCCTACAACCCCCCAGAACTCTCCATTCCGCTGACTTGAGTCTTGTGTACCCCTTCTTTCTGTTGGCTCACCACTGGCAGACATACCTTAAGCCCCATAGCGCGAAGATTCTCTTCCTAAACCCATCCACCTACCCACCCTAGGCCAAGCTTGCGGTCAACCCCTCCCAATTGTAGAATTCGCAATTATCGCGATTTCATTTTTTAATAAGGAGAAAACACAAAGTTTCGTTCAAAACAGCTTTTATTTCAGCGGAATGCTGTCAGGTTTAAATTGGACACAAGCAGCCTGTAAAATGGCCGCCGCACCGCGTGACAGAACATTCTAGACTTTTCAGCAGGCAGACAAGATGGCGTTCCAATAAACATTCTTGCGAGATCGATAACGATTTAGCACAGTGAAGACAATACACAGGACATTATGGGTTTACAGTATAAACATCGATACTGGAATCGGTCTCCCAGGTACAAAGGAAAGCCATCAAGGGCCCATCCAAAGGACATTAGTATGTAAACTCCCAACGGCTCTACGATGAGAGAGCCGTTAGCAGGTAGTTATACAGGACACTTGGAAGCCCCCAAACCCCTCCAGGGGGAACACCGACCGATTTAACAATGGGAGAAATATTAACAGGTACTCAAACATTCAGGAGTAGCCCCGAAACCCATTAAGGACAGAGATCACCCATACAGGACTTTTTGGGCGCCAAACCTTAAACAAAAGAATGGACATTGTAGTTGGGCGGGAAACGGAAGAACTGTGCACTATAATTGCAGGCCCAAACCGTCCATTCGCGCTCTGGCCTCTTGCTCTTTTGCTCTTGACTCTTGTCGCTTGCTGCTGTTATCATCGTGGCTGCTCCTGTGTTTTATCCGGTCGATTCGTAACCTCGTGGCTGCTCCTGGGTAAAAGACTGTTGCAAAGACCTATGTTGGTAGCTGGCAGCGGAACCGAAGGCCCGGGATGAGATGAGATGAGATGAGATGAGATGAGAGGAGAAGAGAAGAAGACCTTATCCATCGCCACGGTCAGTAAATCCCGACCGCGCCTGTAGGTCGATCAGCCAAGTCTTCTCGACAGGAAGTTTTCTTCTTTAACAAGACATATTGCATCAATGATAACTGGACTGTGCAAACACATCGTATCAGTGATATTGACAACGGTGCTCCACGATTAAACTTTGAAGCCCACCAACAGAGGTCTTCACTACAGCGGACGGTCCAGCCGACTGACCGAGCAGCAGAAGCAGTAAACAAGTGGGACCAGGAGATCTCCTGACCAACACGTGGGTGCTGCGGTGAAAAACATCCGATCAGCTATTCGGGATTTCTCCGAGTTATTACGAGTGGTGAGCATGAGTCTCGGGATCCTACGAAGCTAGTTTTAGGATAGTTATTGATAGGGGAGGGTTTAAAGATTAAGGATATTTGTAATGTGTGCCCTATTTACGTTGTGCTGGTCGTTCCTCGTTTCCCTAAGAGTGATTATAACTGTTTGTAAGATTGTACTGTCATTAATCTGTGCATATGACATGTATTTCATAATTTTAAGTATCATGCAATAAAGATTTTCCATTTCGTACCGTTCAAACCAAGTCTACATGAGTTTTATCTCCATTACTGCTCTCGCATCTAAGTCCAGTGTCTAGAACCGTAAGGGAGAGTGATTCGAACCACTCACAGGGGTGTCTAGTGTTCCCAGACTGGCTGGAGACCAGGCCTAGACCCGCACTGACATACAGGCTGCACAGAGCCGCGTGAATCTCACAGGCTACGAGACACGCAGGGTCAGGAGAGTATCCCTTACAGAAAATGGCGACCGCGGCAGGACACTGGCAGCGAGAGGGTAGTGTGTTAGATTTTGGAATGACTGTACGAAATGTGATGCAGGAAAAGATAGCGGATTACGTATTTGGAAAGGTTAATCTAACGAAAAAGTGGATAAGCGAATTGTTAGCGGATAAGAGCCCACTAGAGGCAGCTGAAAGGTGGACGGATAGTAAGGAGCATAAAAAAGCAGTTGAGAAAGCAGTCTGGCTTATGTGCTACAAAAGGCAGGTTCAGATTTCAAACCAGACCAATACAGCGCTAACCGCTCGAATCAAGCATCTAGAGGAGGAAATGGAGGAGAAGGTTTCTGGAGGGGAGGCGCTCATTAAGAGTTTAAATGAGTTACGCCAGGAAAGCCAGGAAGTCTCCAGTTACCTTAAAACAAGGGTAGAGTATCTCGAGTGCCAGATCACTGAAGCAAAATTAAACGAGAGTAGGATGAAGGAAAGATGTAACCGTCAAGCTGCCCAGATAAGAACTCAAGAAGAGAGCTTAATGGGGGTTAGGTCGGCGTATAAGTTGGCCCTTGAGGATAAGTTTCAGGGAGCCGACCATAGCGCCTGCGAAAAAGAGATAGAGAGCCTCAAAAGGGCCGTGAATAATGCGAACGGCATGGTGTGCCTTATTAATCCGTCGGCACGCCAGCCGCTAGTAAATGAGAGATTTAGAAATTCCCCACCAAGTAAAGCAGAAGAAGTAGTAGCCAGTGCGCCCTCCGCGCCACCCAGCTATTCAGAAACCTGGGTTAGGGAGGAAGCAACGGAAGAAGCAAAAGAGCCCGTTGAAAAAGAGGTAGAAAAGGGATCGTTGTATCCAGTAACGGGGATTAAAAGGGGCCCAAGCAGAAACGGTGGGGAAGAACCGGGGGATCTCCTCGGACAGCTGGTGTTGCCTCACAGTTCACATCAGCTGAGGGCCATGATAAACCACGTAAGGAAGCTGACCGAGATAGACGACCCTTCCGTACATTTTAGGGAAGTTGAGCAAGCCGCAGCCATCAACGGCTGCGATGATGGGGAGACAGCAAAAATGCTGCTGTTCTCTTTAGATAGCTCGGTCCTTCAGTGTCTCTCAGGCGATAGCAAGAGGGGTAATAAAAGTTATGAGGAATTGAAAAATGAGGTCCTAGAAGTAGTGGGAGCGAACGACGGAGGTCCGTTTGCTAGAGTGGGACAGACAGTGCAGATGGAGGGAGAACCCCCGAAGGTTTTTGCCGACAGGCTGTGGCCAGTATATGAGCGCAGCTGTCTAGGTGCGCCCGAGCGCGAAGATGTGGAAGGCGCCGCTTTAATTCATTGGCTTAGGTGCATAATAGCCAACAGTTTACCAGCCGTTAGAGAGCAGGCAAAAGCCTGGTTCGATCCCAATGACCTCAACCTTACGGAAGAGTCGGTCTTGAATCGACTCACGTTAGGTTACCGTAACATAAGGGGTATGGCAACACGTCCCTTTAAGGGAAGAGTACATGAGGTACGACCCGCAGCCCCGACTCAAAGAGAGTGGCATCAGGAGGGTAATCGCGCCCCACAGGCAAGTAATGCCTGTTACGGGTGTGGGAAGACAGGGCACTGGCGCAAGCACTGCAGGAACCCTTGGAAGGATTCCAAGGATAAAAATCCCGCGGTCCGAACCCAGGCGCCTGTCCCGGCTAAGGAAGCAAAGGCACCCACCTCTCCCGAAGACCTCGAGGCAGTGTTAGGAGTCATGCGCAAGATGGTTCTGAATGCGCGTGGACAGGTGGCGGTCGCAACCGGCCCCGTAGGTGCCGCAGGACCGTCTAATAGTGCCCCATGACTAGAACCAGCACAGCCCGTCTACCTGTGTCCGCTCAGCTATGATGCGTGGAGGCGACCTGTGGTGGAGATGGAGGTAGAGAAACAAAAGGGCAGTTATCTGTTGGACACGGGAGCTTCTTGCACCATAATCCATACAGATGACCCTTTTGACTCGCCGCTATCTACCAAGGTCCCATTCACGCTAGCAGGGTTCACAGGGAAAGAACAGGCTGGCACGTTTTCCCTCCCGCTATCCATTCGTTTAGGGACACTTCGCCTTAAGTGGAAGTGTATACTGATGGCATGGCAAAAGGGGGGTGGAAGAGGTATTCTCGGGTCCGATCTGCTAGCGGGACACGGGATCCTCGTGGACCTCAGAAATCACTGTCTCTGGGGGGCTAAAGGTGAAAAAGGCGAGGTAATGGTAATTCAAGGGGAGGAAGAAACAGGGGTCCTGTGTACCGTACAGCCATCCGGAGGCTACGACCTCAGGCTTATGGTCGCAGATGTCCCAACGGACATGCAAACGTACGTGACAGATAATATGCACGCGTTTGCAACCCACAAGCACGATTGTGGGAGGGTGGTCGGGTTTGAGGTCAGCGTAGATGGGGACCCCATGACCCGACCCCAAAAGCAGTATAACTTCCCCAAAGAAGCAGAACCCGATATGGAGGCAGCAATGTCTTCCTTGGTGCAGCAGGGCGTGTTGAGGCCGATAGCCACACACGTGAACTCCCCATTATGGCCGGTTAGGAAGCCGGATAATTCGTGGAGAGCCACGGTGGACTACAGAGTCCTCAACAGTAACATCCCCGCCTGCGCGCCCACAGTAGCAGCAGTTGCTGACCTAATAGGGAGCATCCCAGCGTCCGCGACCACGTTCACGGTGCTGGATATCTCGAACGGTTTTTGGTCCATCCCGCTGCGGCGAGAGGACCAGTACAAGTTTGCTTTTACGTTTAAAGGGCAACAGTACACGTGGAACTGCTTGCCACAAGGTTTCCACAATAGCCCCAGTATTTTTCACCAGTGTATGGCAGGAAGTTTAAAGGAGTTTAGTCAGCCCAATCAGATAGTACAGTATGTGGATGATTTGCTCCTATTTACGGACTCAAGGGAGGAGCACGGACCACTGCTGGACGAGTTATTGGAGCTGTTAGCGAGAAAGGGTTTTAAAGTAAACCCAAAGAAAGCACGTATCGGTCAGCAGGAAGTAAAATTCCTGGGACTGACCCTACGCGCTGGGGAAAGAGCCATAGACAAAGCAAGGAGGGAGTCGGTGCAAGAATTACCGATTCCCAATAACGTAAGGGGTGTGAGGTCTTTCTTGGGACTGACCGGTTACTGCAGGGATTTTATCGAGGATTATGCGGCCACAGCGGCGCCGCTCCTCCGACTCCTCCATAAGGGAGTAGAGTGGCTTTGGGACGAGGGCTGCCAAGCAGCCTTCGAGAAGTTAAAAAGGGATCTGCAGACCGCGCCAGCCTTAGGGGCCATAGATGGGGGGGAGGAGTTTTTCCTGGAGGTAGCTGCCAGCGGAGACAGCTTAAGCGCCGTGCTGCTCCAAGAGCGTCACGGCAAGCTGAGGCCGGTTGTCTATTCATCCAGGGTATTAACGGATGTGGAGAGAAGTTTTTCCAATTGCGAAAGGCACCTTTTAGCCACGCATTGGGCTGTGAAAAGATCAGCGATCTTCACAGGGCTCTCTCCCATCACTCTCCTCACACATCACACACCAACTAAGATGCTTCTGGATGGGAGGATTAAAGACGGGACCGTAAGCAGCGCACGCATTGCGCGTTGGACCCTTCTTCTCTCCCAGTTGGACATCAGAGTAAAAGGTCTTTGCGAGCCCAGGCTTGCGGCCAATTTGGTATACCCCGGTACAGCCCACCGGTGTTCGGTGGAGGGGGTGTGGGACGTCAACATAGGTTTACGGGCCGGGATACATCCCACTGGGCGCGAGATTTATGTTGATGGGTCTAGCACAGTATCTGCTGGCGAGCGACTCACAGGGTGTGGAGTTTATGACCCTGCGGCAGACCTTGCCCTGGCGATCAAGCTCCCTAGCACCATGAGCGCGCAGCAGGCTGAGCTGTCTGCCGTGGTGTACGTGGTAACCCACCCAGACATTTTCCCAACCCCATACACGATTTGCTCGGACAGTATGTTCACCTGCAATTCGTGTACGGAATACCTGGCCATTTGGTCCCGCCGTGGATACACCTCCGCGGACGGGCGACCTTTAACGGTAAAGCCCTTGCTGGAGAAGATCTTAGCAGCAGCAGTAGGGGAGGAAGGGGAGATTTTCATCCATAAGGTGAAAGCTCACTCCTCCACAGAGCCCCGTGGGGAGGGCAACCGGCAGGCGGATGCGCTAGCCAGGGAGGGTGCCCGCGACGGTACTTTCTGGAACCCCTATAGAACCGGACCCATAGCAGCGGTCCGAGGCGGGGACGGGAATACCGGGAACACCAGGGTAGCATTGCCCCTAGACCTTAAGACCGTCCAAGCCCAGGATCCCGCCCTAAAAGCAGTCCTAAAAACGATTGCTGAGGGGAGGCAGGTAGAAGGTCCGTACAGTACGGCAACCCTCTCAGTTAAGGAAGGCATGCTGTTCCGCGAGGAGCAGTGGGTTGTGCCGCAGCAGCACAGGAGGGAATTCCTCCAGTTGGCTCACGAGGGACCAGGGGCAGGGCACCCCGGGCCCGAGGTTACCTGGCAACGGGTAGAGCAAGCGGGATGGTGGCCAGGGCTCAGGGAACAAGTCCGCGAGTTCTGTGCAAACTGTCTTGTGTGCGCTGCAAATAACCCAGACCCCCAGAAAAGGAAGGTGCCCATGGGACACGTAAGAAGGGTAGAGGGACCATGGCAGTCGATACAGATCGACTATATAGGACCCCTGCCCACCACCCAGGGAGGTTATAAGTACTGCCTCGTCCTGGTGGATGTGTTTTCCAAGTGGGTGGAAGCCTTCCCTTGTCGAACAGCTACGGCACTGGGTACAGCAAAAATCTTGGTCCGGGAAGTGTTCTCGCGGTGGGGACTCCCCCGTTTCGTGGAGTCAGACCAAGGGAGTCATTTCACCGGCCAGGTGATGCAGAACACCCTCATGCTTTTGGGCATTGAAGGGAAGTGGCACGTAGCACACAATCCCCAGTCATCCGGGATTGTTGAACGTATGAACCGGACCCTGAAGGAGAAATTGAGGAAAGAGACTAGGAACTCGCCCCAAAAATGGGCGGAAGTTCTGCCTTTAGTCCTCATGGGGGTCCGGGCCAGTCAGTCAAAAAGTACGGGGTACTCCCCGCACGAGGTAATGACCGGCAGGCTCATGCGAACCCCCACCCATGTGCTAGCCCCGGTGCTCACTGAGGGTCAGCTTCAAGAGATCAGCAGGGACAAGTTCGCCCAAACTCTCTTGGAGCGCCTGAAGCAAGTTTATGAGCAGGCGGCTGGGAACATGGGAAGGCAGCACCAGGGCAATCGCTTGTTGCTGGAACCCCGCAAAACGCGGGAGTGGGAAGTAGGAGACCAGGTCATGGTCAGAAACTACGCCAGAGTAGGGAGTCTGGAACCACTGTATATGGGACCCTACAACATTGTAGACAAGGCGAGTCCCATGGTTTACGCCGTAAAAGTACCTCGGCGCACTAAGTGGTTCCACATAAACCAATGTAAACTGTACCAGCCGGGTGCGCAAGGGAAAACTACAGGGGTAAATCCCGCCAATGGGAAAACACAGCCCCAGGTAGGACCACAAGGCACACCGGCAGGCGTAGCAGCTTGCATCAGGGGAAGGGACATCCCGGACGATCATGCAGCGTTTTTCTGGAGTTGGGGGTTAGATGACGAGGACCCCAGGGTACCCTGGTCAGATGAGGATAGTGCAGATGAGCATAGTGATGATGACGGGTGGTTTCAGAGGAACGGTCTGGAAGGATTGGGGCCGCTAGGTAGAGATCCATACGGGGTGGACACACAAGCTGCAGGTCCCGACAGCAGGAGGAAGGAGCTAGAGGAGGCCGGGCCAGCCGCTATGTGGTTCCCAGAGGTGTGGCCGCCCGCTTTGAACGTCCAGTCCTCAGGGGAGGCAGAGTTCGCGAGTGAAGGGCCGCCTGCTGGGCCGAGCAGGGCGGGGCCCCGAACTACCAGCCCCGAGGTTAGGGAGGCGGAGTCAGCGGAGGCGGGGCTGGCGCCTGTGATGGAACCCCAGGTCATCCCGTTGAAGGTCTCGGGACCCGGTCCGTCCGTCACGGAGCCCCCGCCCATAGCAATTCCCCGTAGGTCAAGCAGAGTACCCCAGCCCAGGAAGATGTGGTCAGGTCCACAGGCTGCCCCAGGGCGTAAGTTTCAGGTTAAGATAACCCGGGTAGAGACAGGCCACATCGAAGCAGTAACAGGCTGCGGCAGATCAGAGGCAAGGGTCAGCGCAGCAACAGGCTGCGGCAGATCAGAGGGAAGGGTCAGTGCCCTCCCACCGTCGGGAAGAGCTCGCAGCAGCCTTCTCAGGATTTAAAGGGGCCGCCCTGAGAACGGGCGGCATTGTAAAGTTATTAGTTTAAGGTTTTAAGTTTTAGTTTAAAGTTTTAAGTGGTTTTAATAAGGTTAAGTTTGTAGTGTTTGTAACAGAAAACGATAAAATGATGGGAGTTTTAAGGCTAGGTTTAGAGGAAGTCTATTTAGCAAACGTTGAAGTTTACGTGAGGCGAGGTCAGGGGACCCGCTCACCCTTCACAAAAGCCAGAGACTTTTTGCGAGGCTGGCTACCTCATTCTATCTGATCACAGGAACCAAGGAAGGATGGAACGACTCATAGTATTGCTCGCGGCAATCGGATGTGGATTGGCCTATCGGGGCCTCACCAAGGATGTCGTGGTGTTTGGATGTTCCGGGGACACGGCCCCCATCGCGGTGGATGGGACCGGGAGACGGAAGGCAGAAGGGACCAGCACCTATTTCCACAAGGGAAGGTGGCCAGGATGGCTGGGAACGAACTCAACGGAGTATTCCAGCACATCGGGGTTCGCCTACAAAGAGACTTCTTTAATGTGCCCCAAAGTACGGATCATCGCACCCAGGATCAGCGTCACCGTCGGCAAACGGATTTGTTTGACCTGCAGTGGGAATGTCCCATTGAGCCGATGGTGGTGGCTGCGAAAGCTGAGCAAAACTATGAGGAACTCTTCGGTTGAGTGGGAGCGACTGGGTAATAATACCCATCGGACAATTACGGGGACAAACGGACAAGTGAAAGTCTGTTGGGACAAATGGTGGGAACCGGATGAGGGGATTTATGTTTGTATGTGGGGGTCAAAGTACGTTTGCCCCAAAGGCATCTCCATATTCTTTATTAACCAGTGGCAGGATAACGGACAGGGGATGAGGTGGGATGCGAGCACCAGGGGGTGCGGAGCCCCATACTCTCCGATCCCAGTAAATGCCACTGAGCTCATTACGCGCCCACGCAAAGCCCCGCCCACGATTCCGGTGGTTGTAACTGAGGAAGAAGGGTGCCCTAAAACTAGTAAGGGACCCGGGAACGGTTTGGTACTGGTCCCCACAGACCAGATACTATTTCAGGGAGTGCATTACGCGGTGGCCTCGGTGATTTTAAATCTCACTGAGGTACGGTTACCAGAGTGGTGCCCCAAAAAGACGGAACAGTTGTACCAGGTCCTGTTGACCAAGATGTTCAGGCAATTTTACGAGTTTGATTTTGCAGAAATTGATAAGACAAGTTTGTACACCGCACCGCAGGAAGTTTTGGACCAAGTAGGGAGGCAAAGAAGGGGTTTGGTGAACGATGCGTTCACTGCTTTTAACACAGGGACATCTGTGGTCAACGCTCTAGACAGTGTGGAGCTGCAGACCCAGATTAATGGTTTAAAAACACAGTTAAAGGATATTCTCACAGATGAGAATAAAGTGGTAGGGTCGGGTCTGCACGAGGACCAAGCCATGACACTACACTTAAAGGAAATCATAGCAGAGCTGGAGAAACATGCGCGTACGGTAAATGCCCTGATTAGGGAAGATCGGAATGCATCCGATCAGGCTGCGCAGAACGAGGTGTGCGTGCTTTACGGGGCGTGGTTACTGGGCGAGGGCCGCAGTAATTTGGAGGATTTAAAACAAGGTTTGGTTCCGTCCTGGATAAGTAACAAACACCTGCGGGCGCTCCACCCTTTTCAGAACGCATTAAGTCCGTGCCAGCTCAGGCTAGCTTCAGAAGCTTACCCAGTCCCCGTGGACTGCGGACGTTCAAACCATACTATTATGGGGATAGTATTACGCATGCCGGTTTTGGGCAACACAGCAAAGCCCGCCCCGGTGTATCGGGTAGAGAACATTGGTGTCATTCAGGGGGGAGCCCACATTCGTTATGCAGCGGTTCCACCTTACGTCATCCGCTGGGAGCAAACGATGACAGGTACAGATCTCTCTGGTTGTCGTGGCAGGGGAGCACACATAATACTGTGCCCCCAGCACTTGAATGCCTTTTTAACACCACAGTGCGGGTTCAGAACGGCTGGCGCCAAGTCCATGAATTGCACCATGGAGGCAATGGCACAAGATCATGTGCCTCCGCAGGTAGCATACATCGGGGGTGGAACATACTGTGTTACCACTGCAGCGCAACACTACCAGCATGGAAACCGTAGCCGGTGTCCGCTGAGTGACAGCAGTTTCTGTTTTAAACCCAGGGCTGAAGTTCAAGTAGCACAACAGCGAATTATCCCAATCCCTGAACCATCCACTGTTCATCTCACAGTAAAAGAGAATTTTACCGACTTGCAGCGATTTGTCGCACATTTTGGGTACCTCATTCCCCCTCTCCCCGAGCATTTAACCAAACTTCTGAAAGCCGTCGCGGTGTCACAAAAGCATTTTTATACATTAGAACAGAAAACCGTCGAGATAGGTACAGACATTTTGGACATAGTGGTTCCACCGTGGTGGAATCTGTTCACGAATATTGAAGTGCCCTCATGGGTCAGAATAGCCTCCCACATTTTAGTCGTCTGTCAAGTGTTTATTGTAGTATACCTTTTGTTCATACATTGTAAAAGAGACAAACGCCTCACCAAGCATGAGAACACGGGAGAGTGGCGAGAACGTTACGTGCGCGTGCACGATGAGAGCGCAGTGTAATGGGAAAATGGCGTCACTCCCGCTCGCCACGTGCGCCGCGGAAGTTTGTACTCACTGTAAATACGTTGGAAACTCGATATGTTTAAGAGTCGGGATTTGTTTATTTTGGTGATGGTGTTGATTGTTCGGTTTTTGGGTTTTGTTTTTCCTTCCCTTGAATAAAAGACAAATATACAGGTGATGCGTGAGGTATCGGCCTGGTTACGCCGGGAAGGAAAACAAGTGGTGTAAGTTTAAGGGCAAATGATGCCTACGGTGATATAAAATGTGATTTTCTTGGGAAATAAGGACGACACAGAGACCTAGTGAAGTTAAAATTTTATGGGATTAATTTACTGGATTCGGAGTGAAATCGAGATAAGATTGCTCACCACTGAGATTTTTGATACGATAAGCGGAGTTATTCGCATCAACAGGAGGGACTGTAGAATTCGCAATTATCGCGATTTCATTTTTTAATAAGGAGAAAACACAAAGTTTCGTTCAAAACAGCTTTTATTTCAGCGGAATGCTGTCAGGTTTAAATTGGACACAAGCAGCCTGTAAAATGGCCGCCGCACCGCGTGACAGAACATTCTAGACTTTTCAGCAGGCAGACAAGATGGCGTTCCAATAAACATTCTTGCGAGATCGATAACGATTCAGCACAGTGAAGACAATACACAGGACATTATGGGTTTACAGTATAAACATCGATACTGGAATCGGTCTCCCAGGTACAAAGGAAAGCCATCAAGGGCCCATCCAAAGGACATTAGTATGTAAACTCCCAACGGCTCTACGATGAGAGAGCCGTTAGCAGGTAGTTATACAGGACACTTGGAAGCCCCCAAACCCCTCCAGGGGGAACACCGACCGATTTAACAATGGGAGAAATATTAACAGGTACTCAAACATTCAGGAGTAGCCCCGAAACCCATTAAGGACAGAGATCACCCATACAGGACTTTTTGGGCGCCAAACCTTAAACAAAAGAATGGACATTGTAGTTGGGCGGGAAACGGAAGAACTGTGCACTATAATTGCAGGCCCAAACCGTCCATTCGCGCTCTGGCCTCTTGCTCTTTTGCTCTTGACTCTTGTCGCTTGCTGCTGTTATCATCGTGGCTGCTCCTGTGTTTTATCCGGTCGATTCGTAACCTCGTGGCTGCTCCTGGGTAAAAGACTGTTGCAAAGACCTATGTTGGTAGCTGGCAGCGGAACCGAAGGCCCGGGATGAGATGAGATGAGATGAGATGAGATGAGAGGAGAAGAGAAGAAGACCTTATCCATCGCCACGGTCAGTAAATCCCGACCGCGCCTGTAGGTCGATCAGCCAAGTCTTCTCGACAGGAAGTTTTCTTCTTTAACAAGACATATTGCATCAATGATAACTGGACTGTGCAAACACATCGTATCAGTGATATTGACAACGGTGCTCCACGATTAAACTTTGAAGCCCACCAACAGAGGTCTTCACTACAGCGGACGGTCCAGCCGACTGACCGAGCAGCAGAAGCAGTAAACAAGTGGGACCAGGAGATCTCCTGACCAACACGTGGGTGCTGCGGTGAAAAACATCCGATCAGCTATTCGGGATTTCTCCGAGTTATTACGAGTGGTGAGCATGAGTCTCGGGATCCTACGAAGCTAGTTTTAGGATAGTTATTGATAGGGGAGGGTTTAAAGATTAAGGATATTTGTAATGTGTGCCCTATTTACGTTGTGCTGGTCGTTCCTCGTTTCCCTAAGAGTGATTATAACCGTTTGTAAGATTGTACTGTCATTAATCTGTGCATATGACATGTATTTCATAATTTTAAGTATCATGCAATAAAGATTTTCCATTTCGTACCGTTCAAACCAAGTCTACATGAGTTTTATCTCCATTACTGCTCTCGCATCTAAGTCCAGTGTCTAGAACCGTAAGGGAGAGTGATTCGAACCACTCACAGGGGTGTCTAGTGTTCCCAGACTGGCTGGAGACCAGGCCTAGACCCGCACTGACATACAGGCTGCACAGAGCCGCGTGAATCTCACAGGCTACGAGACACGCAGGGTCAGGAGAGTATCCCTTACACAATCTCTTCGGCTTGGCATCCATTAGTGTCTGGTTACGCCTCTGATGCAGCTTGAGAAGTTTCTCTACATTAAAAGTGCTGCAGCAATGCAAGTTGTGGAGTTCATAATCATACAGCATAGGAGGCCATTTGGTAGAGCTATCCAATTAATCTCAGCCCCTTGCTCTTTCCCCATATCCCTGTAATTTTTTCCCCTTCAATTATTTATCCAATTCTCTTAAGTTACTATTGACTCTGCTTCCACCACCCTTTCAGACAGTGCACACCAGATCATCATAACTCGCTACGCAAAAAAAAGTTTCCTCACGTCACCTCTTGTTCTTTTAATATTAAATCTGTGTCCCCTGGTTAACAACCCTTATGCCACTGGAAAGAGCTTTTCTTTAATTACTCTATCACAATTTTGAACACCTCTATTAAATCTCCTCTGCTCCAAAGAAAACAGCCCCAGCTTCTCCACATAACTGAAGTCCCTCATCCCTGGTACCAGTTATTGCAGGAGTTTTTTGTTGCATCAAGTATTTGTAACAATAATGTTTTGCAATGCTTTGGTTGGAAAGATAGATGAAAGCTTCACGTGTACGTTAATTCAAACTACAAGTCTTCTGATTGTGAAACATCTTTTATTAAATCTTCCATATAGTAAAATACAATTGAACAGGCTTAGCTGCAATGCTAACCTGGACAATTACACTTTTATACAAAGCTTAAGTGGGGCACTAATAACCAAGAGGCACTTGTCTGGGTTTCAGTAACTGCTGGGCACTTAAGCCCGAGTGGTAGTAACTACGGCACTAGAGGCTAAACAGCAAGTTCCGACAAGAATCAAGGCTCAATAAAATTTAAACCTGCTGGCTGAAGGCATTAAGGCACCTCAAGTTAAAAAAGTCACGTCAACTGGTGTTTTCAAGTGAAATTCATTTTGAAAAATACTGTTTCAAAAAGTTAATTTTTTTTGGCGGTCAGTTATACCAAACAATACAACAGTGATGGTTAATTCAAGTTCCAGTCTTCGCAAAACCTCAACAAGCCCAACCTGACATACATCACCGGTAAGACATTGATTTCATTTTTTTTTTTGCTTACGACATTCCTCTGGTCAGACCTAGTAAGTCAATGCTGCTATTCAGGTTAGGGTGCAAGGGGGTGGGGAAGGCATGTGATCAGCTAGGATTCTCCCCCTACTCCAAAAGAGAGCAGCGAAGAATCATCTCACTTAACGATTGGGTGACACCATTAGTACGCTTCACCTGAATGCAGCAGCTGTGGTGATCTTTTCAAAATACCCATCACCAATGTGTTGCTCACAATTTGCCTTTAGTGCAATACAACAGTGCTAGACAATTTTAAACATTCATCTGAGACTATCAGCAAAATGAATGACAAGTGCAAGTGGGCCAACATGACTGGTCCACTAGACAGAGAGCAACTAGCGTGTAGCACTAGTCTAGCCATGAATGTGAATGTGCTGACACTTCAAGCTCAATACAGGAGGATTCTACAAGTTTACTGTTAAAGAAGATTTTCCATTAGGTTCATGAACCCAGGCTAAAGACTCAATTGCTGGCGATACAATTCAAGGCTTGCAACTGAATTGTTGTATGGAAAAAGGCGACTAGCAAAACCCACAACCAGCAAAGTTACTACTAAAGCAACAGCATCTTGTACATAAACATCAGTTTCTCCCCCTTTGCTCAAAAAAGTGTATTTTTACAAAAAGCTACAAAGGAGGCAACATTGCCTTGTCACTTATCAAGATTTGTACATGGTTCATGCAAGTCCAACTCAAGTTAGCAAAGCACAGATTCGAAGTAAAGACCCATATAAATTTTAAAGCTACAACTTAAATTCTAGTCTAGGATAAGGCACAAGGCAAGAGTCAAAATTAGCTTCTTTTTGGCTTTTTGGAGTGTTCATGAAAAGGGGCAATGAGGCAACTGGCACATGGTCAAACAAAGTTGTCCTCAAATTTTAAAAATCCATTATTGCCCAAATCTAGAAGTTTGCAACACTCAATTACAGTTCCTTCCACAGGATCAGTGTCAGTACTCTCACCATCACCTTCTCAGAGGGCAGGATTTGAACTAGACTTGCCCACACCCATCACTGACCATTGTGCTGCATGATGGTACAGGCTGGATGACCACAATTTCCTTTATGTTCAGCTCCAAGTAGCCTGGGGAAGTACAGGGGCAGAAGCCAAACAAATTCCCACAGAAGAACAAAGTCTCCTGTTCACTCAGCACTGGTAGTGGCTTGAAAAGTACACCTGACCTCAGGTGAAAAGGAGAACTTTCACTGGAAAGGAGCTACTGTGGGGCATGATATAAACCAACAATGCTCACTACTAGATAGTGAAATGAAACTGGAATAGAGCAATGCAGACTTCAAATTCAGGACCCATTCTCCCACTTCAACTCAAATCCCTCAACGTGGCAATATTTATTTTGTACACAAAAGGGAACACACCCAAACTGGCAAAATAGAACCTCTGGTTCTTTTAAAACCCACAGATGCAAGGGGACAATACAATTGTTCGTGTTGAGCTGTCTAACTTGAGCAGCCAGACTGTGAAGGAATCATTTGCACCCCTCCTGTCTAGACTATCCCCCTCAAGGTTTGGTGCAGGGGCAGCCCAGGTCTCCACATACACACCAGCACTCATGATCCATTACTCAATCTTTGCCTAGTCCTTGTGGTCAGGACTAGCAATTGCAGCCTGCCAGCATTTTAATTTGTATTCTAGCTTTATCTAAAACCACTGACTAGATGGGTTTTAACTGCCAAGAATTTAGAAAGTGTAATTTTTGTTTAAAAAAAAACTAGGGAAATACAGGGAAGTGGGGGAGGAGGAAAAAAAAGGGCACATCTGCTCAGCTTGACAAATACAGACAACCATCCTGATAATGTTTGATCAGGAGTTCAAGTATGTGGCAACTTCCTCACTCAGGCCAACAGAGGAGACAAGGACGATTGAGGATCTATAGCATTAGTACTTCAAGTCTCCTGTGGAAAGTTTGGTCCCACCCAAGCCCAAGGCAATGGTGCCAATACCAATGGACATCTTTCTGAAGTTGGTTTGTCAATGGCGTCATGTTGCCTGGTCCATGTATCACTCAAGTTTAGTGCACGATGGATGAGGGTCAAATTGAAAGGGAGATCAATGCTTAACAATTTACAACTATCTGAACTCCTGATTATAAATCAAATCTCCCCCAATTTTTAATAATGTTTAAACCAATAGACAAACAAATGAACTCTTAAAAACAGTAGATAAGGTGGGTTGAAACTGGAAAGTCCTCCTCTGCCTCCAATTTCCAACAGGCAAGAAGTTGGTCTTATGTGGTCTGCCAAACTGCAAGAGGAAAAAAAAAAGTTTAGCCATGAGAAGAGTAAATATCTTTATATTACTGGACTACTTCAGAGATTGCAGGGTTGTTATGCTGAATCACTTCCATATTGAAGGGCGGATTTGGCAGTGGGAAAGTGCTCACACATTACTGAAATGACCATAGCCTCGGGTTACTGCAGATATACAAGCCTCAAGTAGTACAACACAAACACAAGCCCACAGTGGCATGTTATGCAGGATGAGTTTAGTCTTGTTGCGAGTCTCCAATCTCAGCTTTACTGCTATATTTAAAAAAAAACTCAGGATGTGGGCGTCGCTGGCAAGGCCAGCATTTATTGCCAGTCCACAGTTGCCCCAATTTGATACAACTGAGTAGCTTGCTAGTCCACTTTGGAGAGGAGTTAAGAGTCAAGCACACATTGGTCATGGGACTGGGAGTCACATAGGCCAGACCGGGTAAGGACAGCAGGTTTCCTTCCCTTAAAAAGAACATTAGTAAGTCAGTTGGGTTTTTATAATCTGACAGCTTCATGGTCACTTCTACTGATACCAGCTTTTTACTTCAGATTAAAAAACTGAATTCAGTTTCTCAAAATCAAGGAGCTGATGATCAGAGGCTGGCTCTTCACAAGGGCCAGACCACACAGGGACCCAGAGACAGGCCAGACACAAGGAGGAAAGATTGCGAGAAATAAAACACATTTATCAACTATAATTGAGAAAAACAAACTTAGAGGAACATGGATACTCACTAATTATGATGATTATGATGATCAGGATGACAGCTATTAATATTGCCCACATCTGAAAGAGAAAGAGGGGGAGTGGCTCAGTGTCTCAACACCAAAGTATCAATGCAAGAGTCGACACTGCTGTAGAAAAAGTGTCAAAAAAGTGCAAACACGAAGTGAATTCGTCAGAGTTACTGATCCGTCCTTTTTACACCAACACGATCACACAATGGAGAGGACGAGTCGATCTGTTTCCGGCAGTGTTGGTTGTGGGAAGAACGTGGCCAGAACACCATGTGAATATCTTGCTCGAGTAGTCCTTCCAAAAGGTCAATCCAAACAACAGACAGGACCTTGGGTTTACTTGTCCTCACTCGAAGGACAGCACTTTCCAACAGTGTAGCAGTCAGCACAGAGCTCGAACACACAACCTTCCAACCCAGAGTCAGGAGCACTTCCAACTGGACACGTGCTACATAAATGAAAGTCCTTACTTCTTACGAGAAGCAATCAAAGTGAAAAAGCTATCTTTAATGCCGTACTGGAAGGGCTGTACAACCAGGCAGATGGTGTCTAAAGTTAACTGCAAACAGAAGAATCACGACCTTACCTTGCAGTTCTTCCACCAATATTTGCGTTTTAGTTTTGCGGCGCTGGTCTCGAACTGAGATGCTCCGGCTTGAAGTGCATCAGCTCGGTCATCCAACTCCGTCAGCTTCTGGTCTCGTTCAAGGACTCTGTCTACATTCACTCGCATGATATCCACGACCTAAAAGGTGGCAAAGCACATAGGAATGTAAAGAGAATATCTCCATTTATGAAAGGGAAATGGTGTTTGACAAATCTGTTAGCATTTTTTGAGGTTGTAACTAGCAGAATAGATAAGGGGGAACCAGTGGATGCGGTGTATTTGGATTTTCAGAAGGCATTCGATAAGGTGCCACACAAGAAGTTATTAAACAAAGTTAGGGCGCATGGGGTTGGGGGTAATATATTAGCATGGATTGGGGATTGAAAACAGTATGAATAAATAGGTCATTTTCAGGTTGGCAGGCTGTAACTAGTGGGGTACTGCAGGGCCTCAGCTATTCACAATCTACATCAATGATTTGGATGAGGGGACCAAATGTAATTTATCCAAGTTTGCTGATGATACAAAGCTGGGTGGGAATGTAAGTTGTGAGGAGGATGCAAGGAGGCTTCAAGGGGATATAGACAGGCTAAGTGAGTGGGCAAGAACATGGCAAATGGAATATAATGTGGAGAAATGTGAAGTTAACCACTTTGGTAGGAAAAATGGAAAAGCAGAGTTTTTTTTTCTAAAATGGGGAGATTGGGAAATGTTGGTGTTCAGAGAGACCTGGGTATCCTCGTATACAAATCACTGAATGTTAACATGCAGGTACAGCAAGCAATTAGGAAAGCAAATGGTATGTTGGCCTTTATTACAAGAGGATTTCAGTATAAGAGTAAAGACATCTTACTGCAATTATATAGGGCCTTGGTGAGACCACACCTGGGGTATTGTGTAGTTTTGGTCTCCTTACCAAAGGAAGGATATACTTACCATAGAGGGAGTGCAACGAAGGTTCACCAGACTGATTCCTGGGATGGGAGGATTGTCCTACAAGGACAGATTGAGTAGACTGGGCCTATATTCTCTAGAGTTTAGAAGAATGAGAGGCGATCTCATTGAAACATACAAAATTCTTACAGGGCTTGACAGGGTAGATGCTTCCCCTGGCTGGGGAGTCTGGAACCATGGGGTCCCAGTCTCAGAATAAGGGGTCAGCCATTTAGGACTGAGATGAGGAGAAATTTCTTCACTCAGGAGGGTGGTGAATCTTTGGAATTCTCTACCCCAGAGGGCTGTAGAGGCTCAGTCGTTGAGTATATTCAAGACAGATCGATAGATTTTCGGATATTAAAGGGAATAGTGCAGATGAGGTAGAAGATCAGCCATGATCTTATTGGATGGCGGAGCAGGCTCGAAGGGCCAAATGGCCTACTGCTGCTCCTATTTCTTATATTATGTTCATTGATTATAATGATGACCCAAAGGTTGAAGACCAGAGCAGCTCATCACACAAAGTATCTGCAAACTTTAAAACACATTTTGGTGTAGACAGATAAGAGATTTTGATTAAAGGCTTTGTAAGGATGCTGCAGAACAGAAGGTAAAAGTAACACATATGACTTACTTAGTAATTACTATCCAGCAACTCCTGCTGGTAAGTGGGAGCATGGCAGGATATGATGTCTGTCCATAGGTCAGAGAGCCAAGCACTTGCACTACTACGCCATTAAAAAAAAGTCCCAAGGTGCTTGTTGGTTTAAAGAGATTCTGAATAAGGATATATTTGGAAGGGTGACCAAAGAAATGGGTTGGAGGTGTTTGGGACATAGCAACTGAAGGCATGGCCACCAATGGTGGGAGGACGGGGGATAATGCGAGCGAGAGCACACGCGCAAGGACAGGGGTGATGAACAAGTGTGACAGGATACAGACAGCACAGTGTTGGATAGATTAAGAGAGGGAATGGAAGGTTGGCCAGTAGAGCACTGGAGGTGTTGAGGGTTTCAGCAGATGGGCAGGGGGAGGGAACGTTGCCCCAATTTTAAATTTGGGTGCGTGATCCCTTTAACAGGCTGCGCAGCCCAGTCAAAGAGCATGTGTGAAATTTCACATTGGAAAAGCCAGTCCCAGACTGCGCAGGACCAGCAAATAGCTGTGCAGGTAGAGGGAACGTTGGGTGGAGGTGGGTAATGTTATGACAGGGAGAGATAGCCTGGCACTCACTGCTTGGTGAATGGCCTCTTGGCATAGCACCAGAGGCAAAACTGGAACCAAAATCTCCACATCCATTCAGTTCCACTCATGCCCATCTGCAGAATACACAGTATTCAGAACAAGTACACACGATTCACCAGATCTGATCCTTCAATTTTATCTTGGCAGACTGAGTTTCCCTACACAGCTGGGTAGATATAGAAGCTGAAACAGTGAAGAATCATTCATCCTACAAATGGCAGGGATTCCAAAACCACTGCCCGAGGGGCTCAGTTGAGAACTGCCCCCAGTTTCCTTTTATTCACCCAATTCATAAATCACTGGTTAGGGCCCAGCTGGAGTATTGGGTCCAATTCTGGGCACCACACTTTAGGAAGGATGTCAAGGCCTTGGAGAGGGTGCAGAGGAGATTTATGAGAATGGTACCAGGGATGAGGGACTTCAGTTATGAGTTCTCCTTGGCACAGAGAAAGTTAAAGTTGTCCTAATAGAGGTTTGCAAGAGGAGAGGTTCTGATGAGAAAAACTATTCCCTATGGTGAGTGGGTCAATAACCAGAGGTTAGATTTAAAAATCATTGGCAAAAGTTGACAGATGGAGAAATTTTTTCACTCAAAGTTATTGGAATCTGGAGCACTCGACCTGAAAAGGTGGTGGAAGTTGATCCCATAAATAATTTAAAAAAAGTTGGACAGGTACTGGAGGATAAGGAACTTACAGGTTACAGACAAATGCAGGGGGGGGGGGGGGGGGGGGAAGAGAAGATGTGGGACTAAGCACGACTGCTCTTTCAAAGAGCCTGCACAGGCATGATGGGCCGAATGGCCTCCTTCTGTGCTGTAAGTTTGTATGATTATGAACTGAGGCTGATATGGCACCTCCATCATAAACTGCCAACTTTACACTGGCCAGGGATTGAAAGAGATGGTTAGTAAAGGCAGGAGTTCTGGTTGCCAGGACCAGTGACTTCAGACTGCCCTGGTATACCAGACAAAAATCAGTCTTCAGTGGCCAGTACAATCTGCAAGTGACTAGACTATCGCAGGCCAGCAACACAAGTTCAGTGCAAGGGCACTAGCAATGGTTGTCCAATTCTCACCAGTGTAGGTGAATTAAACCATTTGTCTCATACCAGCTACTTATCAGTAAAAAACACAACAGTTTGTACTTGGGAGCACATCCCAATTTTACCCATTTTTAATTGGAAGGAGACTTGTATGGAATACAAATACCAGCATGGATCTGTTGGACTGAACAGCCCTGTCTGTGCTGTAAATACGATGTAAAAATGTGCACACAAAAGAGATGAGGGATACCACTGAAAGGGTAATGGAAGCAGATTAGTAACTTCAAAAAAGTGAACTGGATATATACTTGAAGGGGGGGAAAAAAAGTTATGGGGAAAGAGCAGGGACATCGGAACGAAGTGGAGACTTCAATAAAGCGCAAACACAGGCATGATGGGCCGAACAGCCTCCTTCTGTGCTGTTTATGATTCTACTCTGGAAGAGTGCTTGGAGAAACTATCCAACCCCAAGCCAGCTTTTCCACAATCCTCCAATCTAAAGAAAATATAAACACCAGCTTAACAGAACATTCTGCACCAAATCTCTTGCTTCACGCGGGCTTTTTTTTTGTTGCAGAGGCCAGTGTCGGGAGTGGAGAGAGCGACGGTAGTGAGTATTTAAAATCACTTTCATGGGGTCTCCCCCCCCCCCCCCCCCCGAGGCTTACCAATCTCAGACCGGTGGCGGCGTTCCAGAGCCGCGTCACTATTCAAAAAGTGACGCGGGCAAGAGGAAGCAGCTGATTGGGTGAGTACGGCCAGGTGAGTATTTATACTACTCTATAGTTTGACAGTTAAGGTTAATAGTCTATAAAGTTTAGAAGGTCTTAATTTTGTGGTTATAGTTTCTAAGGTCTCTGTTGTGTAGCGGGGCGTGCTGGTAAACAAGGGCCCTTGACTATCATTTAATTGTAGTGTAATTTGTGGTATTGATTTGATTTAATTTAAAGGTAAGTCATGGCAGCACAGCTCAGCCCCGTGGCATGCTCCTCCTGCTATGTGGGAAATCAGGGACACTTCCTGTGTCCCTGACGACCATGTGTGCAGGAAGTATATCCAGCTGCAGCTACTGGCAGACCGCATTGCGGTGCTGGAGCTGCGAATGGATACATACTGGAGGACGTCGTGGATATCACGTTTAATGAGTTGGTCACATCACAGGTAAAGGCTGCACAGGCAGGAAGGGAATGGGTGACTGCCAGGCAGAGTAGTAGGCGCAGGCAGGTAGTGCAGGGGTCCCCTGTGGCCATCCTCCTCTCAAACAGATATACCACTTTGGATATTGTTGAGGATGGCTTATCGGGGAAGGCAGCAGCAACCAACTTCCTGGCACCATGGACAGGAGGAAAAAAAGAGTAGGAGAGCTATAGTGATAGGGGATTCTATTGTAAGGGGAATAGATAGGCGTTTCTGCGGCCGCAAACAAGACTCCAGGATGGTATGTTGCCTCCCTGGTGCAAGGGTCAAGGATGTCTTGGAGTGGCTGCAGGGCATTCTGGAGGGGGGGGGGGGGGGGGGGGGGGGAGGGTGAACAGCCAGTTGTCATGGTGCATATACGTACCAACGATATAGGTAAAAAAACAGGATGAGGTCTTAAAGCTGAATATAGGGAGTTAGGAGGTAAATTAAAAAATTAGGACCTCAAGGTAGTAATCTCAGGATTGCTACCAGTGCCATGTACTAGTCAGAGTAGAAATAGAATATGTCAGATGAATATGTGGCTAGAAGAATGGTGCAAGGGGGAGGGATTCAAATTCCTGGGACATTGGAACCGGTTCTGGGGGAGGTGGGACCAGTACAAACTGGATGGTTTGCACCTGGGCAGGACTGGGACCAATGTCCTAGGGGGGGGGGGGGGGGGGGAAGAAAAGAGTGTGATTGCTAGTGCTGTTGGAGAGAGTTTAAACTAAAATGGCAGGGGGTTGGGAACCTGTGCAGGGAGACAGGAAAGGGAAGCAAGGATAGAAGCAAAAGACAGGAAGGAGAAAAGCAAAAGTGGAAGCCAGAGAAATCAAGGGTGTAAATCAAACATGGCCACAGTAAACAATAATTCTAAATGGTCTAAGTGTTAAAAAAACAAGCCTGAAGGCTTTGTGTCTTAATGCGAGCATTCGTAATAAGGTGCATGAATTAGCTGCGCAAATAGATGTAAACGGATATGATATAATTGGGATTACGGAGACATGGCTCCAGGGTGACCAAGGCTGGGAATTCAACATCCAGGGGTATTCAATATTCAGGAAGGACAGGCAAAAAGGAAAAGGAGGTGGGGTAGCATTGCTGGTTAAAGAGGAGATTAACACAATAGTAAGGAAGGATATTAGCTCTGATGTGGAATCTGTATGGGTAGAGCTGAGAAATACCAAGGGGCAGAAAACATTAGTGGGAGTTGTATACAGACCCCCAAACAGTAATGTTGGGGATGGCATTAAATGGGAAATTAGAGATGTGTGCAATAAGGGCACAGCAGTTATCATGGGTGCCTTTAATCTACATATAGATTGGGCTAACCAAATTAGTAACAATACTGTGGAAGAGGAATTCCTGGAGTGTATACGGGATGGTTTCCTGGACCAATATGTCAAGGAACCAACTAGAGATCAGGCCATCTTAGACTGGGTATTATGTAATGAGAGGATTAATTAGCAATCTTGTTGTGCGAGGCCCCTTGGGGAGGAGCGATCATATGACCGAATTCTTCATTAAGATGGAGAGTGAAGTAGTAGTTGACTCAGACTAGAGTACTGAATTTAAATAAAGGAAACTACGATGGTGAGGCACGAGTTGGCTAGGATGGATTGGGGAATGTTACTTAAAGGGTTGACGGTGGATAGGCAATGGCAAACATTTAAAGATCACATGGATGAACTACAGAATTTGTTCATCCCTGTTTGGCATAAAAATAAAACAAAAAAGGTGACTCAACCGTGGCTAACAAGGGAAATTAGGGATAGCATAAGATCCAAGGAGAGGAAATATAAATTGGCCAGAAAAAGCAGCAAACTTGAGGATTGGGAGCAGTTTAGGATTTAGCAAAAGAGGACAAAGGGATTAATTAAGAGGGGGAAAATAGAATATATGAGTGTAAGCTTGCAGGGAACATAAAAACTGGCTGTAAAAGCTTCTATAGATGTGAAGAGAAAAAGATTGGTGAAGTCAAGCGTAGGTCCCTTGCAGTCAGAATCAGGGGAATTTATAATGGGAACAAAGAAATGGCAGACCAATTAAATACATACTTTGGCTCTGTCTTCACAAAGGAGAACACAAATAACCTCCCAGAGATGTCGGGGAACATAGGATCTAATGAGAGGGAGGAACTGAATGAAATCAGTATTTGTAGGGAAATGGTGTTAGGGGAATTGGTGGCATTAAAGGCCGATAAATCCCCAGGGCCTGATAATCTATATCCTAGGGTACTTAAGGAAGTAGCCCTAGAAATAGTAGATGCATTGCTGGTCATCTTCCAAAATTCTATAAACTCTGGAACAGTTCCCATGGATTGGAGGGTAGCTAATGTAACCCCACTATTTAAAAAAAGGTGGTAGAGAGAAAACAGGGAATTATAGACCAGTAAGCCTGACATTGGTAGTGGGGAAAATGCTAGAGGCCATTATAAAAGATGTAATAGCAGAGCACTTGGAAAACAGTGACAGGATCGGACAAAGTCAACATGGATTTACAAAAAGGTAAATCATGCTCGACTAATCTACTGGAATTTTGAGGCTGTAACTGGTAGAATAGATAAGGGAGAACCAGTGGATGTGGTGTATTTGGACTTTCAGAAGGCTTTCGATAAGGTCCCGCATAAGAGATTGGCGTGCAAAGTTAAAGCACACGGGATTGGGGTAAGGTACTGACTTGGATAGAAAACTGGTTGGCAGACAGGAACCAAAGAGTTGGAATAAATGGGTCTTTTTCGTAGTGGGGTTCCGCAGGGATCGGTGCTAGGACCCCAGTTATTCACAATATATATTAATGATCTAGACGAGGGAACCAGATGTAATATCTCCAAGTTTGCAGATGACACAAAGCTGGGTGGGCGTGTGTGCTGTGAGGAGGATGCAGAGAAACTCCAGTATGATTTGGACAGGTTGGGTGATTGGGCAGATGCAGTGTAATGTGGATAAATGCGAGGTTATCCATTTTGGTGGCAAAAACAGGAAGACAGATTATCTGAACGGCAATAGATTGGGAAAAGGGGGAAGTGCAACAAGACCTGGGTGTCCTTGTGCACCAGTCGCTGAAGGTAAGCATGCAGGTGCAGCAGGCGGTTAAGGCGGCAAATGGTATGTTGGCCTTCATAGCGAGAGGATTAGAGTACAGGAGCAAGGATGTCTTGCTGCAGTTTTACAGGGCCTTGGTGAGACCACACCTTGAGTATTGTGTGCAGTTTTGGTTGCCTTATCTGAGGAAGGATGTTCTTGCCATGGAGGGTGTGCAGTGAAGATTCACCAGACTGATACCTGGGATGGCAGGAATGACATATGAAGAGCAATTGGGTCGATTAGGCTTATATTCGCTAGAGTTTAGATGAATGAGAGGGGATCTCATTGAAACGTATAAAATTCTACCAGGACTAGACAGACTAGATGCAGGAAGGCTGTTCCCGATGGCAGGGGAGTCCAGAACCAGGGGTCACAGTCTAAGGATAAGGGGTAAGCCATTTAGGACTGAGATGAGGAGGAATTTCTTCACCCAGAGAGTGGTGAACCTGTGGAATTCTCTACCACAGAAGGCAGTTGAGGCCAATTCATTAAATATATTCAAGAAGGAGTTAGATATATTTCTTAAGGCTAAGGGGATCAAGGGATATGGGGAGAAAGCAGGGACAGGGTACTGAATTTGGATAATCAGCCATGATCGCATTGAATGGCGGAGCAGACTTGAGGGGCCGAATGGCCTACTCCTGCTCCTATCTATGTTTCTATGTCAAAGGTATGTTGCCGGTTTGAAAGATGACACCGTCAGTAAATTGACATTTAACACTTCAGGCCTGAAGAAAATAGACATGAAAAGCTCAGCAATCACCGACAGCAGATGCTGGTTCTGATGAAAGGTCATCGACCTGAAACGTTAACTGTTTCTCTCTCTACAGATGCTGCCTGACCTGCTGTGTGTTTTCAGCAGTTTCCAGTCTTGATTTCATATTTTCAGCATCCGCAGTATTTTGCCTTTGTAGAAGCCCCGGGCGTTTGCTGCCAGCGACACAGCAAAACAGGGAGCATCTGGAAGCTTCTACTCCTTTCCCCACTGTCTATTGTCTCCTGGTCCCCATTTACAAAAGGTGCCATGAATATTGTGGGGCAATGCTATCAGAGGATCTTGTTAAAGCACCATCAACCATGCAGAACCACATAGTCAAATAAGGTATGTGTGCTTACCATTCTGACGAAAGGTCAACAACCTGAAACATTAACTTTCTCCCCCCACAGATGCTGCCTGACCTTCTGCGTGTTTCCAGCATTTTCTATTTTTTTTTAAAATATGTAAGCGTGCTTACTGTTCGAACAGCAGTGCCGCAGTTTCAGCTAGTGTACATGGAAGTGCTGTCTGCAACTTTCTATATTCTGGTCATAAAACACATTGAACTGAAGGGAACTATTACACAGGAACTCGGTTGAACTCTTGCTTCTTACCTCATCCACTTGGGCCTGGGTCTGCTGCAGTTTCCTGTTGCTGCCATAGGGTCCAACCGGTGGGGTGCTTGAGGGGCCTGGGGCAGACCTGAAATGGAGACGTGGAACAGGTTATTCCTTCGAAACGTCACAGGAGGAGAAGTTTAACTTAATATTTCAGCTTGGGGCAATGTGACTTGAAATGAGTGAACGTTGGCTTGAGGTTAAAGCAGACTGGAGGAGATTGGAGAGGTCAGATTTGTCCACCCATCAAGTGTGCAACTTACTAACACATGACTTAAGCTGTTGCACAGGAACAGTCTAGAAGGATAGCTGCCCAAAAAGAAAACAGTACTGGCACCATGAGTCAGAATTTGGGGGGGGGGGGGAAGGGAAGGAGAGAGAAAGAGGGGTTCATGAGTATGAACATTTGCATAGGGATCACAAAAAAAAAAACTGCACGAATACAACAAAAACATTACACAAAATCACAAGCGAAGTGTCCCACATCTCCCAGAACAAGCAACACCGATTACAATTCCTGGTCTGTTCCAGGCCAACAGTTTGTAGGTGCTCCAATTAGTTTCAACATCCTTGGCAAGAATGGTTCGGGAGGCAAGCAGTGTTCCCAGCTTCCGACTGATATCCAATGACTACAGACTGCTACTGTTCACAAGCGTCAGGGCATCAGGATGAGGCTCAACTGTGATGCCCTACACGGCTGAATAGTCTGCACACTCGGTTAACAAGAATGGCCACTTGGGAAATGTACTGGAGCTGCCAGAGCCTGTGGAACCCAATCTCAGGAACAATCAGGAGAGGAAAATGGAGGGTTAATCCCCACACCAAACATGAAGTGGGGCTGCACAGCCCCACATGCAGTCTGGAAACTTTCTACATTACCCAACTGTTCCAAAGAATATTCCTCAACCAGTTTAAGGTACAAAGTGCTAAGATACTCCCAAGACCAGAATTACTGCGAAAGGACAGTCATGTACACTCGGGATTGAAAATTCCAGACTCAAGCCCAGTGTAGGGATGCAATTTAGTGCGACTGCAATTCAATCTTGGGTCACCGGAGGGAGCACCGATCTATGTAGCTGAACAGGAGGATTGTAGGAGCAACAACACCCTGTATTACAATTAGAAACATCTCTGCACGGCGACAATTAGATCCAAGACTTTTCTTAAAACTTGCCCCACATCCAAAATCACATGAAGTCAACCTGCTGCTCGTAGATACAACACTAGCCTCGAGGATGAGCACAAAGCCGGCTTTTAGTAACTCTGGATTTCTCACCCTCCCCATGCCCTGGCTGGGAGCAGTGGGAGATCACAGACTGAGCATGTAGGGCTGAATGGTACACAACTAATAATTGTGTGTGTTCTAATCCCTGGCATATTGCACCATCACAGTACCCTGGGTAACTATTTTGTGGAAGGAATGAGAAAAAGGATGAAGCTTAAGTGACAATGATCCCTAGATGGCAAACAAGGACTCTCCAGATTTATCTGGAAATGGCCATTTCACCCAGATATGCTCAGCTTGGAGGAAAAAAAGAGAAATTGTGCACAGCCAGCTCCCACAAACAGCAAAGTGGCACTGATCAGATCATCTGTTTTAGGTGTTGGTGCAGGAATAAATATTGGCCAGGACCAATGTTCCTTCTAATTTTATTTTGGCTCGCACATCCCCTTTAACAAGCTGCGTGGGCCATTCAAAATTTCACACATGCGTGGTTTTTCCTATTTAAAAGCCAGCTCACCAGCTGTGCGAGCGCTGCACGGCCACAGCTTAAAGGGAATGTTGGCCAGGATACCAGGAAAAAATTCCCTTCGCAAAGTGCCATGGGCTCTTTTACGGGGCCTCGGTTTAACGTCTCATCCGAAAGACAGCACCTCTGACAGTGCAGCACTCCTTCAGTACTAGCACTGAGTGTCAGCCTGGATTTTGTGCTCAAGTCTCTGGAGTGAGACTTGAACCCACAACCTTCTGACTCAGAGGCGAGAGTGCTACCCAGAGTCACGGCTGAGATTATTCGTGTGGCATTCACTAACAGAAACAGTTATGCATCCCAACTCCAATGCATGAACCCCTATTTTAACGGATCCTCACGTGAGGACACAGCAAAATTAGATATTGCACAAGAGTGTGAATGTTTGGAAATTCATGGATCAGTACTGTTCGGAGCAAAGACTGAATTAACAGTAGACTGTATCGATCTTCAGTTTAGTCTATTTGTACTGCACTGCTTAAAGCAATAATTTAGAATCAAGACTACTGTGCATTATATACACAGTTTCTTAATAGTGACTTCCCTTACTCTGAATTTAGAGAGATGGCCTTAGCCTAACAGTACTTTCATTGTGCTGGGTCCGCAATGCGGTCAATGGGTTTTTTTGTTAAAAAAAATTGCAATGACCAAAAGTGCTTTTACAAAGGATGACATAGAAATGACAGCACAACCAATCTGTGTTGGTGTTTATCCTCCACGAGCAGTAATCCTAATCACTGTGCCCACCCTGTTCCCATCTCTCTTCCATCAACTGCCTATCTCATTGCTCAATGTTGACATGGTCTCCGCTTCAATCACTAACTCCATGCATTCCACAGGCTCTCAACCCTTTGAAAAAGAATGTTGCTCCTGCTCGGTTTGAAATCTCTTGTATCTATGCTGCATCATTCTAGATCACTCACTGGAACAGTTTGTTCCTATCTACTGTCTCATCCCTTCATAATTTTAAGCATTTCTGTTAAAGCACCCCTTCATCACCTTTGTACTAATGAAAGCAGCCTCAATTTTTCCACATGTTTGTATTTCCTCACAATAGGCAGCAGGCTAGCGAATCTGCACTGTACCCTCAACTGTCTCATAGCCTTCCTACAATTGAGCCTAAACTGTGCACACTGCTCCAAATCGTGGTCTTAAGGTTCTGTCATCATTACATCTCAACTTTTATATTCTATACCTCTTGCCATAAAACGATGAGGTTTTTGACCAGTCATTGGAGGAGCTGCTTTTAAAAGTCTTATGAACTTAAACCCCAAATCCTTCAGCTCTTCCACATCACCCAACCTTTCACCCATATTACTTTTATTTAAAAAAAAACGGACTAGCATAAAACTATTAAGTCCTCGACAAGCAGTTTCTTGTAGAATATCACCACAGGCTTTGAGACACGGGAATGCGAAAAAATCAGCAGACTGCTGCAGTGATGCTAAACTAGGGCCGTGCGGATTTCGGAGCTGCTTTTATCCCTCGTGCAAGAGCATCCAGATAAGCAAGCCCAATCCAATCCCCAATACTTGTCCACACACAGCAGTACCTTAAGAGCTAGTACAAGTATGTAAAAATCACTCCAGCTGACAGTGCACCAGTTATCGCTGGACTTCACCTACACATTGAAGATTTCCCCATAGAAACTCAGCTGATGTGCACAGTGTGGATTTCACCAGTCTGAGAACTGAACCTTGGTCACCCCCTCTCAGGTGGATGTTAAAGATCCCATGGCACTATTTCGAACAAGAGCAGGGGCACTCTCCCTGGTGTCCTGGCCAATATACCTCAGCCAACTTGACATTGTCCCATTGCTGTTTGTGGGACCTTGCTGTGCACAAATTGGCTGCCGTTTCTAGGCACAAAACATGGCACACACCCAGTGATGTCATGACCAGGGACTGTGCTTTGGATCACACTGCCTGCTGTGCATCTTTAAAAGTCACAATTAGACCAGCAACAAGCACCTGGACTCAGACAGGCAGGGCTTGGTCACTGGTCTTGCCACAGCCAGCAGTTGTGTAGGGAAGCCAGTGCCCAACAAATACAAAACCAAAGAAGAGAGAAAAGGCAGATTTTACATTACACAGGGTCAGGCCAGAGGTAATCCTGAACAGCTCTAAAAAACTGTTGGTAGTTTTATCTTTAGCTACCAGCACCAGAACACTAAAGCTGGCAGCGTAGAGGACCACACCAAAACACCCAAGTCTGCCACTTTGATACGGGAACCATATTTAGCAGCGTGACCACCAGGAATGGATCTCCGAACTAAAATAGTGCCTACATACAACACGCTAATACCACCACTAGTGCAAGGTCCAAGCTCCTCAAAAAAAAAACGCTCAAAAACAGAAAAATAAAATCACATCCCCGTATCTACTTCCTGCTGCGATCAGATTTACTAATTGCATACGCTGTAGATTGGGGCCAGGGAAGGAAGAGAAAATTGCTGACCGCAGCTTTCAGTGGAAAAACAGCAAGAGGTTTCTTGTAGACAATGTACAGAAAAGCTCATCAGTACCCCTTATAAGAATTACAAATTGTTATAATCAACAACCCTTTGTTTAAGCAGCAATTGCCAATGAGGTCACTGGGAGAATGGTCATGAACAAGTTACTTATGCAACTAGTGAGGGAATTGAATCATTTGATACCGTTATAACCGAGACAATGAAGCTCCTTATCTGTTTGCAGATGTCGCTTAGGAGTCAGTCTCCCTCATCTCCTCTGCCCCCACCATCATCTGCGTGGCTTATTCAAGAGACGAGACTAAACTAAACAGATGTCAATTCTTTGCATCAGTTTGAGATTATAAAAAAAAGGTGCCTTGATGGAGAGATTCCCAAGTGCAGAGCCTGTGCAAGGTGAATTCAAAAATTCGTGTTTTGTTATCCAACACGCAGATCACTAGTTAGGAACCTCACAACAATGTGCAGAGTCACCAATTCCCAATTATCATTCTGCAGGATATGGGTGTCGCTGGCAAGGTTGCCCATCCCTAGTTGCCCTCGAGGTGGTGGTGGTGGTGAGCTGCCTTCTTGAACCACTGCAGTCCATGTGGTGAAGGTGCTCCCAGTGCTGTTAAGTGGGGAGCTCCAGGATTTTGACCCTGCGACCATGAAGTAACGGCTGATACATGTCCAAGTCAGGATGATCTGCGATTTGGAGGAGATGTTGGTAGCAAAACATCCAGTGATTTGTTGCATTCATCCTGCACATCTGTACTTGGTAGTCTTACCATCAGGATACCTTTATATCAAACTGATGGAGAATTTACATCCGTTTAGTTTTGTCTGGTTGCTTGAATCAACCATGCAGATGGTGGTCGGAGAGATGAGAGACACTGGCTCATCACCACAGACCAGGAGCTTCACTACTCCCTTGGGCTATAATCATATCAAATGATTCAGCCCCCTTGCTGGCTGAATAAGAGCCTGTGCGGAGCAATCTGTCTTTTCCCATCACATGCCATCCCAAATAACAATCAATCAATGGGAGAAAACTAGGAACAGTGACAGCTATAAAGAATGACTGACTGGCATTTAGACAGCACCTGTCACAACCTCAGGACATCCCAAAGCACTTCACAGCATTTCATTACCAAACAGTGACTGCACTTCAAAAGCAATTCATTGGATGTAAAGATCTTTGGATTACAAGGTAGAACAAATCAACGATTATTAGTGGCTCAGGGCAAGCTGGAAATGAAAGCCAAACCAAAACGGATCTCACCAGGTGCCTGGTGCACCAACCTCAAGCACCGAATGTTATGATTTTACTGTGTTTATCAATGCAGGAGCCAGACATGAACTCCTCTGCACCACATTAAACCCATTTTTGGTATGGGGATTGGGAGGTAGCTCGTCAGCTTGCAAACAACTACCTGCGTCAAAGACTTAGAAGTCTTCTGCTCCTTCCCCACCAAGGAAAGAGAAAGCTGGAGCCAATCCCTCCAACTCAGCACCTTCTTGGAGAAAGATTCAAATCTGCACAGCACGCCATTCCATAATGGATTCAACCTTCAAATGGGAAGACCCTGCAGTGCCAAGTCCTTCTACACACCCAAGGATCATATTTACTACTCAAATCGCACAGGTCAAACCCACAGTCAACCAACAACCTACACCACCTCACTCCCCCAACAAAAAGTTAATGCTGCACAGCAATTGGAACACAGGGCCACAATTATACCCAAGCTAAGTTCCTGCTGGCAAATCAATTACATCAACCAAAACAGTACAAGTACAGGCAAGAACCTCAATATTAGGGAGTCAGCCACGGCTCAGTGGGTAGCACTCTCACCCTGAGAGAGGTCGGGGGGGGGGGGGGGGGGGGGGTGTCCAAGTCCTACTTCAGAGACTAGCACAAAATCTTGACCCACACTCCCAGTACAGTACTGAGGGAGTGCTGCACTGTCAGAGGTGCCAACTTTCAAATGAGATGTTAAACAGAGGCCCTGTCTGCCCGCTCAGGTGGACGTAAAAGATCTTGTGGCACTATTTTGAAGAGGAGCAGGGGAGTTATCCCCGGTGTCCTGGCCAATATTATCCCTCAAGTCAACATCACTAAAAAATCTGGTCATTATCACACTGCTGTTTATGGGAGCTTGCTGTGCGCAAGTTTGCTGCAGTATTTCCTACATTACAACAGTGACTACACTTCAAAAAGTACTTCAGTGGCTGTAAAGTGCTTTGGGCATCCCGGGGTCATGAAAGGTGCTATATAAATGCAAGTATTTATTTTTCTTTATTAATGTACCACGCAAGTGTAGGACCAAGGGCACTTTTATCTCAAAATGCCAAACAGCAGATACAAAGTAGCCTCACCATTGACTCAATAAAATTGACCTAACTCAGGAGATCACACGGCTTGGACACGCAATACTTAGCATTCCAGCAGCAACAGCCGTGCTGGCTTCATACCAATTTTCAGTCACTGCCAAAAGTAATGCAAGTGTCGCAACAATGTCTTCAGAGCAAGACAGGAAGGGGTGCTTTATTCCCAAACACCATACACACTATTTGGAACTGTGGCATCTTGGGGGCATTTAAAAAGTTCTGCAATCCACAAAAGAGGAATAGGTAAAGGACCCAAGTTTGTTAGTCCTATGTCAACACAAGTGCAGGATTGAAGTCTTTTGGACAGGAGGCACCTCAAACCAGAGTTTGGCACCCTAACTCGTACAAAGTCCCGTTTACCCATTACCCCTGCGCTCACTGACCTACATTGCCACCCGATCCGGCAATGCCTCTTAAAATTCTCATCCTAGGTTTCAAATCCCTCTATGGCCTCGCCCCCGCCAGAGATCTCTGCGCTCCTCTAATTCTGGCCTCTTGCGCATCCCGATTTAAAAAAATCACTCCACCATTGACGACCGTGCTTTCAGCTACCTCGTCTCCAAGCGCTGGAATTCTCTCCCTAATACTCTCCGCCTCTAAGATGCCCCTTAAAAACGACCTCTTTGACCAAATAACCAAGATTTTGGTCATCTGTCCGAATATCACCTAATGTGGCTTGGTGTCAAGTTTTGTTTGATGATCGCTCCTGGGAAGCACCTTGGGACGTTTTACTATGTTAAAGGCACTATATAAATGCAAGTTGTTGTTGCTGGCATGAAAGTCAGTTTCCGGTGAAATCAGTGGGACTGTCCGTGCCAAGTCCTGCTCAAATTGGCACAGCTAGATTTCTCTATTTCCCTCACCAGCCTTCCAGTATTACAGTTCCCATCAAGTAGTCCAGCAGCAGAGATTGCAAACAAGCCTGGCTTGCTTGAGGGGAAAAAAAAAAAATCCTACAGCCAGTAGAATTTATCCAAACTACCAAACTCCATCAAGTCTGCAGCAATGTTTTATTATCTTTTGATAATCAAGATTGGGATTCCTAGGAAGTAGGATTGGGATTCCTAGGAAGTAGGAGCAGGGGAGTTCCTCAGTGTCCCGGTCAATATTTAGCCCTCAACCAACACAAAACAAGATTATCTGGTCGTTAGCTAATTGCTGTTTGTGGGAGCTTGCTGTGTGCAAATTGGCTGCCAAGCTTTCTACAGTGACTACACTTCTAAAGTACTTCATTGGCTGTGAAGCGCTTTGAGACTTTGAGATTACAAAAGGCGCTATATAAATCCAAGCCTTTCTTTAGTTGAGCAATATAAACCATAGAATGGTTACAGCACAGAAGGAGGCCATAAGGCCAGTTGAGCCCATGCCGGCTCTCTGCAAGAGCACTTCAGCTAGTCCCACTCCCCCGCCTTTCCCTGTAGCCCTGCAAAATTCTCTCCTTCAGGTACTTATCCAATTTCCTTTTGAAAGCCACAATTAAGTCTGCCTCCGCTACCGTTTCAGGCAGTGCATTCCAGATCCTAACCACTCACTGCGTAAAAAAGTTTTTCCTCATGTCACCTTTGGTTCTTTTGCCAATCACCTTAAATCTGTGTCCTCTGGCTCTCGACCCTTCTGCCAATGGGAACAGTTTCTCTCCATCTATTATGTCTGAACCCCTCATGATTTTGAACACCTATCAAGTCTCCTCTCAACCTTCTCTGCTCCAAGGAGAACAACCCCAGCTTCTCCAGTCTATCTATCCACATAACTGAAGTGTCTCATCCTTGGAATCATTCTCATAAAATCTTCTCTGCACCCTCTAAGGCTTTCACATCCTTCCTAAAGTGCAGTATCCAGAATTGGATATGCACCATAGCCCTAATAGTACAGTCTGTATTGAGACCAGGACACAGTAGAGGACCATGACACCAGGAGTACAACTAGCCAGGTGCACTTTGAAGCACCACGAAAAAGAGTTGAGACATAAACGTAACCACTAATAGGTGCACGATCCACTAATTGAATTTACATCATTACAGCTAGCATTGTTTAGGGAACTCCCTGCACTGCTAAAGCAAGTCTTGCATCTCCCAATGTGTCAATCTGGAGCCGATTAGGCTGGGTCTGTATTGGCTATAGCGTTGTGCAACGCAAACGTACAACTGAACCAGAGAAGCAATCTATTCAGACAATAAAAGTCAGCTGCATGACATGCACGCGCACATGCACACGCACGCTAGCCCAGCCCACGAAGAGCAAACCTGCAGTACACAGACACCATGCTGAGCATCTTATGTTGCTTAATTTTATCCATTACTCAAAACTTCACTTGTGCATGTCCCTCTTTCCTGCCAGGCTATTTTTAGTTCCCTACCTTCCTCCATCTCACAGGGGGCCAACTATATAATCTTGCCCATATCAGACAACAAATAAAACAGCCTACACAGGCCTCAAACAGCTGTTAAGAGGTGCACAAAGACATTTGCCACTGAAAGAGACTTGCATTTATATAGCACCTTTTATCTAGTTAAAACAACCCAAGGTGCTTCACAGGAGCATTCAGACAAAATTTAATACCGAGCCACATAAGGAGATATTAGGACAGGTGACCAGGAGGTAGGTTTTAAGGAGCATCTTAAAAGGAAGGGGGGGTAGAGCGGTTTGGGGAGGCATTCTAGAGCTTAGGGCCCAGGCAGCTGAAGGCACAGCCGCCAATGGTGGAGTGATTAAAATCAGGGATGTGCAAGAGGCCAGAATTGGAGGAGCAGAGATCTCAGAGGGTTGTAGGGCTGAAGGAGATTACAGAGCTAGGGAGGGGCAAGGCCATGGAGGGATTTGAAAACAAGGATGAGAAGTTTTTAAGTCAAGGTAGCCCATAGGCGAGCTGAAGCATGCAGCAATAACAAAAACTGCAGTGACAAGAGACCAGCGTGCCATCATTCTCCCAAAACTTAGACTTAAAAGCATCTTTAGTCACTCAGCCAGGACAGCACCAGGAGCACATGGATTTGGAGGAAATTTAGCGAAGTCCCATGACAAGTGCTCATGTAGACAGGTTAGACTCGAGCCATGATTACCAACCGCCCCCCTGCCTCCCCACCCTACTGACATAGCTGCCAACAGTTATTATTAAGGTCCCCACATAAAGAATGGTCACTTGGGTAGTGGAGTGCAAATGGCACCTGTAGAACTATGTCCAAGTCACAAAAAACACCTTGAAGGAAAGGGAGCTAATGTTAGGTCCACCAGCATCTGGAGAGAGAAACGACAGGTTAACGTTTCAGTTAGAGAACCTCTTCAGTTTGGAGTTTGTCCTTTCAAACAGGAAATGTCTGGAAAGGGAACGTCATTCTCCAACAGTAGGGTGAAGCAGTGGTGAAAACATTAAGGCTTGAAATGGTTGAATCAAGAGTATCAGATAAGCAGTATATCACTATCAAGCTTGCACCCTCCGTAAACTTGAGCTCATCCAAAACTCTACTGCCCGTATCCCAAGTCCCGCTCATCCATCACCCCAGTACTCGCTGACCTACATTGGCTCCTGGTCCGGCATTGCCACGATTTTAAAATGCTCATCCTCGTTTTCAAATCCCTCCATGGCCTTGCCCCAACCACTGCAACCTCCTCCAGCCCTACAACCCTCGAGATCACCATGCACCTCCAATTCTGGCCTCTTGCACATCCCCTTTATCCCACCATTGGCAGCTGTGCCTTCAACTGTCTCGGCCCTAATCTCTGGGAAGCCCTCCCTAAACTTCTCCGCCTCTCTCTCCTCCTTTAAGATGTGCCTTAAAACCAACTACTTCGACCAAACTGTCACCTGTCCTAATATTTCCTTGTGGCTCGGTGTCAAATTTTGTTTGATAACGCCCGTGAAGCACCTTGGGACATTTTACTATGTTAAAGGATTATATAAATGCAATTTGTTGTTTTATTAGTTTAAGTGGTCTGCGTAGTGGCACCTGTGCACTAAATAAGCTACAACACTAGATTGCTTCCACAGCAAGTCATGCCCTCGTAACAGATCAAGATGCCTCAACATGGCTGATGACAAAAATTATGCACACTATTTTACAGTCACTTCCTAGTTTCCAGGAGATGGAGGGAATCAAGTTGATATTTTTCCCAAAGTTGCTTGTTTACCATCACTAAATAGTTTGGCAATATTTCAATCACCAGTAAGTAATGGTGATTAAGTCAACACTCCCCTCCACTAAACAGTGACTCATTCCAAAATAGGCTGCAGCAAATCTTCGGTCGCCAAGGCTAATGCTGATTAGGCACAAGTCCACACACATCCAATTCGACAAGGGCAGCTGAACGGCTGCTAGGAACCAGGTCAATGGCTAATCTTCAACTTTGGCCCAAATAGGTGGAGGGCCAAGGGAACTAAGCATTGTGTGCAGAGGAGTTCAGTTGTGACCGACCTACAGGCAGGCATCCATTGTTATTTAAAGCAGAATTCAAATTCTTAAAAATGATAGGATCCCTGCACTTATTGTGTGGGGTGCCATTTGCTTCCCAAGTAGTGCAATTTAGCACAAGTTCCAAAGACAGTAAAAGCACCAGTGGCCAACTAGTCACTTGCATTACTTACCAATGACACACTGACAGATGGTTCAAGAGTTAGTAGCAGTGGACAATGGTAAGTTAGTAACATTGAGTTTATTAACACTTAAATATTCCATTAAAATACAAAAAGGAGAACACCAAAATTTAAGGAACATAAATCACATTAATTTGGAAGCCAACAAGCTAATTGGGAATCCCTAACCAAAACATCAACTCTCAAATTGACTAAAAACTATAACCTAATTATGCATACCTGACAAAGCAGCCACATTACATTTTGCACTTGAAGAATGTAATTATTCCCCCCACCCCCTCCACTTTCAGCAACATCAAGCACTC
The DNA here is from genome assembly GCA_030390025.1 of Squalus acanthias. Lineage (NCBI taxonomy): Eukaryota > Metazoa > Chordata > Chondrichthyes > Squaliformes > Squalidae > Squalus > Squalus acanthias. Next base: position 17,127,298 of record CM059440.1, read on the forward strand.
CAAGTACAATAACTCTAAATGCTAGGGAGGGCAGGGTAAGAAAATCAGATTTCCATATTTTTTGACATACTAGATTTCACTTCTGTTGTTGTATACACACTTATGAGAGCACCATTCTTTTAAGGATCTGATACAGTAAGTCAGGACAGGGATCCCCAGAAGTGTTTCAGGGAGGGGACATCCTCCACACCCAAAGTTGGAGGACCACTGTATTAGCTGCACAAAATGTACTTTTTATTCTGCCTCACTTAGACTGGTCAGAAACCTTTCTCCCCACATTCATGTAGAGACTACTCTAACCTAATTTCATACAAGACCCATATAGCCAAGATGATGGGGTACACATACCTCATTGTTTTGGGTTGGGTTTAAGCTCAAGCTCCCTGAAAGAGGGAGCCCCAAGCTCCCCTCCTTCCCAAAAACCCCCCCACATTTTCCACAAAAGTACCCAACTATAGAAGAGGGAGCAGGTCCGCAGTGACCTTCCTTCTGTGTTCAGATATGTATAACCCAACATGACGAATTTCATTCATTCCCAACTTTTGAAGGAAGCATCCAAGAGTCTTCTGGGAATGGCAAGCTTTAATTTTCCAAAATTACCAATTCATAATATCCATAGTGCAAAAGCCATACATTAGGACTCAAATGTTACAAGATAGACAGCAATTCCAAGAATGAAACCAGAACCAAATCCCTTTAACCTTCGAAATTATATAAAAAAGAAAACTCTCCTTTTCGAATTGCAAAACCAGATCCCTGCCCTTATCAATCAGTGAGATAATAAGTCAAAAAGAAACTTTTTTGCTAATTCCAATCCAACTTTAGCACTTGTTGGGAGTTATTTGCCCTTTAATTTTTTTTTAAAGTCTTAGTCTTCCAGTTAGAAGTTTGCAACTTTTACTTCCTAAATGTTAAACTTAAATAGAAGATTGAACCCCATCAACCCCCTGGTTGCCAGACGATGCAACTCAACACAGCAAGCCTCCACCCCTGCGGCCTTGCCTTCAACACAAACCTGCGACCTCGCCAAGAAACTCGACGGGGCGGCACCGCCTCTCGCCCGGCATCGGTCTAGAGCTGGGAGCCGGTGTAAAAAAATTGATTAAAGAAGCGGGAAAACGGGTTACTGGAAAGAGGGGACGACAAAGAAGAAAAAGTTGAGGTAACGTGAGAACAAACTTACATGTTTTCCAGCAAAAAACCGTCGAGATAAGCGCTAAGGGAGTGAACCCTGGAAGTTGGTTGTTGTCAGCTGGTTGGAGACGTCACCGCTGCCCAACCCCCCGCTCTTAGTCCTGTCACCGGCAATAAACCCTCCCCCAACACAAACTCACCACTTCCACCTCCCTCTCATCTATTTCACCCCAATGCACCAATGAGGGCAACATTTGGGTCAATTTTAATTGGATATTCCTAATTAAAAAGCATGCAAGGAATGTTTGATTCATGACCTGAGAGTTCTCCTTACTGTGGATAATGATAGGCTAATAAGTGCTTAGCTTTGGGCATGAGACCAATGCCAAGGGAACAAAATATCTCTGCAGGTGTACCCACCTTCACCCAGCTGCTAAAAGAGGACAAATGACCCTGCAACTAGGATTTACCCACCAATGAAGCAATTGGCACTAAGAACAGTCAGCCCATGCTCAGTAGCACTCTCGCCACTGGGTCAGAAGGTGATGGGTTCAAGCCCCACTCCAGAGATTTGAGCAGAAAATCAAGGGTGACACTCCCAGCGCAGTACTGAGGGAGTGCTGCACTCTCGGAGTTGCTGAGACGTTAAACCGAGGCCCTGTCTGCCCTCTCAGGGACGTAATAGATCCCAGGGAACTATTTCGAAGAAGAGCAGGTGAGTTATCTCTGATGTCATAGGAACAGGAGTAGGCCATTTAGCTCCTCGAGTCTGTTCCGTCATTCAATGAGATCTGGCCAATATTTATCCCTCACCCAACATCACTAAAACATATGATTTGGTCATTGTAACATTACTGTTTGTGGGACCTTGCTGTGCGCAAAGTGCCGTGTTTCCTACACTGCAACAGTGACTACACTTCAAAAGTAATTCTTTGGCTGTAAAGCACTTTGGGACATCTTGAAGTCATGAAAGGCGCTATATAAATGCATTTTCTTTCTTTCCAAACCTCTCGGCCCACAAAATTGAAACAGGATAAACAGGCAATACAAAATGGAGGGCTGGAGTATCAGTGCTCACGATGGTTCTTGTAGCCCTAGGGCTGCAAATTGGACAACCCTGATCTCACAGAAACATAGGAACAGGAGTAGGCCATTTAGCCCTGCGAGCCTGTTCCGCCAGTCAATGAGATCATGGCTGATCTGTATCTTAACTCCATATACCCGCCTTTGCCCCATATCCCTTAATACCTTTGTTTAACAAAAATCTATCAATCTCAGATTTAAAATTAACAATTGATCTATCATCAATTACCGTTTGCGGAAGAGAGTTCCAAACTTCTTCCACCCTTTGTGTGTAGAAGTGTTTCCTAATTTCACTCCTGAAAGGTCTGGCTCTAATTTTTAGACTATGCCCCCTAGTCCTAGACTCCCCAGCCAGCGGAAATAGTTTCTCTCTCTCTACCCTATCTGTTCCCCTTAATAGCTTGAAAACTTCGATCAAATCACCCCTTAACCTTCTAAATTCTCGGGAATACAACCCGAATGTCGCCTCGTCATTTAACGCTTGGAGTCCAGGTATCATTCTGGTAAACCTACGCTGCAATCCCTCCAAGGCCAATACATCCTTCCTAAGGTGTGGTGCCCAGAACTGCTCACAGTACTCCAGACGTGGTCTAACCAGGGTTTTGTATCGCTGCAGCATAACTTCTACCCCCTTGTATTCTAGTCCTCTAGATAAAAAGGCCAGCATCCATGCAAAGAATTCTATGGTTTGGTATTGAGATACCAGACTATTTGTGAAGAAATCGTGCTTTTATAAATGTTTACAAAATTCAATCATATATAAATTAATAAAATTGGGAGATTGGTAAAGCAATGTAGACCCTAAGATAATAAACTATGTACAGTATGAAGCAACACCAATGATAAAAAAGGAGCTTGCAATCAAACGCTAACACGACACGCAACTCAATTGCTACATGGCAGTGCTCCTTTTAACAGTATTATAGCAGAGTCTGAATTATTTCAGCCTTGGCTCTGTGGGTAGCACTCTCACCTCTGAATCAGAAGGTTATGGATTTAGGCCTCACTGCAGGACTTGAACCCATAATCTAAGGCTGACACTCCAGTGCAGTACTGAGGGAGTGCTGCACTGTCAGAGTTGATGTCTTTCAGATGAGAAGTTAAACCGAGGCTCCATCTGCCTACTCAGATGGATCTCATACTATTCGAAGAAGGGCAAGGGAGTTCTCCCTGGTGTCCTGGCTAACATTTATCTCTCAACCAACATCACTGAAACAGATTATCTGGTCATTTATCTCATTGCTGTTTGTGGGACCTTGCTGTACCCAAATTGGTTGCTGCGTTTGCCTACACAATAGTGACTTCACTTCAATAATATTTCATTAGTTGTGAAATGCTTTAAGACATCCTGAGGGTGTGAAAGGCACTATATAAAACAGAAGTTCTTCCTTATTTGTTTCTATAACCTGAAAATCAGATTGTTTCTTTGCTCTAAAGGTCAGAATGGGTTAATTAATTTAATTAGCAAGCAATATGACATCAAGCACTGGCCCAGAATCAACTCCCAGGTTGACTTTCCATCTGCCCTTGTGGGGAAGCACCTGATGTAATGAATCCCCTAATGGTGTGGCCAAGATAGGGAACTCAACGTGTGGACAATCACAGACACAAACCTATCTTCCTTTACCTTGTGGTTCAGCTCATGGAAGCACCAATGTGCTTTAACGCTGCGTCACCCCCAGAAACTTCAAGAATTTATTCATACCACAATAAATGAAAGTGTAATTTCTTAAGGTTACACATTAAGAATTATTCTCGAGAAAAGTCTGAACAAATACTCCAGCTTGACCTCCTTTGAAAAATAGAATTAGAGGGAGTTCTTTTAAAATGTATTTCCATCCTACTTAATTTCCCCTCTCCTTTGGACCCCAGCGCTCTGCACCTTACACACTCACGAAGAATGTTTGATTCATGACCTGAGAGAGTTCCTTACTGTGGATAATGATGGCTAATAAGTGATTTAAAGGCCTATAGTTGTGTTTCTCTCAGTTTAAGTCATAATAATTATTTGGTTTTGGATTGTATACAGAGAGCTGCACAGGAAATTTCATACTTGTTGCTCTCCATGACCTAATGGGGTAAGAGCACCTTCTCTTTGTGAAACTGAGCTACACAGATCAGGCAGGTCCCAGGTTCGATCCCCAGTCTGTGTTGAGTTAGCTGATCTCAGATGGGACGGCAGTAAGCATTGGCGGAGCTAGGTTTGGCTGACTGGGGGGTGGGGGGTCTGAGAGTCAAACTCGGGATTTGGCCGGCTTGGTAGGAAGGGGACTGAGTTGGGAATTGGGGAATGCTGACATACCTGGTCCGAAGGCCAAGCCGGGAAGCTCACAGACTCGCAGGCTGAACCTGGAGGCCAAAGACGGTTGACAGAGGTTGAGGGTTTCCATGCCTCCAGGGATTAAAGGTTAATCTCCAGGACACTGCTAGGTGCAACCAGCGGGAAAAATCATACGGGCATTAAAAATAATTGTCAATTTTTAAATTTTCTTTGAACATTTATTAGTTATAAAAGTATTGGAGACGGAATACAAAGGCTGTTTGACTGACAGTCACGCATCATCCAATCAGGTAATTAAGGGCCTGTTTGCTTTCCAATTGGGCGAAGGAAGGCGGGGCGCTGTGAGGATGGACAAGTTGGGCGTCCAATGGCGGGAGCCTGGGGGCGGTTGGAGGTCATGTGATGAAACCTCCAGGAATACGTCCAACCAGAGTTGGCAAGTCTGCAAAGGATCCTGGGAGCAAAATGGAAGGGGTTCTCCAAAGCTGTGATGGCCAACCTCAAAATGAGAGTCATGACGCCGCCCCTGCCAACTAACTCCGCCACTGGCAGTAAGGGTGCTTTTGTGCCTCAAGCTAGAGAATGGAAACAAATGAGCCAGGATTCCTGCTCCTGCTCCTGCTCCAGGGACACCTGCTCGTAAGTGAAGTCATCTGGATGTCAAGTGAAGACTATGATGTCCCCACTATGATCAAACATTCCAGGCACAGATATTAACAATGGCCACATGATTGAGGTACCAGAGTCATACCCCACAGCACGAGTTCGTCCCTTCAAGATCGGGGAGAAGAAAACTGCAGGGTATTAGTAAAAAAAATGCAATGTTGAAATGGCAATAATTGTACTGAGGAGCTATGTCAAGGTCAGTGCTGGGACACCAGGAACTACCTCTTCAACTAAGTGGCAACAACTGAATGCAATACTGTACTGCAGGAATTCAAAATACGTGACTTGTGAGATCTGTTTGAATGCAGAGGCAAAGCACTGCACTCCTCAAAGTGCTGTATGGAGCCAAACCGCACACAGCATACACTTCACTTAAACTTTGCTCGTACATTTACCACTTGGAAGGCAGTTAATTTTTGGAGACATACATTATGAGCGTAAAGAGTAGAAGCGCAGAGAGAGAGTTACCATGTAGAACCCTGATTGTGTATTGTATCTGTCTATATTCCTGTGTGTGTGTATCACAGTCCAATGCTGCTTCTGAACAAATTACCAAAGCTTCCTTTTAATTTTGAACCAGCACTGAAGAATGCTTTCTGCATTATTGATATCAATTAATATGTTCATGTGGGAGGTGCAATTACTGGGAGGTAACTAATGTGGGAGATCACTAACTACTGTCAGTTACACCCTGATCACAAGGCACCCTGATCACAAGGCACTGTGTTTTTATCCTCAGCCTTTCGGGAATAAAGCATGATGTTAAAACATTTTGTTTTAGCAACTGTTCCTAATCCCAAGTTACATCAGGAATAAGAGGCTACTTGAAATGTTTATTTTGAACAGGTTAATCACTCCAGTGAAATAGTGCATGTAGGAACTTGGCGTGAACAGGTTAACCAGTGCACTAAAAATAGCACATGGTGGAGTTAACACTGCAAAAGGAACTATGGCTACTGATCTCTTAAAATAGAAAGAAAGAAGTAACATAGAATGATACAGAATCATTGAATGATACAGCACAGAATGAGGCCATTCAGCCCATCGTGCCAGTGCCGGATTTACATACTGTATTTCATGACCTCCGGATGTCCCAAGGTGCTTTACAGCCAATGAAGTACTTTTGAAGTGTAGTCACTGTTGTAATGTAGGAAACGTGGCAACCGATTTGTGCACAGCAAGGTCCCACAAACAGCAATCTGATAGTGATGCTGGGTGAGGGACAAATATTGGCCCAGGACACCGGGGAGAACTCCCCTACTCTTCTTTGAAATAGTGCCACGGGATCTTTTACGTCCACCTGAGAGAGCAGACGGGGCCTAGGCTTAACGTCTCATCCGAAAGACGGCACCTCCGACAGGGGCTAACACCAGTCAGTAAAGACACATTCTGGTGTAGTACTAAAGCCACACAGATGAGAAGGTCCCAGGAGAGCGCACGCATGAGGATCTCAGAACAAGATGATGCCCGGTATGGTCAAATATCCGGACACCACCCTCGGTTTGGGACCCCTGACTAGAAAGGCCACCTGAAGGAGAGCGAGTGAGGCCAGAAGAAGTGCAGCGCAGCATGGGGGTAGATCCCGACTCTGTGCGATAGTGTAAAACGGGCGATAGCGAGTCAGCAGCCCAGTATACCTCACACACACACTTTGAAGTCACTAGCAATGAAAATGGGGAGAAATGTAAAACGGGCTGCCAACTCGCTATCACCCATCGCACAACGTCAAGATCTACCCCCATGAGTCAGAAGCTGAGGGAATTTTTGTTGGACAAATACAAGAAAAATATTAGTGAAAAACTAATTGAAGGGGATAAAACTTTATAAAAGTGTAAGAAGGCTGCTGTGGTGCAGTAGCTCGAGACAGGCAGGGAAATAAAGACTGATGTTATTGTACCTTGTGAGTCTCTGGAGAATCGTCTCTTCCTGTGTTTACAGCAGCTATTTTTCCAAAATGGTTTTCATCATGTGTTTCCCTGACAGCAACATCTGTATCCATGGAGAGGGACACTAACCAGAGCTCGACTACATTCCCACGTATCTAAATCAACACCAAAATTAAAAGAGAGTTAATGTAAACTAGCTGTCAGCCTTGGCTCAGTGGAAGCCTCTGAGTCAGAAGATTCCAGTCACACTCCACGACCTGAACACATAATCTAGGCCGACACTGCCAGTGCAGTACTGAGGGAGCGCTGCACTGTCGGAGGTGCCGTCTTTCGGATGAGACGTTAAGCCGAGACCCCCGTCTGCCCTTTCAGGTGGACGGAAACGATCCCACGGCACTATTCACAGAAGAGCAGGGGAGTTCTCCCCGGTGTCCTGGCCAATATTTATTGCTCGATCAAGTTCCAGACTTGACAAACAAATTTGTTGTTTTTTTTGCAAATATTAAATTTACAATTTGATCAAAGATGCCATAACTGACGTCCAAGCTTTTGTACTTGTGAGCTTCGTAGGTGCATACCTTGGTGTCGTTGGAGTAAGTTTAAATCCCCGACCTCTTTAATTCCCATAGGTCTCCAGTTGCTGCTACCAACAGATCAGGGTGTCTGATTTGGAAATTAGCCACCAATGAGGCAACAGCGCTAAGAACAGCCCTTCCCACAAACAACAAACCCGGGAATAAGACATATAAGTGCAAACAGGACTGAGCAGCCATGGGTTTTGAGTGCCAGGCCAACACTCCAGTGCGGTACTGAAGCCTGCCCCACACTCATGATGCCTGAAACACCAGGGCTAGATCCTTCCCAATCCCCCCACAGGTATGTAACATAAACAAAGACAACCACTGCCTTGGCGCTGTCCAAACTAATGGCAGTTCGGTCCCTGAAAACTAAGGGAAGAAAAGAAACAGCGAGGAACAAGAATCCTGGCAGTGAGCAAAAGGAAGCGGAATCACTCCCAACACCATGCTACCTTATGATGGTGGGAAGGTAAGTCTTGCTCTTTTCTCAATTAGGCCATTCTCTTAATGTGCCTTCAACTGCAGAATTTAAGGACTGAAACTTGAAGATTCCAATTGGGTGAAAATCTAAACAATGTCTAGTTGCCCATACTTAAACTGTTAACCTGTAAAATATTTGTTAATTACACAATTGGCCAGGTTTTCCTGTAATTTGATGGTCGATGCCCGTGATTCACCCAGAGCGAGTTCCTGGTCTCAGACGTTCTGTTATGAGGAGGTATTGAGTGGGGGGGTGGGGGCTGGAAATTTGGTTTTACATAGAATAACGTAGAATTTACAACACAGAAACAGGCCATTCGGCCGAAATGGTCCATGCCGGTGTTTATGCTCCGCACCAGCCTCTTCCCACCCTACTTCACCTCACCCTATCAGCACTGGAGAACCAATAGCCCATAATATTCTTATGCACCTGCCAGTGGCTGTTCTTAGAGCACCATTGGATGATGCCTGTGAGTAGTTCTCAAACTCTTTTCTTGTTTGGGGATGGTGCAGGACACAGGAAGACTCAAGGGGGGAAGAAGAAAAAAAATAGAAAATAGTTTACAAAAAAATGTATTAACTTCGACTATTTTAATTTAAAAAAAAAGTGATATATGCCAGATTTGTAATTGCTCCCTCCCAATGTCAGCTGTGTCCCGCATTCCAAAACCCTGTAACACAAGAGAGATCTTGGCAATTAGGGTGGAAGTCAAAATATGTTTGGAATTTGGCATCAACTGCTAAATTATCACGTACCATTGACTTTTTAAAATGAATTCTCTGGATGTGGGTGTCGCTGACAAGGCTGGCAATTATTACCCACCCCTATTGATACAACTGAGTGTCTTGCTAGGGCACTTCAGAGTCAACCACGTTGGCATGAGGCTGGAGTCACATATAGGCCAGATCGGGTAAGGACGGCAGGTTTCCTTCCCTAAAGGACATTAGTGAACCAGTTAGATTTTTACAACAATCCGGTCACTTTTACTGATACTTTTTATTTCCAGATTTCTCTTTAACTGAATTCAAATTCTCGAACTGGTGCAGTATGATCTTCATGAGTGGCGGAGCAGGCTTTCACACACCAATACCAGGCTTGTCTACTGTCCCTAATGCCATTGTTCTGCCATTTGGTAGGAGCTGTGACGGAGTTGCCTGTTTTCACTGCAGTGAACGAACTGCCAGTAACACTTGCAAGAGGAGAAAACTCCAAAACTTTTTCCTAATTCCAAAAGCAATTGAACAGCACAAAACCTTTTGCGTCAGCAATATAATGATGTCCAACTCACCTCAAAGTTTTCATCCCCTCTGGTTGCAACAGGCTCGGGCAATGGTGCCCTGTAGAGTCCTTGATCATCTCATCCTATAGCCTCCAAACCCTTCCAAATCTGATAGTGGTCTTGTTCTGTTTTGAAGGTGTTAATCAGTTTTGAGGGAAGCTAATCCACTCCATACATCTGGCACTCTGTGAAAACAAAACTTCCTCTAATTTTTGATAAATAAGGAGAAACTGTTTCCAGTGGCAGAAGGGTCGATAACCAGAGGACACAGATTTAAGGTGATTGGCAAAAGAACCAGAAGCGACATGAGGAATTTTTTTTTTACACTGCAAGTTGTTGTGATCTGGAATGCACTGTCTAGAAGGGCGGTGGAAGCAGATTCAATAGTGATATTCAAAAGAGAATTGGATAAATACTTGAAGGGAAAAAAATTACAGGGCTATGGGGAAAGAGCGGGGGGAGCGGGACTAATTGGACAACTCTACCAAAGAGCTGGCACAGGCACGATGGGCCGAATGGCCTCGTTCTGTGCTGTATCATTCTATGATTCTACGGGGTTAATTTTAACTTTTCTCACCGGGCGGGAAACCCACGGGATCGGTTGGAACTCTGGCTTTACACCCCCCGCAATATTGCTATCCGTTGGGCGGGGTGTAAGACCAGCGTTGAACCCGATCCCATCAGTTTCTCGATGGGCAGGTTAGCTTAACATTGCCCCCCTAGTCTTCCCTGAGGCGTGCACATTTATACTGAAGTCCTACAATCACAATGCAACTCAATTCATCTATATTGCCCTTAGCTGCTTTGATGTTCACGTGTCGCTACACCTGAATGCTAGACCTGAACGCTAGTCTTCGTGGGCCAGCAAATGCAGTGGGTCCAGTGCCAATTGCATGTTTACTGACAGCGATGCCACTGAAGTGCGGGCACGGTGATCCCCACTTGGTGCATCGTAGCATCATCTTCCGCCGGAGCCATGCCGCCAGCACCCTTTTATAGACACACAATACAACATAACATGCATTGAAGTCCATTATTGTGTCACCTGCACACAGCATCATTGTGACGGAGATGGTAAAGGGATTTGTCAAACGGGAATTCATAAAGACCAGTGTCCCTTTCACTGAATACTTTTTTTTTTTGCTTCCTGATTTCACTCCCGAACGGCCTAACTCTAATTTTAAGATTATGTCCCCTTGTTCTGGGTTCCCCCCACCAGAGGAAATAAAAGCATATTCCTGCTCATCACTAGAGCAAGTCATTCAACACAATGTAACACACAAAATTGACGGGCAGGAAAAGACCAGCAACGCCATGATGGCTGGAGCATCGTGACTAGACATTTCCCCGCTATCCCTCCACAGCCATGTAATCTCCTGGAAGAGGCAAAAAAAAAGAGGAAAAACCCAGGACCAGTAAGGGAACAAATACTCTGTAAAATTCCTCTCCGACCCTCTCAGGTGATGGAAAGCAGTCCAGGAGATCACACGGACCAAGTGTTACCTAGAAAGACACTTCCCTTCTATATGATGCGATCTCTGCCCCAGTCAAGAGCCGGTCCAGCTCCCTCTTGAAGGCGAACAGAGAGTCCGCACCCACCACACCAGCCAGCCAGCAACACGTTCCAGAGGCTCATTACTCTCTGGGAAAAAGATCCTCAACAGATCCTGACAATTTATACACTTGCGGTGTGTGGGGTGCTTTGCTGTCGGAGTAACACAATATTAGCTAAAAAGTCTCAAAGGTATTGAAAATGCTGGTTCCTGGGTGGATCTATCTACAATGTACCTCAAGAAACTTAGATGAGAAGGAACTAACACAGCAGAGCAGTAACAAAGGGATATGTCACATGACTCAAAGTGACATGTTGAGTTTCTAGCCCCTTACATTTTACATTTGGGCTTCCCTCCCTCCGTTCTGTCTCCCCTCCTCCACCACCACTCGTACAACTGATCACTTAGGAGGCCAGATAGATAAGACCCACTGCTTTCAATCCCCTTGATGAAGTGCACGATGATTTGGGTTGGGAAGGTTGGTCTCTCTTCGATGCTTGTTCACTCATTCTGTGGAAGTCTCTCGCTGCGTTGGTGAAACCAGTACAATGTGGCATGTTGTGGCAAGGCAGATGTTTAGTGCCCGTGATTCTTTATGAGTTAGCAATTTCCAACGGGATGCTGAGGAGGAGAGGCAATGGTTCCTTACGTGGTCATAGCAGAATTCAGAAGGTGGATTCAGCAGGGCTGCCTCTGTGCTGATGGTTGAGAATAGTCAATGGCTATGGAATGGTGTTAAGGGATTTACCCTCTAGTATTCCATCCTCCCGCACACACATTTTTCTCTGCTCCGATTTTTCCTCTTGTCCATGCTATCTACGGTCAAAATGGCAGATAGGCGACCAGCTCCTAGGGCTCGAACTATGTTACTTTGAAACTAGCCATCACGATCGTGCAGGAGAGGGACCCAAGGGGGAATCTCCCTCCGATTTACCTCAGCTCCTCCTGACAGCTATGGTGCTGAGTCTGGGTAGTCAGCAAGGTGCACCATCGCGCAATTTGGTGCTCCAATCTGTACCTCCTTTCTGAATCATTACTGTCTCTCAGTCAGATGTCGCAGTAATCCTGTCTCCACGGTAGGGCTCACAAGTTTGGCTTTAATGTTCCAAGTGTTGGCTTTTGCAAATCTCCAGCACAAATTATCAGTAGGGTATCCTCAGCAACACTGACACTCTCACTTTTCTGCTTTTAAATTTTTGATGTTCCCCCCTCATTTAAAGACTTTTGTCCATCCTTTCATGCCGACTACCATTTTCTGGGTCACCTACTCCTAGGCTTCGGCCTGTTTTGCCTTTGAGGTTGCCGTGGGAATGTGGACAAGATGATGATTCAGCCTCCAATTGCACACCTAAGAATGACGAAGTGCTAGAAATATCTGGAGAAAGGAGGCACACAAAGGTGCTGCTGCTAAGGTGGCGTCTCATCAGCAGTTACCCCTCTTCATAGCGAATGATGCAACCATAGGGTGAGGCAGTCCCACAGCAATGCCTGAGGCCACGCCCAGACCAGTGGGATGTATATTCATTCCACTCTGCTGAGTTGCCTGCACTGCTGGGGGGTGGGGGCGGGAGGCAACAAATGGGGATCAGACATTTTCCCACAGAGGCGATGAGAGAGAGAGAGAACATGAGAATCAGACAATTCACCATGTCCCTTCAGTATCGGTCCAGCCAAGAGCAGCATTGGTGGTGCCAGGGGCGAAGTCTACCTCACTAGCCACAGAAAAAGGTATTACCATGGATGGACAAGAATGGGGAGAAAATTGGGAGATGGTTTCGAGGTGCAACGCACAGCCATACAGAACCAAGATACGAAATTAAGATGTCCAGTCTGCGCTGGGATAACTGATCTCAGCTGGAGAATCCGTAGATACTATAGTTGTAGGTGCTACAATTGGCCTCAGTGCCACTGGGCTAGAGAGGTGAAAGAAATCTCGGCCAGGCTTCCAGCTCCTGATCACATTCCACTCACTCCTGTGGGAAAGGGCACGTGGGCTCAGTTGTGATGCCCTACGTTGTTCGACAGCCTGCTGACACTCATTGTCTAGGCCTACAGACAAAGGATGTCCAATTGGTAGGGTTGCCAACCCAGCAGAATTGCCCTGGAGTCTCCAGGAATTAAAAATGAATCTTCTGGACACTGCTGTGAGCAACCCAGGTTGAGAAATCATAGGGGGCATTAAAAAAATTGTGTGTTCTTTTCATTTTCCTTGAATACTTATTGTTCTTTAATTCTAAAAATATTGGAGATGGGATAAAAGGCTGTTTGACTGGGTGGGGCGGTTGGAGTCCTGAGGTCATATTATGAAACCTCCATATATCCGTCCAACCAGATTTGGCAACCCTGCACTCAGGCGAGGTTTCAGAGGGCACCATTAAACCATACGCCAGCTGGAGAAAAGAGACGAAGAGAAGGTGCGGTCCAGGGAAGGGAAATTCCAGGCAAGGGAAAGTCCAGGGAAGGCAAGGGAAGTGAAAGTCCAGGGATGGGAAGGGAAAGCCCAGTGATGGGAAGGGAAAGTCCAGGGAAGGGAAGGGAGAAAAGTTGAGGTCCAGGGGAAGGGAAAGGAAGGTCCAAGGTAGGGAAGGTGAGGTCCAGGGAAAAGTGAGGTCGAGGGGAAAGTGAGGTCCAGGGAAGGTAAGGTCCAGGGTAAGGTGAGGCCCAAGAACAGTGAGGTCCAGGGAAGGTGAGGTCCAGGGAAGGTGAGGTCCAGGAGGTGAGGTCCAGGGTAAGGTGAGGTCCAGGGAAGGTGAGGTCCAGGGTAAGGTGAGGTCCAGGGAAGGTGAGGTCCAGGGAAGGTGAGGTCCAGGGTAAGGTGAGGTCCAGGGTAAGGTGAGGTCCAGGGGAAATGAGGTCCAGGGAAGGGAAGGTGAGGTCCAGGGGAAGGTGAGGCCCAAGAACAGTGAGGTCCAGGGGAAAGTGAGGTCCAGGGAAGGTGAGGTCCAGGGAAGGTGAGGTCCAGGGAAGGTGAGGCCCAAGAACAGTGAGGTCCAGGGGAAAGTGAGGTCCAGGGAAGGTGAGGTCCAGGGAAGGTGAGGTCCAGGGTAAAGTGAGGTCCAGGGTAAGGTGAGGCCCAAGAACAGTGAGGTCCAGGGGAAAGTGAGGTCCAGGGTAAGGTGAGGCCCAAGAACAGTGAGGTCCAGGGGAAAGTGAGGTCCAGGGAAGGTGAGGTCCAGGGAAGGTGAGGCCCAAGAACAGTGAGGTCCAGGGAAGGTGAGGTCCAGGGAAGGTGAGGTCCATGGAAGGTGAGATTCAGGTGAAGGTGAGGTCCATGGAAGGTGAGATCCTGGGAAGGTGAGGTCCAGGGAAGGTGAGATTCAGGTGAAGGTGAGGTCCATGGAAGGTGAGATCCTGGGAAGGTGAGGTCCAGGGGAAAGTGAGGTCCAGGGAAGGTGAGATCCTGGGTAGGTGAGACCAGGGAAGGTGAGGTCCAGGGAAGAGAAGGTGCGGTCCAGGGAAGGTGAGCTCCAGGGATGGGAAGGGAAAGGAAATCAGGGAAGTTAAAAAAGAAACACAGTAACACACCCTCCAGAAATGACCCAATAACTAATCCATTGGAGGGCACCATAGTGCCAAGAGTCAAAAAGTTGCCCAGAGAAAGAGAAAGTTAGTGAGTTTCAAACAATATATATTTTAGAAATAAATTTAACAAACTAACATGAGGAGATTTTTCTTTGTTTTTTAATTTACAGCAGAAAGGATTATAAAGCATTCAAAAACATCTTACATAATTTTTAAGGGCAATTTAAAATGTTTGCATGACTCTGGCAGCTGGGCTAACCCTTGTAAAGCTTCTAAACAGCTGTGACCCAGCGACACTCTCACATGCAGACATACAAAAACAGGAAAAATAAAAAAAAAAGGTAAAATTAAAAAGGTTAAAAAGAGAGAGTGAGAGAAGAGGGAGAAAGGGGAAAAAGAGAGAGGAAAGAAAAGAGAGCGAGAGAAAGAAAAAAAGGAGAACCTACACTAGTATCACATGCAAGTGTCAGCAACCCCAGGAGTGTCGTAGCTTACGTCACTGGGCTGTTGCGAGTGTGCAACAAAGCTTTGCATTTTCTAGAATTTTCTTTTTTTTAAGTTTTTTTTGTGCAATGTTATGACCTGTTTTTCTAATCTCAGATGAACAGATGAAGTGGACATTCTCTCCATTACTGTCAGATTTGCTTTTTTTTCTCGTATATATTTTTTAAAATTTATTGTGTGTGTGTGTGTGTGTGTGTGTGTGTATGTGCATCATTTTTTTCACGGTATTTAACACACGGTATTTAACATAAAAATGTCTGTTAACCTTTCTTTTCAAAGAGTGATTTATGGTATAATGCTATATATATATATATTATATCCTTACAGTAATCTGCTCAGCAAAGATTATAACTTAATGTCGTGTCTTTTCATTTAGCAATACAGCATTCACATTACTTGGCACCCATTGGCAAAGGAGATAAGTCTTGGTAGCCAAACAGAAAAGAAATATGTAAACGTAAACTTTTCAGTTATATCATTTTGCTGTTTGTTTTCTAATTCTAAGTACAGTAGTTTTTTTTTGCAATTAATCATGCTTTAGCAAAAATGCCCTTCTAAAGAACATTTAAAATAAGGAATTCTTACAGTGAAATAATTTTTTTTTTTCATTTTACAGGTCGTTTGCTTCTAATATTTCCTTTTGTTTTGTTTTTTTCATTACAGTCATGCACATATCTCCGTTGGTTTTTTTCATCATTTTAAGTATATATACAATATATACAAACAGTATATCCACATTGCTAGCTCATTCAGATAAAACTATACAAATTCCCATTCTGCCTTCACCAATCTCATAACCACGCACAGTAAAATAATTCATTGTTGGCATCCCCCGTTTTTTCATTCAGTTTGCACTCATTTCCCTATCATGTTCTTCTATATATACAGAGTCCACCCAGGTTACTGACAGTAGCCAAGAATATGGACATTACTGGCCAGCAGAATACATCATACTAGTCCTTATTGGCTTGTATGATGTCAAGGCAATGAATGTGACCCCTCAAAAAAATCGTCCTATTTTTGAAAGGCTAAAAAAGCTTAAATGCTTTTTAAAACAAAAAAAAAGAACAAAAAAATAAATTAAATAATCAAAGCTTTAAATAAACTATTTATATATTATATATATATTAAAAAAAAGTTCAGACTAAATAAAAAGTTATAAAGTAAGGCAAAATAAAGTGCTGGACGTGACAGGACACTAGCTAGGTGACAGTGACTGTTGAGGAAGAAAGGTTTTGGGAGTTTTTTGGAAAAGACTAACACCCAGCTTATGTGGAACTTTCCCTCCTGCCCACGCCACTCCAATTTCCTTCTTTTGCTCTGCACTGTGGCCAGGTAGAAAAAAGCTAGGGAGCGTCTACCTCAAACACGTGGGGTGTGGGACCCTCACCCTGCATGTTCTCCACACGCCATCTTGGTTTCGATCTACGTCAAACCGACCAGAATCACCGGTCGGTCACAGGCTGAAGTGCGCGTGTTTCATACATCATGAACTCAAGTCAAAAAAACAGGAGTTTATCATTTTTTTTTGATGTCACAATGTTTTTCACGGCATGATTCACATCTGCTGAAGAAACAAAATAAAAGATTGCAAGGGCCTTTTCCATGGTGCCCGCCAAGGGTTAACATACCCTGGATGGAGGGGTGGGGGGGAGGAAATAATTTGTCCATTCGTTCAATTTTTTATTCGTTCATTAATTTTCATTCCTCCCCCATCCCTTTCGTCCTCAGTTTAAGTGGGGAAGGATTGGAAACTTCCTGCATTCAACAGACCGCCAGTCAGCGATAATGCTTCAACAGCTTTGCCAATGTAGTATCAACAGACAGCGTGCCTGTGTAAAGGCAAAGGAAATGCTCCCTCCTGGAAATATTGACGTGCTTTACACTTCCTAACTATCATTCCATGTTTTAAACAGCGCAGGTCGTTCTGGGAGCATTCTGTTAAGCTACCCTTCAGTGATTTAAAACAAAGCTAAAAAGAAAAAAAATTGTGCGGCTTTCAGTGTCGATCACATCCATTAAGAGTGAAGCAGTTTCCTACCTGACCACAGCATTGGGCCCTATGTTGATAATGAATTTATGAAGGGTTGGTTGGGTTTCTGTCTATATCTCAGTTTAAACCTAATCTGAATCACCTACCCATTTACAACAGGAAAATAGATGGTCCAATAGAAGGCATTGTCTTTCTTCAACTTCCCCGAATAGTATAGGATCTGGTAAACGAGGCAGTGCCACCTTCAACATTGTTGGTCTCGTAAGGCCTTATATGTGTATGGGAAGGTAGGACGAGCTTAAATCTATGTACTCTTCCCACAAGCACATTTGGGGAAATCAAAAAACCTCTCTTGTCACTCGTCTTTGGTCTTCACAAAGACCAGGCCAATTACCAGCTGCTGGTGAAAGGATATGCCCCCCACCCCCATGGACGATTTTCAAACCAACATAATATTGCTAATTGGTCACCACGGAGGACCAGCAACTCTCTGAACTCGTGTCATCAGCCTGGTCGTGCTACTCGTGAACAAAAAGGTACGCACCCACCCGACGGAAGTGGGGTGGCAGTGCCCCCGAAACTCGTGGGGACGAACTTACTGCCCTGTTCCAGCAGTGGCGGTCACCATTTTCCTAGGGTCCGCGGAATAGGCGACCAGGGCATGGCTAACGTAGGCATTTAAATTGGGATCCTACCAGGTCACTGGGACCCCGATGCCATTTCCAGACTCGACTGGGTGGAGCCCTGCTCTCCGCCCGCCCGCCCGCTATCAGCTGGCGGTCCAGTCCCCACAAGAGCCCAAAGGTGAGTACTTCTTTATTTTAGTGGGGCTGGGAGGAGCAGGAGTGGTCCTCCAGGCTCCACAAGAATAACCCGGGGCCGCTGCCGAACCGGGTCTGCAACCCCCCCCTCCCCCCAACCGAGATCGGACCCCTTATTTCCGAGCCCGAAGTCTGGTCGCGCCTTCCCGCTAACGCTATCGGGCTGCCGGCTGGGGCAGAGGGAAAATCTTGCCCCGCGTCTGAAAAATGAGCACTTGGATAAAGTAAAGAAAGAAAGGACTTGCATTTATATAGCGCCTTCCACGACATCAGGACGTCCCAAGATGCTTCACAGCCAATGAAGCACTTTTTTGAAGTGTAGTCGCTGTTGCAATGTAGGGAAACGCAGCAGCCAATTTGCGCACAGCAAGCTCCCACAAACAGCAATGTAATAATTTTGTCAGATAGTCTGTTTTTAGTGGTGTTGGTTGAGGGATAAATATTGGCCCAGGACATGGAAAGCACCTGGGGCTATGAACTGTAGCCAGTAATGGCCTTCAAGAAAGGAGGAGAAGGGAACAGAGAAGAAGAATATTGGAGAAAAAGACAACGGTGGCAGGATGTGTTCACAGACACGCCCATGGCCTCTTGTGTCGGTTTTGGGCGTCTATCTCGAGATGACCTGATGCAGCATCTTAAAATCTCTCTCAGCTCCTGCAATACTCTAAGCTTTGATAACACATTTTTAAAACAACTCTACAATAATACTTTATACACATGCAGTCGCTCCATTATTTAATTTTTCTTATATTATCTTGTTTAAATGACCCACACACTTCAACGTAGCACCTGAGGGGGTTCTGAATACTCGGCTGGCTAAATACGGCGCATGCTGTATATTTTTATACAGTATGTATATACTGCAGGATACTCTACCGAACTCGATCGATGCATAAAGTTAGAAATTGATTGAGGTTAAGACGCGATAAATCCACTCATTGTATATTGCACATGATTCCTCGAACTGGGAGTGAACTGGACATTGCAGGGAGTCGGGATGCAAGGAGGTAAGATACAGCGGTCTTTGGCTGTGTTTACACTCAGTCTGTCTCTGGGGCGTTCAGTCCTGGTGCTATTTTGGGATCTGCAACATTTACATAGACTGCTGACTTTATAACAACACCTAAATAAAGACTGTACCGGCGTGGTGTGGTACTGAGTCGCACAGGCCACAAAAGGTCTCCGGTTTCTTCACTGGCCCGTGCTAACTGATCTGTGCCAGGGCAATGAGGGCAGGGGGGAAGACAGGGAAAGATCAGCTGGCTTTCCTGCTCCTGATTGTGATCTAGCAAGCCCTGCTGGAAGAGCGTGCGCGTCGGCATTGGGTGCGGACTCGGCTGTGATCCCCCCCACGTTCAAACAGCCTGCCAACGCCCACTCTCTGGGCTCACACATGAAGAATGGATGTGGTAGCAGAGGGTGTGTGAATGCCCATGGTACCCTGGCAAGGACTCAGAGATTTGGGGGGGGGGGGGGGTGGGCGAAAGCAGAGACTGCCATCCCATTAGCACTCACTCCAGTGCTTGGCTGTTCCTCATTGCGGTAGAGACCCCTCTAGATGAGCTAAGAGGATGACTATACTGTAGAATTGGGCCCATGTTTGTACCAGTTACGTTAGTAAGCTCTCCCTACAGTGCAGACCCTATTAGACTGACTCTGGCTTAAAGTTGCCAGCATATTCATCAAGCAGGCTCCAGCAGACTCGAATATTCACAACACCTTGATTCAGCCCAGCGTCCTGTCTAATGGCTCAGGGACAGGAGTCTCCCAAATGGCGAGGCTCTGGGAGCCTGATTTCAGCGGCCGTTAAACCCCGCGGCACCTGATTTCCTTCACGGTTTTCAACCGAGCGCCTGTTGATGAACAACTAAAACACTGATTGGTTTTGCATTATTGAGGATGAACATCAAAGGCGCACACACACACACTGCAAGAATCCCCAGCCTTCCCCTAATACACTGAAAAAAATCATAGCCTCGTGCTACTCTGTACGTTTGGCCCCAAGAGGCTACCGTTGGTCCTTAAAGGGTTATTAGGACTGCAGTCCTTCTGATACGGAGGGTTCCATTCAGGAGATAAAGAGTAGAGAGAGAAGGGGGTGGGGGGAAGGGAAATGTACCAGGTTATCCAGAAATGGGCACTTGACCCAGTTATCTGAATGGAACCATTATAACGCAGCCACTGGCCACTTTCATATTTTGGCAACTTGCACAACACTTGCACTGAACATCTTGAAGAAGGGCCTTTCTCCCCTTCTCCCTCCTCTCCTCTCCCCTATCCCCCCTGAGTCTGGTCTATCCCAGTATATTGTTTCGGTACGTTGTCCGATAGCCGGACTTGATAAAAGCAAGGAAGAGGGTAGAAGAGGAAAACCCCTAGGCCTTGTATTGGACCGTTCCTATCACCACAGTGCGGTCTTGATCACACCCAACAAGCGGCACATGCAATACCTGTAACTCCCTGGCTCGGGCTATTTGTCCACATAAGCTGCGCATCACCTTTCCTTTCAGTCTAATACTCCCCTCAGTCCACTCACCTGCTTTTCTTCACTCTTTTTTTTGTTTGATTTCTCTACATACATTTGCTTATTCCTGACAATAAACCCCCTTTTTTTTGTGTTGCAAACCTTGACACAAGTTTACAGTACTACGCACCAGGCTGGTAAAGAGGTTATTTCATTCTACAAGTTAGTTTTCAAGTTCTTAAAACAATAAATTGCAAGTTCTATGGCGCCTTGTTTTGTTTTCTTTAAAAAAAGTTCCATAAAAGTGCCGATGTGGTCGAGAGAAAAAAAGTTTCTAGAGCCTTGTTGCGATGAGAGTGTTGCTAATCTTCCCAAATCTCTAGTGATCTTTTGTAAATGTCTCTGATATAAACGTAAAGAAAACAGTCAGGAAGCAATGTTACATTGCTATGGGGTGCTTCTGTAAATCTTCAGGTTCCTTGGCCTTTCTCAATTCTTTCACTCTGAAGGGAGGGAGAGAGAGGGAAAAGAGAGTAAAATCAAGTTACAGACATCAGTGTCAACAAATATACCAAGGATGCAATAACAAGGAGTGACCGGTAACATCACGAGTTAAAGGGTAACAATACCTAGGATACAGCACAGAAGGAGGCCATTCGGCCCATCTTGCCTGTGCCAGCTCTATGAAAGAGCTACCCAATCAGTCCCACTCCCCTGAGACTGCAAGGCAGCAATCTCCTCACAAAAAGGTTCAAATGACCTTGTAAACCAAACTGTAATCTGTGCACTTGGTGAGGCAGTGGGTTCTGCTTTCACCTCTGGGACCCTGGCCTCAAATCCGGCCTAGACTGTTGAGATTAGTGGGTACGGTGGAGTTTGGGGTACAGTGGTCTAGTGGTTACGGTTACTGAACTGGTAAACCAGAGAATGTGAGTTCAAATCCCACCATGGCAGCTTGAGAACTTGAATTCAGTTTTTTTTTTAAATCTGGAAGTAAAAGTAACCACGAAGATGTCGAATTGTTGTAAAAAACCCCAACTGGTTCACTAGGGAACTTTAGGGAAGGAAACTCTGGCCTATATGTGACTCCAGTTCCACACCAACGTGGTTAACTCTTAATTGCCCTAGCAAGTCACTCAGTTGTGTCAAACCGCTACCAGCGGTTCAAGAAAGCCCACCACCATCTTCTCAGGGCAACTAGGGGATGGGCAATAAATGCCAGATTTGCCAGTGATGGCCACATCCCAGGAATGAATCCCCACTGCTTCCTAGAAGTGCATCTTGGACTATTCAGTGCTAATTCTGATCAGTTGCTCTGCACCAAAAGCAGGCCTAATGTCTGTTTCTAGAAATCGGCGGCCTCCCCCAGTCCGTACAGCTCGGCTTAGAGTGAGAGACTGCAGCATCTCCTTTCTGATTGCTGCATGACAGCAGAGATCCTTGAAGCAGGCGGCACTCTGAGACTCCCACTCCCACCAAGACTGAAGATACTTTGAACTTCTCTCAGTTTTCCTTGTGTCCCCCCGCCCCCAGCTTTTGAAAACAATAGGATTCTGCCATCATCTTCGGGATTGCAAAATACAGTTGGGTGGGGGGAAAGGGTGTGAATGGGACATAAATCTCCCAAGGGAGGGCTCAGTAACAAAAATAAATGTTTGGCAACCATGAATTACACTCCAGAGCTTTCCTAGAAGTCATTCATTCACCAATTTAGAATATTTATATTTTTTAAACGTTTTACTAATTTCTCCCCTCCCCTCCTGAAGGTGCTGACCTGTGATTCTAGGGACCCAGTTGTCGTTTCCCCCACCCCTTGTGTGGCCATTCTTTGTGTGTGAGCCTAGACAGTAAGCGGCAGTCAGCTATTCAACTGTGGAAGCCACCACAGCCAAGCCCAATCCTGATCGAGTCACGAGGTGCACTTCCTCACCCCGGGGCGGGGGTGGGTGCTGCTGAGGCCGAGTGTACCGCCCCAACTGCTGCCCCAAGATCAGCTAACCTGCACCAGCCACAGGATCGATTCTGGGGCCTCCCCCAGTCCGTACAGCTCGGCCCTTCACTGGATAAAGGTGCGGAGGTGGGAAACGGGTGCTGCAGTGGGCTAGAAGCTGGCTTTTCGCCTCCAGGATCTGGACTCAAATCCAGGCCACATTGCTGGGATGAGCCTCCTCTGTCTGCCGTCTGTAAGGGTCCCACATGAGATGAGTTTGGGTAGACTCAATCCCGTTCCTGGTTGGGTCACCAACCCTCAAGGATTGGCCTGGAGTCTCCAGGAAATAAAGATTAATCTCCAGGGCATTCCTGCGAGCACAAACCCAGGGGAAAAAAATCATAGAGGCATTAAAAAAATGGTGTGATTTTCTTCATAACATTTATTAATTATAAAAGTATCGGAGATCGGGGGAAAAGAGGCTGTTTGACTGACAGTCAAGAGTCGTCCAATTGGGTAACGAAGAGTCTGTTCGCTTACCAAATGGAGTGGGAAGGCTCAGCACCGCGAGGATTGACGAGTCGGGCGACCAATGGCGGGAGCGTTGGGGCGGTGCGATAGGAGGCAGGAGGTCATGTGATGAACCCTCCAGGAATACGTCCAACCAGAATTGGCAAACTCTAGTTCCCAGTGGGCTTGGGCCTATGGTAAAAAAAAACTGCCCCCAAGTTGGCAAAGTCACTCAGACTGGCCTGAGGAAGGTGGGTGCTGAAAAAATGTCTCACTGATATAGCAGGGGGCACTCTCGTGTTGGGGCAGAGTAGAGGGAGCTTTACTCTGCATCTAACTGTGCGATAGCTGAGTTGGGACTGCTTGCTGATGACACTGGATGTCTAAAGAGTCTCAGTCCCAACACTAACCTCCATCCCCTTAATGAGCGCAAAAGTTTAAAATAACAAAATCTGCGAAGCAACTGGTAGCATGAGGTAAGTCTTGATTTCAACACAATGGTGAGCAACAAGAGTATTTCACCAACTAGAACAGGCAATTTGCTGGCCTACTCTGAAAATAAGTCATTCAGCAAAAAAAGAGCTGCTTGTATTTCTCCGCCAGCTACTCACTCAAATAATCAGCAAACGCTCTTTGCAGCAATCATTAATGATTAGATTTGCAGGCTCCACATCTGCACCAGATGTTCTGTAATTATTCCAGATCCTGAATTCTGACAATTTTGATGGCACAAAATTAGTTTGAGATTAAAAAAAATTAATCTGTGCATAAAGGGGCTGATTGGATTAATCGTGTATTTACAACTGGTTCAGGGCCAATGCAGCTATCCTCTCGCCCAGTTTCCTCCCCTCCTCTCCTGGGACCATGCACTCCTTCCTGGGGGGAAGGGTCTCACGGGGCACTAGCAGTCCTTCAGTATCTTTCCTAATTGGCCGTTCACAAAAACAGTGCACGTGGGCAGGCTATTCAACCACAGAGGGCACCACAGACGAGCCCAAATAGCTTCCAATGAGGGTGAGAGGAAAAGGAATCTTTGGTCAATCATGTTATAACGCCTTTCCATTAACCTGTTCATTGCCAGTACTGGTCAAACAGAAGCTCTCTGATGCCAATAGGTTCTCCATGAATATTTTCTTCGCCATTATTTCCTGTGGGGGAGAGTTTCCGCGAGATTCTCTCAGCGTAACTTTGGCAGAAGCCCCGGAGAGACGGTGTAGACGGTTGTTTCAGTCTGTTGGCGCCGTTTCTCCTGGCGTTGTGCCAGAGTTACGGTGTGAGAGCCGGACCAACCCCACGGAGATGTGAGACATGTTCTTTTTTGATTGCTGTCGTATCAGTTGTATTTCATTGACAAAGTGCTGCCCGGTTTGTGCCACATTACTCTTTAAATTCAGGGTGTTGAAATCAAGACTTCTCGCAACCGTCTCCAACTCTCAAAGCTGCGGAACTCTTCAACTTCCTTAATCTTCCCCCTCCCTCCCGTAATCGACCTTGCCATTGCAGAATCCCGACTTCCTGATTCAGCCCACCCTTTCTCCTACTCCTTCCAAGCTTGGTGGTGTCCCTGCACTGGGGGGCTTGGCCCTTCGCCCTGGTTCTCAATCCAATGAAAAGCTGGTCAGGCAAAGACAATCATTGCTAATGACAGACGGCACCTCAATCTAATTTTCGTTGTGCTGAAGAAAGGACTAGAGATGATGCAGACACAATTACAAGGCTGTAATTTTCTATTTTTGTTTGTTTTTGAAGGCGGCGGGGGGGGGGGCGGGGGGGGGGTGGAGGGGAATCGGCACCTCAGAGAGATTCGAGGTATTTTGACATTCATTACAATGATGTGTTTCTCTCTGAATTAAGACAAACAAAGGCGTCCAAGGTGACGGCGTTCCGTCAAATTACCGTTGCATTTTACAGCTCCCACCGTCATAACTTTCTGAAATTCAATTGTTAATGTTTTTTGTGTGCATTAAGTCTAATAATAGACAACATTTCATTCACATAGATATTATACATCAATTAAAAAACATTGCAGACACACACACACGGACCGACAGATCGGGATCTCCACAGAATCAAATAAAATAAAAATGAAGAAGTTTGAGAATTTTATTCTTCTTATTCCCGTTCGCTCCTGGTTGAGTACGGTCATGGATGCTGCCGGTGCCGAGTGGCTATTCTTCATGTGGGAGTAGCAGCAGGCTATTCGACAGTGGGGGCCTCACAGCCACCCCCGAATCCTGTCCTCGCCCAATGTTCGCACACGCCCAGTTATCAGCATTGGCCGCTGGGGTGCAGGAACCACAGGCTGATTGCATCTCCGCAGGCTGTGGCTTGAAGGCCTTGGAAGCGATCAGCTAACCCGAACCAGGGATCGAAGCTGGCCTTTATATGGGCAGCAACACATGAGGCAGAGGCATTTACACACCCAGCCACCAGGCAGCAAGTGTAAAAAGGTTTGCAATTTGATTGTTTCCATACAAGGAACTGATGACGAAGGGTCTTGGATACAGCTCTGCAGGAATGTGAGAACGTTGGATGTCTAGGTTGGGTACGATTGGATAGGCCGTCAACGTTCATTGTCCAGGCCCGTCCCGCGAAGGTTGGCAACTTGGGTAAGGTACCAAAGGGCTGCAAGTCGCCAAGGAACTGTACCCCAGCACGATCGACGCCTTCAGGAATGGAGGGGTTTGTGCACATGTCCCTGCCAATTCTTGTCCATGTGCAGAATTAACGTTGTGCATTCTCAGCCCAGTGCAGCAGAGGAGTCTGAAGCGTTCAAAAAGGAAGTGGACAGACTCCTCGTTCAGTGGGGGAGAGGAGGGGTGCAGGCGTGGCGCTAAGGCAAACGTGGAGCTGAACTGCAGTAGAATGGCCCTTTCTCTGCTATGCTCTTAGGAGTTTGGATCTGAGATTAGGGCAAACTGCGCAGGTGACAGAAAAACCTATATTTGTTTTGCCCATCACTTCAATAACCACATAAAAGCACGCACTCCCCTACAAACAGTGTAGTCTTCAATATAAATGGCATGCAGCTCCTCTGTAGCACATACCATGGTCAGTGTTACACCACATGTACTCAGGCTCTGTTTCTCTGTCTCCAGAGCATTTCCATAGGCCTAGATGTGAAACATTATCTTATCAAGCGCTTGCTTTAGACAGCAATTTGCTTTGTAGACCATAGGTTTTCAAACTGGGGTTCCCAGATCAGGGGGTCCGCAAAGGGACCACAATGGGTCTCTGTGGTCAGTGGATCTCTATCTTTTTCTGTATTTATTCATTTACTAACACTTTTCTGTTGGTGTGTACAAATGCAAAAAAAAAACTTTCTTGCAACAATAACACTGTTCCCTTGGAGGGTTGATACCATCCTTTGGAGGTGTGTCAATATTAGCAGGGGATCCCTGACAGTGTGTCATTATTAGCAAGGGATCCCTGGGCATGTGTCAATATTAGCAGGGGATCCCTGGGCATGTGTCAATATTAGCAGGGGATCCCTGGCAGTGTTTCATTAGCAGGGGATCCCTGACAGTGTGTCATTATTAGCAGGGGATCCCTGGCAGTGCGTCAATATTTGTAGAGGATCCCTGGGAGTGTGTCAGTATTAGCAGGGGATCCCTGGCAGTGTGTCAATATTTGTAGAGGATCCCTGGGAGTGTGTCAGTATTAGCAGGGGATCCCTGGCAGTGCGTCAATATTAGCAGGGGATCCCCAGGAACGTGTCAATATTTGCAGGAGGTCCCTGGGAGTGTGCCAATATTTGGAGGGGGGCTCCATAGGTTAACGTTTGAAAACCACTGGTCTATACAGTCGAGGCTCACTCTCGGACTGAGTCAGTCCGCAATGCACACGTTACAACAACAAGATTCTAACAACAATACAACCAGAAATGTTTTGTTCTTTGCAGCATCAACCAAATAAGTACAAGCAGAGTGACAGAATGACAGTACAGTTTTTGAGATGGAAAGTTGTAATAGATTACCTCCCTCCGCGTATGTAAGGGTTCAGCTCTAAGACTCCAGCAAATGTGGTTTTCTTTCCTCCCAGTACGCTGTGGATAGCCATAGTAAAGTGTTTTAGAGGAATTGGTTGTTGTTTGATTTTTTTTGTGTCTGATGTGACATTGGGTACAGGTAAAGGCCACAGAACATTAACTGCGTGCTGGACAATTTGCTTTTCTGTTTTCCTCCCGAATTGCTGAATTTATTTATTCGTGCTACGTCTCACACTGGGTAGACACCGGACACAAAGAACGATTCAAGTTCCTCGTATTGGCAGCGCCTGTTTTTGCAAGTCAGGACTGGAACCAGAGCCGATCGGGATCAGTGCTACCAGGCGCTAAAAGTGTACTCAGAATAGTAGGACTTTCGGGGGTGAAGGATTCACGTCGCAATTGAGCAAGCTCAGCTGGTCGGTGTGAACAAGCTGCAGCGATTCTCTCTGGTGAATCTGTGTGGGATGTTCATTTTCCAGTTTGTTCTGGGTATGGTAGACCCCTAATTATATCTTTTATGGCTGAAATTGTGCTAATATTAGCAATGTGTTTGAATGAATTTCCTCTGTCTCCTGTTTTAGCAAAGGCACTAACCCATTGGGTTAGCCCCCTCATCAAGATAGTGGCAGAGAGATTTCTAACGAGTGTGTTACCAATATCACATCAGGCTGGTGGCATTTATTTATATAAATGTTTTTTTTTAAATACAGGTTCATTCTAAAATTTGAGGTTGTCCGAACTTATTTCATTTGGACCGTAGCAGCTGGGCAGAGAGAGGAGACTTTCATTGCATCAGTCTGGAACAATTCAAACCCAGGTCCCACACAGTCCCATGAAATAATTCCCTGTTTTTAACATCACCTGAAAGCAGGCTGTTGTTAGATTTAACGGTCCTTTTCCCTGACTCTTTCTGCAGATTTCCTTTTGGAACAGTTTTCTTTGCAGGGCACTGGCGGGTGACATCCGTGAAGGAACGGGTCTCGACAGAGCAAGGGAATACACACTCGAACGGACAAGGTCGCTGAGGTTAATGAACTGTTAGCTGCCAATGGTTAGCTCAGCCCCTGCAGCCTGTCAGGCTCAGAAACCCACTCCCAGCCAGTTGCCCTGCAGAATCCACCAGCACACGCCAATTCAACTAAAATGTAGTTTTTAGATTGGAGACATAGGGGACAGCAAACGGTCGTTGAATGAGGTTATTGCAACGGGCATTTAACCCATTTGTATCAAAGCTCCTCTCTCTGCCATTTAATGGAGGGGTCAGTGTGTTTATTCAAAATGGATTAACACCTACGTTCATTTAGCGGAGAAAGAAATTTGATTCGAATGCATCAATCACAGCAATTTCCAGGTTACAGGCAAAGAAAAAAGATGTTAAAGGGATGTTGAGGGATAAGGCCCATTAACGGCTTCATTCTTGGAGTTCTTTTTTTGTAAAATACACCCCAATACTAGGCTGTCGCTTGGGGGATAATTCCAAAGCTCAAGAGTAGAAACAATATATTCTAACACTGTGGCCCAGCTCTTAGCCAGCTTCCACACATTGGGCCAAGCTTTCACTGAGCACTGACAGGGTGTGGGGGTTAGTCTTGTGCAAAAAAATATCAGCCCCGAAGGTTTATTTCACAAAGGGGATTTTCATAATCCCAGACGTGCTGATCTCCATGGTGTCACCCAGTCGCCCCATTCCCCCCGCTCCACCCCTCCCCCAGGGATTAGATTTTCACCTTCCTCTCTCTCTGGGGTCAGTTTCACCCAATTGCATCTTAAAGAGACTGACATCCTGCCCTGTCCATCTATACACACACAGGTTCCACCGGGGCGAGGGGGGCAGGGGGCGGAAACGGTCAGTGTTGTGACAAACTGCACCTCTTGGTGTCAACTGCAGCTTTAACTGGGGCGAGCTGTAAAGATTTACTTCTTACACAGATACAGCTTGGAACAGAGTATCAGTCCAGTTTACATACTCCAGTGCTGATATGGGGCTTGAAAACAGAGGTAAAGGGCGCTACCAACTCAGCCAATCTCAGGATGGTCAGCTTGGACCGGAATGCACTTGTTAGCCAGGAGTGAGCCCGCAGTATACACAATGAATATCCTCCAAGGTTAAATCATTTCTTCCAGGTGTATTCAATTAGCACCCTTCACGGTGTGGCTGGTTGGTGACAAATTGTAACTAAATGCATTGTTCTCGATCAACCATTTTTCGTTCCCCCCCCTCCCCCTCCTTATTCCTGCCAAACTTTCTTCTCTCTCTAGTACTGACTTATTGCTGGGGTATGGCTCCATGGGTGCTAATATGGCCGTTAATACTTAAACAATGAATTTCAGCAGGCTATTCAACAATGGAAGGCATCACAACCGAGTCCAATTCTATCCTCATCCTCATAAAGTCCATTTTCCCTCTTAATTTTGGCCTTGGTGTGAGATGACAAGCCTGTCAAGTTAGATTCATCGTTACAGTAAGGGTCAAGGGGTGCAATGCACAAACAGTACAAAAAGCACAAACATTACACATCAGCTGTCACTGGGCAAGATTTTGGAGGCAATGTGAGGGAAGGAGATCGCAAAGTGAGTGGAGATAGTCTGTAAGTACGTTGAGAGTAAAAAGGATCTCAAGAGGTGTGCACCAATGCATTGAGATCTGGACCAAATAGTGCCAGCTACCATTTCTGTTGTTCAAATGGTAGTAAGACTCCACACAGCAAGGATAAGTTATGATCTGGATGGAAGCCTATCCCGTTGAGAGAATTCATCAACAACGTACATTTATATAACACCTTTAACTTAACAAAACATCCCATTGTTCTTCATGGATGAGGTGAGGCGGGTATGGGGCGGGGGGGCGGGGGGGGAGGAATTCAGACACCAAGGAGGAATTGAGAAAAGAGTTAGGAGAGGTAATCACAGGTGAGATCAAAGAAGTCATTTTTAAAGAGGCTTTTAGGTGGGGAGAGATGGAACAAGGTCTCTCCTCCATTGAGGAGGCTAGGTAACAGAATTTCTCTCATCTTTTGATATAACTTCACCCTGTCTTACCAAGAAAGAGTCAATCAGGGGAATCGATAGATCTATTTTTCTGGCCAATATGGAACAATGAGGTCTCCTCCTGGGCTATGTGATTACTTTGGCGATCAAGAAAAATGTTGGGGAATTGCCAACAAAAAAAGCCTGCTGAGCGAGAAGAAGGATCTTAAATCATGTGGTAGCACATTGGGACCTTATGTTCAGGAGATCAGTGGTTCAACTTAGAGAGTTCTCTGTCTGTTGGAAGATAATTGAGATCATTACCTGGCTTGAGGTAGGTCCTTCATGGGGTATGGAAGATTCCAAGAAGTTCTGCCCCTATGTTATCTTCTCGACCAAATGTTGAGCCATAAATACCACCTAGCACTGCAAGCACCAGCGTCCCTTGCTGAGGCATGCATCACCATGAAACATTTTGCTTGTTTAATAGATCACCAGTTGTCCATTCAGAGCTGGACCAAAAATGTTGTGAATCTGTGGCTGGAACTATTAGTCCATCTGCACTGAGTTCTGACCAGTCACCAGTTTTGATGGTCAGATGCAGTGGAAGACTTCAACGAATTAAGATTCCCCATGGAATACTGACTCAATGGATAAATCATTTTTAGGTTCCCATAGAAGTTGATGCAGATTCCTTAAGGGAGAGTGTTTAGGGGAATCAGGTTCATGAGGACCCTAACATCTGACACTGCGAAGGTGGTGATTACCATCAGATCGAAAACTGAAGAATACGAGAAAGCATTGGAATTCTCCCATGAAGCCCAATTCTTCTGGTTAACCATCAACTGTTTTCAATGTCATAGCTCTCTTCAGGGAGGTGAATACTGCCAGTTAGAAATTCCAAAAGCAAACTAAAATTTCTCCTCAATCTTCAAATATAAGGGGACATGGGAAGTTGTTTTACTGACACTCTCAGCTTACTGTCTTTCCTCATAGCTGGTCTAAACCTTCTGCTTGTAATATGGACTGAGCTTCTCCAAGCAAGGATTCAGGGATCTTTATACCGAGATGGGCGGTGTTTTTGGCATTTAATCGATTAAACAAGCTAGCTATGGGATCTGATACCCCTTGAAATGGTTTCCAGGACCGAGGTATCTGTGGTAACAGCAGTGCGTTGACTGCTCAACCTGATTGGGTTGCCTTTCACCAGTATTCCCAATACTGATATTAATAGGCTTAACTGGCTGACCACTGTACTGCAGGCTGGCTCCTACTTGAGCTGGGGCCTTGCTGTGTGGTCCTGATGTTGCCTCCTAAACTTTGCTAAGATATCATCTGTGCTGTCTTCTCAATCTTCTTTTCCAAGAAACTGTGTCTGCCATTAGCGGCCATTAGTTAAGAAGTGGATGACAGGAATCTTAAGTGATCCATGACATTTAGCTGAAATCGTATTCATTATAAATTGCCAGGGCGTTGAGGGGTACCAGTATTTTGCAGCTCTTCTGATGACCGTTGACTCTTTTCTTGATGGACGGCAGCAGCTTGGGGGATGGGTTATTGTGGTGTTGCCAAATTCTCCTGAGATGTAATAACATTCTTTCTGGCCTCCCAGGCTATGCATTAAACACTGGCAGGCCTATGCTGGTTTGTACCCACAGTTTCAAAGAAGGCTTCATAATCTTAAAATGAGAGCACAGCCATTCAGGAGCGAAATCAGGAAGCACTTTTTCACACAGTTGAAATCTGGAACTCTCTCCCCTTAAAGGCCGTGGATGCTGAGGGATAACTGGAGCTTTCAAGACTGAGATCAATAGATTTTTTCAGGTAAGGGTATCAAGGAGCAAAGCTGGGTAAATGGAGTTGAGGTACAGATCAGCCATGATCTAACTGAATGGCGGAGCAGGCTCGAGGGGCTGCATGGCCTGCTCCTGTTCCCATAATGCTACCCTAGGTTTGTTAGAGTGGGTTACCCTAGAGCAGGCTGGTTTCTTCCCTTTTCTATAGGTTGGTCTCATGAGTTGGGGTGCGATTAGGCTGTCCTCAAAGCTTTTAGTTTCCAAGATACACAAGATGCATCAGCAGCTGGGTTCTGTGAGCAGATCGAAACTCTTGGGTTTAATGCTGAAACATCATGAAGCAGTTTTCCTTATTAGTCCTGTCCCCACGTGTTGAGTTAGAACTGCAGGCTTGCCTCCTGACCTCACACAACAGCGTGCATTGCATAGACACAGTCTGTGTGGGGGAGGGGGAGAGAACGGAAAAGAACTGAAGATGATGTAGCAAAGGGCTGGTCTTAGCTACAACAAGGCAACATCACGCTTAAAGGGCTAGACAACCCTCACACTTTCGCAGTTGCATGTCGTATCTTACCCGTGTCAGGTGGAGTATCATCAAGCAAAGAATGATATTTTTAATGCACTGGGAAAATTTGAAACTGATGAAGAATAATCAATGGTTATATTCCAGCAAACCATAAAGTGTACTTACTGATTTAAAACTCAGCGGAGGGTGAAATTGGTCCTTGGCGAAAGCGCAAAATGAGGCAGCAGCCTGTTTTACACATGGGGAAAAAGAAAATCGGGCGCGGTGTAAAACCTTCTGCCGATTCACTATTGGCCATTTTGCGCTTCTCAACCCCCCCGCATCTCCTATAGCAGAATGCTGAGGTGAAAGGACAAAGGTTATGGAAATACTCTTTCTTTTATTAGTAGAGGGCATAAGTTTAAAATCATCACCAAAAATCAAAGGGAGAGGTTAGGACAATATTGTTTTAAATGCAGAATACGCCTACCAGAAACAGTGATGGAAACTGGTATGTGAGCCACCCTGAGCTACAAATTCCAATGGATTGCTCCAGAGAATTGCATAGTATTTACAGCACAGAAACAGACCATTCGGCCCATCAGGTCTATGCCGGCAATTATGCTCCACACGCGCCTCCTCCCACCTTCCTTCATCTCACCCTATCAGCATATCCTTCTATTGCTTTCTCCCTCATGTGCTTATCTAGCTTCCCCTTGAATGTATCTATGTAATTGTAGGTAAGGGCTTGCAGAATAGAACAGGAGGACCTAAATAAAAAGTGGGGAAAAGAGATTTTTAAAGATAGGAGAGGTGAGTTTAGGTAGCATGAGCCAGATAAAAACTTCAACCTCATCCTGGGGACAGCACGAGAATGATTTGGTGCAAATGAAATGATTGATGAGATAGATGCATCGTCCAACAACGACCTCGAGCAATTGATTAAGTTACAGTTTGTCACAAATTAAACCAGCTGAATAGACTTAACAAAGAAACTCTCGAGTGGCGGAGCCTTTAAGGCCCTGAAATCACTTCTTGTGACATTAGTATATTCAACACATCTATATGAAATTTATCTGTCCATTATTTTATCAGAGGTACTTAATCATAGACATTTACAGCACAGAAGGAGGCCATTTGGTCCATCATCTCTGTGCTGGCTCTTCACTAGAGCAATCCAAAACCAATCCCACTGCCTACTCTCTCCCCACAGCTCTGTATCTTCCTCGGCTTCAAATACTTACCCAATTTTCCCTTAAAAGATGCAGTGGTCTCTGCCTCAACCACTCCCTGTGGCAAAGTATTCCATGCTCTGTGAAATTAATATATTTCGCCTAACCTCTCCTCACTCTCTTCGTCACAATTTTAAATTGATGACCCCTCATCGCTGACTCCCCAACCAGAGGAAATAGTCTTTCCCGATTCACTCAAAACTCTTCATAATTTTAAAAACTTCCATTAAATCTCTTGACCTTCTCTGCTTCAGTGGAATCAGTCCCAATATCTCAAGTCTCTCCTCATGACTATTGTTCTCCATCCCTGGCAGCACCCTGGTGAATCTATGCTGGACGCTCTCTATGGCTTTAATGTTCTTTCTATAATGGAGCCCCAAAACTGCACACAACACTCAGGGGCCTAATCAATGTCTTGTACAAATGTAACATTACTTCTTTACTCTGGTACCCTATATCCCTATGTAATTTAAAGACAGTGAATGCCTGTATTAAAATAGTAGACAGATGAATTTCATCAGAATGCATTAGATGCCTGGATACTAATATCACACAATGTCATTTTACCCGTAATCACTGTTACACTCTGGCCTGAGAGAATAAAAAAGTAAGTGGTGGAAAGGTTGAGAGATTGAGAAGCCCGGAAGCCTTGTGTTCATACCTATGAATCAAACAGATTGATGTCCACTTATACAAGAGCCTAGAAATCCCACTGTGTGATATTGGGGTACGCCACTTAACAGATTCATCTGATGTGACTTTATTTTTTAACCTCAAATGGGTTAACACCTCCATTAAAGCAGTGGACCAAGTCACTTCATACAAACATCTTAAATACTCGTACCTTAATATCACACAGTGGAATTTCTAGGCCAGGAACTCCAGTGTAAATTCCAAGCTGCATTCCAAGAGAGTCCCGTTCACCCATCACCCCTGTGCTCGCTGACCTACATTGGCTCCTGGTTAAGCAACGCCTCAATTTTAAAATTCTCATTCTTGTTTTCAAATCCCTCCATGGCCTCGCCCTTCCTATCTTTGTAATCTTCTCCAGCCCTACAACCCAACAAGATATCTGCGCTGATTCCCTCTTGAGCATCCCCGATTTTAATCCCTCCACCATTGGCGGCCGTGCCTTCAGCTGCCTAGGCCCTAAGCCCTGGAATTCCCTCCCTAAACCTCTCCGCCTCTCTACCTCTCTTTCCTCCTTTAAGACGCTCCTTAAAACCTACCACTTTGACCAAGCTTTTGGTCATCTATCCTAATATCTCCTTATGGGGCTCGGTTTCAAATTTTGTTTGATAACACTCCTGTGAAGCGCCTTGGGACGTTTTACTACATTAAAGGTGCTATATAAATACAAGTTGTTGTTGTTATAAATTTGTGGGCCTAATTCTCTGACCTGTGCTCCCTTCAAGTGCGACACCTGAGTGGGAAATCAGGGAATTTACCCCCTGTCTCTGATCCAGTTTGTGGCAATAATCTGTCTGAATGGAGGGGCAGGGGGAGGGTGCAGTAAGCGATTATATAGCTTCTGTCCCCATCCCCTCCTGCACCATCTCCCTCCGCAACCCACACAGCGCCCTCCATTCTGAGGATGGCCAGTCTAGAAAGTGCCCAAGTATTGTCAATCTTTCTCCGATGAGCCACTGAAACTGCTTTTACACTGTCGTTCACTGAGCAGAAACCTTGTATCAGTAGACCTCCCAAACCTGCGACCTCTACCACCTAGAAGGACAAGGGCAGCAGACACATGGGAACGCCATCACCTCCAAGTTCCCTTCCAAGTCACACAACATCCTGACTTGGAAATATATCGCCATTTCTTCATCGTCGCTGGGTCAAAATCCTGGAACTCCCTACCTAACAGCACTGTGGGAGTAACTTCACTACACGGACTGCAGCGGTTCAAGAAGGCGGCTCACCACCACCTTCTCCTGGGCAATTAGGGATGGGCAATAAATGCTGGCCTTGCCAGCGACGCTCACATCCCGTGAATGAATAAAAAAATTCTGGCTCTCTGCATTGATGCTGCTAAACATGGTCCTCCCAGAGGCAGAATCAGGCCCATGAAAAGCAGGGCCAAGGTTTAGCAGTTTCAATGAAGGCAGCCAGCACATGGACACTGATTTCCTAAATTAAACAAGGAGCAGCTCCATAAGTGTGATGAGTGATGGAACAGCTTTGGGTGATTCTCCCTTTGATCGTCACCGGCTGCAAGCGCAAATCGGGCAACGAGTGGGGCTGTACGTTCTCCCAGAGCCGTTTGCTGGGACAAGAGAGGGGCTACAAGTCAAAGGAGTTTTTTTTTATTTGCTCCTGGGATGTGGGCGTCGCTGGCAAGGCCAGCATTTATTGCCCACCTCTAATTGCCCTTGGCAAGGTGGTGGTGAGCTGCCTTCTTGAACCGCTGCAGTCCGTGTGGTTAAGGTGCTCCCACAGTGCTGTTAGGGAGGGAGTTCTAGGATTTTGACCCAGCGACGATGAAGGATCGGCGATATAGTTCCAAGTCAGGACGGTGTGTCACTTGGAGGGGAACTTGCAGGTGATGGTGTTCCCATGCGCTTGCTGCCCTTGTCCTTCTAGGTGGTAGAGGTCGCGGTTATGTTGCTAATTGACTAGAAATAAGTGCAAAACCGCCCAAGAGGGGCCAACAGGTTGAATGGCAAGGAGCTAGCAAGGGAAGTAAATAAGAATAAAATTGGATTTTGCATCCATACAGACCAATCCTTTCCTTAACTTTGGAATCTTCCAGTCTCTTTCTGTGCCAGCCACGTATCATGCCAGTCACAAAGATACCCAAGTGTAACATGTGGTCCCATTCAGAGGGATAATTCACCCTAAAGTTTCCTGGGTTTGGCTGTCAAATCAAGATCTTACTTCACTTTGACAATTCTTAGTCAATCCCAGGAGCCTGGAAATTCCTCTGTGGTTATACTATTGCACCAACTGTTGATGCATTCGTAGCAAATTCCTCTGTCTGCCATTTTGATAGCAGAGTTGACCCATTTAAGGTAAACAAGCTAATGCCTCTGTAAAAATAGTAAAGAGAGGAATTGGGTACAAATACCTTACCCATTCATAGCATGGTACAGAACTGTGGGTTATCCAGGATGTAACATTGGGGTTTATTGGCACTCAGCCGGCTCCTGTCATTGTGTTTGTGGTCAGTGTTGGTAATTTAACAATTTACTGACTTGTCGTTAGTGTTTTAATGTGCGCAACTTTCCAGAATTGAAAGGAGAGAGACAATTTTTCTCTCTCTTTACCTTTCAAGCCTGTGAATCATATGCATTAAAAACAATAGTGCGAAATCAGTAAATCACAAGTGGCGGCAAGATTGTGTGAGGCCAGCAGAACTATCTTTCCCCGCAATTCAGCAGGGTAAGGCTGGTGGCAAGAGTCTATTACATAGTATTTACAGCACAGAAACAGGCCACTCGGCCCAACAGGTCCATGCCGGTGTTTATGCTCCACACAAGCCACACGAGTCTACCTTCCAAGCCTGTTTGCGTATTTGGGCAACAGAATGATCTGAGTCGGGGAAGATATTGGAGTGAGTTTTACGATTCAGTGTTTCCAATGCGCAGCTTCACGTGACGGGAGCGAAATCAGGCTTGGGGGCCGGCCGTTAATGGATAGAAAGCCACCCGGGCCCGCGAACAGAGCAGGCCGACATTGGCACCTGAATTCCCAACGGGAGCTCCCACCGCACGAAGCTCCATGTCGGGTGCAATTTATCCCATGGTGAGGTGACGTTACTACACTGGAAACGGTGCGTTAACATTGCTCCTCACTGACGACCACAACTCACACGTGTGAAAGCCTTTTCCACGAGTGAGAGTAGAAGGATAGTGCACAATTCTCTGCTGTTGTGTGGTGCTTTCTGCTCTAGAAGTGTTATTGAGCTAGGATTTAAAACTCTTCCATTTCCACACACTGGAGGGGGAAAGCCCCTTTTCTCACTAGCGTGAATCATCAGCTGCAGCATCTTGCAAAGCCCCATTGAACAGGATTATAGGACCTGTGTGATCCTGCACCCCTCGCGATCCACTAGCCTGCCCAAGATACTTGCCACTAATGATGACCTCAATAAAAGAATGAGTGTTTGTGTAATCTAGTTCGGAGGGGCACAAACGATGGACCTGGCTCCTGGCGCAAGTCTTCAATTAGTTTCAATTTCACACTTTTCGTCAAATTCACAAGCCTCAGACTTGTTCCTCAAAATCTACTCCCATCGCTGAACCGATCGGCCTCTTGCATTAAAGCCAGGTCCCAGGATGCTGCCAGTCTTGTTGTGACATCAGCAGGCGTCTCATCCAAGCTTTGTCATCCTCACCAGTATTTAACCGAGTCGCCCCCGCCGCCCCCGATCTAATTTGCCTTACTTGTCAAGGTTGGGCATCTCAGCACGTTAAGGCCTCAGGTGCCACATGACACGGGTCACAGCAATATGAGGGGAAGAGTTGCAGTGTTCAGTGTGCATGACGACACTGTAAGTGCGTTCAGAAATAACCTGTTCATAGTATCGCCACACACTGGACGTAGGCAATTCCTCCCCAGTATCACCCAGTGCCTTATACAGTAACAATACTCCCCCCAATGTGCATTTGGTAAACATCATGACTGCAGGAACTTAAAAATATTAGTGACAGTGTAGAGATGCAACAAGACTAGAAATCCATAACAACAGGCCAGCTCACACATGACATAACAGGATCATATAATTTCACATATCACACGCTAATATGACTGCACGTTGATAGAAATCGGGTTGTCCCTTTAATATTTCTGAGCAGTATCATTTAACCACAACTCATTTGTGACTGAGGACAAAGAGACCCAAACACGCCAATGAATTCCTTGGAAATTGTGTACTTTGAGCAATCTTTCAGTCATTTGTTTAAAGCTGCAATATATTATATCAAAAAAATGGCTCGTGCAGAAATCTACTGAGAAGAAATAAATGGTAATACAACAGGTAGTTTTTTTATTGTGAGGGGCCAAGGCCCTCAGTGCAAGACACAACTAAGGGTAAAAGAAGTAGGAGCCGATCAAGAATTAAACTAATTAGATAAGCTTCCGTGGCATTGCTCATAGGTAGTCTGGGGTCAGGAGCACGGTTGTGATGTTTAGCTGCTCAGGTGGAGCCAAGTTTAACCTGGCCTGTCCCTTTATGGCCACTGCTCAGGTACTTCCTGTGATGAAGTGATCTAAACAGACACCTCCTGAGGCAAATTGGAGCCAATAGCTGAGGCAAGTTTCTGTATATTGGCAGCTGCTTCTAAATCCTCAGCTCCTTCTGTTGCGGAGAGGCCAGGGAGAATCAAACTTAAGTGACGTCAAGCCTGGGTTTCAATGGTCTGTAGATTATAGGAGGATGGGGAGACAGAGAGTTTGGGGAGTTCCTGGGAAAGAATGAGTTAAAGTTGGAGATGGTGTGATAAGTCTGTGGGGGTGGGGAGATAATTTTAACCGAATCCTGTTAGCAGGAAATGGGCGGCTGATCTGATCTCATCCCATCAGT
This sequence comes from Squalus acanthias, assembly GCA_030390025.1. NCBI lineage: Eukaryota > Metazoa > Chordata > Chondrichthyes > Squaliformes > Squalidae > Squalus > Squalus acanthias. The sequence continues at coordinate 17,165,995 of CM059440.1, forward strand.
TTCCCACTGAGCAGATGAGGTTAAAATGACCCCTTGATTTCACCAGAGTGAGGCTGTAGGTAAGAAGAGGTGTGTGCTGGACAGGATAGTTGGAGTTTCAGGAGGAACAAGAGAGGAATGTTTAGAGAAACAATAATCATAGTAGTATCAATACAATAGAGAGAGAGAGACAACTGGAGTGGCGAACTCTTAGTGTGACTGAGATGCATCTTATTCAGACTGATTCAGAAAGGGAAAGTACCTGGGGAAGAGAAGGAATGTCCCTTTCTACACTGTGTTGGTCGGGTGAGGGGGTGGGGGATTAGTCATACTTCAGTAAGGGGGAGCGCTTCCGTTGTACTGACACTTGAAGACCGCAGTCAATTTGGATCAAGCTGAACAATCAGATCTCCAGGGGAATTGCTCACAGTTGCTAAGATGGAGCAGAGTTTAACCTGGCCTGACCTTTAAAGGCCACTGCTCAGGTACTTTATGTGGGTAAGAGGTCTAAGTGAGCACAGTAGAGATCAATTAGAGGCTTATTGTAGAGGGAAGTATCAGTAGGTTGGCAGCTCCTTCTAAATCCTTGGCTCATGCCCTTCAAGGCTTTGGTTATATTGCTCAGAAGTGTGTCAATTTTGTCTGATAACGCTCCTGTGAAGTGCCTTGGGACGTTTTACTGTGTTAAAGGTGCTTTAAATGCAAGTTGTCGTTTTGTGCAATCTTCTAAGTGTAGTCACTAACTCTTTTTATACTGGGGAATGTCTATCAGCTAAATTGGTATACAGTGACCCAGTGTTGTACAGCAGTCAGAGCATATTGAATCTGCATGGGAGAATGAGTGGAAGTGCCTGGGGTACGTTGGGTGTTCTCTGATTTATTTATTTATTAATTCATGGGATGTGGGCGTCGCTGGCAAGGCCAGCATTTATTGCCCATCCCTAGTTGCCCTGGAGAAGGTGGTGGTGAGCCACCTTCTTGACCTGCTGCAGTCTGTGTGGTGAAGGTGCTCCCACAGTGCTGTTAGGGAGGGAATTCCAGGATTTTGACCCAGCGACGATGAAGGAACGGCGATATATTTCCAAGTCAGGATGGTGTGTAACTTGGAAGAGAACTTGGAGGTGGTGGGGTTCCCATGTGCCTGCTGCTCTTGTCCTTGCTCTTTGACCATGCACATGGCACCCACAAGGGCACTAATGTGGCCCAATCCCTGACGTGGCTCTTGTTTATCCTGGCACCAACTCCGCTACATGTGATTCAGGGAGGTTATGGGGCACTTTAGGGGGCGGATTATGGACAGTTTTGGAACCACTGTGACAGGTGGACACCAATGGATTCATGAAATAAATGATTCAGTGTAGAAACATTTTGGGGTTTAGTTTCTTCTGTGTGCCATTTTTAGTTTGTTAAAGTCCTGGCCGCACTATTTGAACATGCATGTTCATTGAAAATAAGCAACTGTGTTAAAATGGGCTGGGTAGAATCTAAGGCAAACTCATTAACCAGTGCGTTAAAAACTGTGCAGAGGGTAAATGAAACCCCTCTATAGTCACTACTGCTGTGAATAGTAGTGTAAGTGCAACCGTCTTCCTGTGATCACTCATGTAATGGCTAGGCCTGTTGTAAGCAGAATAAGTGTAGCCACCCTTCTTGTGAACAATAGTGCAAATGGAGCATCTTGCACTGGATAGTAGTGTCAACAGCACCACCCTGCTATGAACAACAGTGTTAGTAGGGTTACTCTATTTCTTGCACAATTAGTACCTGCAGCAAATTATCCTCCAGCCCCAGTGTAAACCCGGGGGCCAGGGGTTATAGACAAGAACGAGGTCTCGGGTTCCATCCCTAGACTGTGCTAAGTTAGCTCTATCTCAGTCAAGTAGGAGTATGGGGTGCTATAAATGTTCTAAAGACTCCCTAGGCTAGGGGGGTGGGGCGGGGGAAGCACATGCCAGGGTTACTGCACCTGAACACTATCTGTGACTCATGCCGGAAAATGCACGTGTGTGGATTTTGGGTCGAAGGACACGACTGAGCTCGACTTTGCCGCCCTACACAGTCAAATAGCTGGCCAATACTCGCGGCCTAAGACTCACACGTGATGAGCAGCCACTGTCTTCGGGAGGGCTGAGGTGTCCGTGGAACTGTACCCCAGCAAGAGTTAGTGTCTCAACTCGATGAGGAGCAGTTGGGGTTGGGGGGGAGGTGCGGAAAACATTCCTATTTTTGCAAATTGTCTGGGAAAAAATTGATAATTTTCTATAACATACTGCAGCTTTAAATACTACCAATCATTTTGATTTTAGCCTGTGACATCAGCCATTTGCATGCATGCAGTCATTCCAAACTGGGTAATCCATAGTTACTGATCGGCTCGGGCTGGAAAACCTCACGGGGAGCTCGCGTACTCGCAGGGGTGCCTCTGCGAGCTGGCTCATGGGATGCAACACCAAGCTCTCGGGAATTTCGGAAAAAACAAGCCGTCACCGTGAAGAGATACCGTCTGCGTTAACTCGTTATTTCTCCGGCACGGGCTTTCGCCCGCTGGGAGGGCGGCTTATAGTCAGAATGTGTCGCCGGCACTTCCTGTTTCTGTTTTCGAATAAAGTGCGATTCCCGCTTCAGTGCTGAAGTTACGAGGAGCGTTGGACTGGCGGCCAGCTCTCCCACATCACCTTTGAGCACTGATGTTCTCTGCAAATCAAATCATGAAACATCGACAGCACCACGAGATGCTGGGCTGGATTTAAAAGTTAAACATCATAAATAGTCAGGTTTATTTTTTATTATTAGAGGTATGAACCGGCAGAGTAAGTACCATTTTTATAAACGTTCCTTTACCACAGTCAGGATCTTCAATGGATTGTGACAACGAAGAAAGAAAAGGTTGTCTTTTAAAAAAATATTTTTCCCAGGTAATTAATAGCAAGAACTAAAGAAATTGAATTGCACTTGAGAAACGTGCCTCTCCCCCACTCCACACGGGCACTTCCATCAGCTAAAGGTGATGGTGAGGACAGGTGAGGGCTAGGCTATGATGCCCCCACTATCAAATAGCCTGCTAACGTGCATGGTCACAAGTGAGGAATAGGCTCTTGAGTGAGGAACCGGGGAGGTGGCGGGGGCGACCAGACCTCAGCAAGCGTTAGTGTTTGTCGGGAAAGAAGGAAAAAATTTCCAATGGTCAATGAGCTTGGTGGAAGTGGGGTGGGGTGGGGTGGAGTGGGGCGTGGGGAAGTCAATGGGTGAGCGCTCTATCCTTTCACCCCTGGGATCAGGCCAGACTGTAAATGAGGATGTAAGTCTCCTCTGTCGGCTGATTGTAAAGGTTCTACGTGAAATAAGCTGGGACATTCTCAATCCACTTCCTAATGGACAGAGCCCTACTTTGGGGCTCACTGGCATGGAATTGGCATTCTCACTCTGAGGCCACTGGATGGTAGGTGTAGGAAATGGAATAATGTCGTACTGGTGCAATAGGGGGCACTTTAAGATTGGGAAAAAAGCCACAATGCTGGGGCAGAGAACATAAGAATGTAAGAAATAGGAGCAGGAATAGGCCCTTCAAGCGTGCTCCGCCATTCAATAAGATCATGGCTGATCTTTGACCTTAACTCCTCTTTCCCGCCCGATCCCCATATCCTTTTACTTTGCATCTAGCCCATGCTATATACCTGATCTGGGAGTGCTTGATGCTGACACTGGGTCCCTGAAATGGAAAGTGTTCCATTCCCCAGGACACACATCCCATAAAATGTTTTACAAAAGTTTTGAAAACATATGCTGGCTTGCCTTTATTACTAAAAAAAGGGAACGGAATATAAGGAAAGATCAGGCAGTGTAAGCGGTGTTTGCTGGGACTGTGAGAGAGACCTGAAGAATCTCTGTTGGACATCCTTGTGAAATAAAAGGCAGATCAGCTGCAACCGGTACACCGTTTATTTCATGAATGAACTACTCGATTCACAGGAGGCACTGTCCTATCCGCCCTCTTTCTGGGAAACCCACATTAAAATGCTGCTGCATCAGAATGACATCATCTCCTCTGCCAATGTGCTGAGACTTAACATTGCGCTCCACCATTGGTATGACAACCAGGGCAGGGAGGTGGGGAGGGGTGGAACAGTATTCTGAACTGACCCAAAGATAGAGTACAATGTGGTAAGAGTCGCAGCCATAGTTTGGCCTCAGACTTCAGATGGTTCTAGGTCAACTTATAGTCTGGTGTCCACGATTGGCTTGGTTTTCCAAATGCCAAATTTTGGATCAACAGGAAGCCTGCATTGGACCTCAAACATCCAAAGGTCAAATAGTCATACCCTTGCGTATAGTAAAAACGTGCTGTGTGGCTTCAACGTACAGTATCGTCCTCCAAAGCACCGAATATCACGTTGAAACCCCATCATGGTCCAGTCTGGGCTCCATTTATCCTTCGTGATAACGCCAGGAGTGTCAGAGACAATACCATTTGAGCCAGGAAGTGTACACTTCTACTCTGTTACTAGCACCATCTGGCTTTGCTTGGCTTTTCCATTCCTAAAAACCTTGGTGTCAAATCCCATGAGCCAACTGGGTTCCAAGTTAAAACATTTTTATCGGGTAACTCCTGGATGTGGTTCATACCATCCAGTATCCCACAATTCATCGCAAGTGTCATTCTGGATCATGCACTAAAAACTGGCGAAATCGTTCTTCATATATATATTTATATATATATATAAAATAAAAAAATGTATCTTTAAGAAGCAGATTTGTTAGTATCGTGTAGAGTGTTAGTTTATTTATAGGCAACAAACGTGAGAATTGGCAGGTTAGGCTGCAGCCTCATGCAAGCAGGCACCAAGCAGAGATAGAGAGAAGCTGGCCAGCAGAAGGCTACACTCACCCTTTTGTACAGTCTACGGTCCACCAGGGGGCTTTAGACAGCAAAACAATACCAAACAGCTATTAGCAAACCAAATGTACCATCAATTATCAGACCAAAGGCAGGTTTCAACACTTCAAATTTTGATGCAAGTTGACGTCATTTCTGCCTCCCTCCCTCCTTTTTTTTGCCGTTCTCCTTCAATGTCCTTCACCTCCTCCAACTAGGGGAGTGGGTGAGAGTTGGGGGACGAGCACTCCTCCATGGCTATCAACACCAATGTTGTCCTGTCTTGCGGACGGGTTTGGCAGAAGGTGCATGTCTGCGAGACAATGTGGACAGTCCTCCTTCCCCTCCCGTGGCACTGCGACCAAAGCCGATGATGCTTTTCACACACACTGGTCAGTGGGTTAGAGTGAGCATGCTCAGAAACTGAATCATACTGGGGTAAGATAGCAGGTGAGCTGTCATCCTGTCACAAGGGTTTTCAAGGGCCAACCTTCCCCGACCGGCAAACAGAATTAGCCAGCGATTCGATTACACACAAGCACACTTCTGTTTGAACTCATGGAGCAATGGTCTGTCCTCTATCTCGCAAACCTCAACTTAAACACAGAAGGACAATTGAGGCCAATAATCGGACCCGAATATTTTTGAACCACCTCTCAGGCCTTCTAATGTTGAAGGCTACACAGTGTCCTAAAGAGGCGAGACAGCATGGCAACCCAAGCAGCTTACAGTACGTAAGCACAGAGTGTTATGACCAGAGGAAGAAGAAACAGCAAGAACACATTCACAGGAATTAAATGGAGAGACGAGTGAGTAATATAAAAGAGTTGGCTGCTAGAGTTTAGATGCCCCTTTAACATACACAGTGTTGACACAGAAAAACAAGCAATGCAGCAACGAAAGAGTTAAAATGAGCAACCTCACCCCTCCTATGGATCAGTAAGAATCACACCAAACCTCGTCTGGCATGCCTTATCTGCCTGTAGAACCCAAACAATGCTGGGCCCGGGGATCGTGCATAGGCACGATGGGCTGAATGGTTGCTTTCCGTGCTGTATCACTCTATGATTTTCATGAAAAGCAAGCTGCCCAGGTTTAGCATCATCAGCTTATTGCTGTGACAAGCTGCCTGTCTGGCTGGGTCCCTGTGTGTGTGTGTGTGTGTTTGTGTGTGTGGGTGTGTGTCACATTTTGTTCCGGATATCTGGTGTAATCTTCACTGCTTGCGTTTGCCAGTTGGTTGTATGGATTAAGGCCAAGGTTTTTCAACATCAACCGTCACTTTGTAACGTTGGAAAGAATGACCGAGTTAAGCAAATTTGTTGCTCCCTTAAGTCTCTATAAGAGCTCTGCTGAAATATTAACGGATCTTTCTCTTTCAGGAGCTGACTGACCCGCTGCGCATTACCAGGAGTTTCTGTTTCTACTTTAGATTTTGACCATTTATGGTTTTTCTTTTCTACAGAGGAAAATTATTCTGTCCTAACAATTCAGTTCCTTGGACTGTACCGGGTGGCCAATAAGATACTGCCCGAGACAAATCTCTACCCCATTGAGCGTATTCCTGCTAATATTGCTCAGCAGTCATTTCCAACCTCATGTCTTCTTTCTCTCTACTGATAGAATCATATAGCACAGAAGGAGGCCATTCGGCCCGTCGTGCCTGTGCCGGCTCTTTGAAAGGGCTCTCCAATTAGTCCCACTCCCTGCTCTTTCCCCATAGCCTTGCAAATTTTTCCTTTCCAATTCCCTTTTGAAAGTTACGATTAAATCTGCGTCCACCGCCCTTTGATGCTGTGCATTCCAGATCATAACAACTCACTGCGTAAAAAAAAAATTCTCCTCATCTCCCCCCCTCTGGCTTTTTTGTCAATTATCTTAAATTTGTTCTTATCCCAATCTCTTTTCCGTTTCAGTCTCTCTCGCTTTTTCTGTGTCCTGTGAGACTTTTATTCCTCGTCTCTCTGATGTTACATTTATATTAAACAAACGCTTCTTACAGCCTCTGGTGTTGTGGGATATGAATCGGGCAGAATCCGAAGCTGAGAAGCAGAAATAAAGCAACCGGTATGCAGCTGTTTTTTTAAGTTGGGGGTCCTCCCAACTTTATTTACCTGGCTCCTGGGCTCTTGGCAAAAGTCCAAACAGGCCAGCAAGGGGAAAACTGACAACACCGGCCTACCCAGTGAGGCTGTGCTGACCAGGCTGCCATAGGTTGCCAACCTGGGCAACACGGTGGCATAGTGGTTAGCACTGGTGTCTCACAGCGCCAGGGACCCGGGTTCTAATCTGACCTCGGGTGACTGTCTGTGTGGAGTTTGCACATTCTCCCCGTGTCTGCGTGGGTTTCCTCCGGGTGCTCCGGTTTCCTCCCACAGTCCAAAAATGTGCGGGTTAGGTTGATTTGGCTATGATAAATTGACCCTTAGTGTTAGGGGGGGATTAAATATGTGGGGTTATGGGGATAGGATGGGATATGTTAGGGGGAATTAAATACGTGGGGTTATGGGGGTAGGGTGGGATGTGTGTACTGTGGGGATTAAAGCAGGGACAGGGTACTGGATTTGGATGATCAGCCATGATCGTATTGAATGGTGGAGCAGGCTCGACGGGCCGAATGGCCTACTCCTGCTCCTAGATTCTATGTTTCTATGTTTCTAACCCTCCAGCACTGTCCTGGAGACTCCAGGAATTGAAGATTATTCTCGAAGGGAACTACCGCGAGCAAACCCTGGGACAAAAATCATAGGGGGCATGTGGTTTTTAAAAATCTTCTTTGAACACTTTTATTAGTTATAATAATATAGGAGTTGGGGAAGAAAAGGTTGTTTGACAGTCAAGAATTATCCAATTGAGTCATGAAGAGTCTGTTTGCTTTCTGATTGGCCATGGGACGAGGGCTGCCATGAGGATGGGCGTGTTGGGCGACCGATGGCAGGAGCGTGGGGACGGGGCAGTGGGAGGCGAGAGGTCATGTAATTAAATCTCCAGGAATACATCCAACCAGAGTTGGAAACCCGAGTGGGGAGGGAGAGGTAGAGAGAGAGGGGCATAGGACATGGGTGAGGTCTGGGAATTCATATAAAAATTATAGGCCCCAGACGAGTCTTTCAACCTGAGATCAGTTAGGAAAACCCAAATCTAGCAGCAGTGGGAGACAGCTCAAATCAAATCCAAACCCTGCCAACTGGTAGTTACCTTGTAGTGTCAAAGTTCATGACACCTGGGGGGGTCTTCATTTTTTGGGCATGATTCCAAAAACCACAAATAAAAATCAGTAATGGGATTTAGTTGCCCGGGTGGTGCACTCGTTAAAAGTGTTAGTGAAAACAGTCATTCACAAAAAAAGCGTTAAGATGGCGCACAAAAGAATTTCACACTAACGTGAACCAGTTCACCACAAGGACAAAATGAATCTCCTTAAAAATTAACGTTTGGACACTTCTCGGCAGAGGAATTGCATCTTATGCTGAAACATACAGTTTACCAGCTGGAACCCTATGCAATCTTAACTTCTGCCCGTTTCTGGTGTGGTTTGTTACTTGTTCAAAAAAAAAAAGGGTTTAAAGGAAAACAAAACTCTCAGAATTCCAGTGCCATCCAGGTCGAAACACTGGAGGGGGCTTTATTGAAGAGGAGAGTGGGCACCTGCCAGCGATGCCAACCTAGGGGCATTGTGAAGCTGTGTTTCATTTCTACGTTTATTAACGCGTCACCTTCTGTGTAATATTCCTTCATACTTGGTGTTCAGAACTCTCTCGTTGCCCCACTCACACTTTAAACAAAGGCTCATTAGGGTAAATTTTGCCAGGCCTGGTTGGGTCAGGCCCTCACATGCAGCCACCGCAGGATATCGCGTGCGCGCTGCCTGGGGTTTGCCAATATTTGCCAGCGGTGTGTGAAGTCCCTCCCACTGGCCGGGAGGCCTCGCAAAATGGACCCATTGAATCTTCTAATTCTTGTGGGTTTTTTTTCCACAGAATGCCCCGATATTCTTTATTGTTCACATTTTAATCTCAATAGAACATCTGTTGTGGGGAAACACATGGAGCTGAGCTGAGCTACATGCCCGTCTGGTGCTGCACAGCTCATTCGCGGCTCACTGTCAATTCCCGTGCTGATCTGCTACACCTCAAATGTAAAAAGAAAGCAGCATTTCTAAAGTGTCTTTAACGGCCTCAGGACGTCCCAAAGCGCTTTACAGCCAATCAAGTACTTTTGACGTGCCGTAACTGTTGTAATGTAGGAAATGCGGCAGCCAATTTGCGCACAGCAAGGTCCCACAAACAGCAATGTTATGGTCTGTTTTAGTGATGTTGGTTGAGGGATAAATATTGACCAGGATACCAGGAAGATCCCCTCTGCTCTTCTTTGAATAGTGCCTGAGGAGACAGATGGGCCTCAGTTTAATGTTTATCTGAAAAGCAGCACCTCACAGTGCAGTACTTCCTCAGTACCGCACTGGGAGTGTCAGCCTGGATTTTGTGCACAAGTACTTAGAAGTGGGAGTTGAACCCACGACCTATCTGATTCTAAGGCAAGAGAGTGCTACCCACTGAGCCACGGCTGATGGCAGGCTAAAGGTAACAATTCATTCGTCATGAAGTGTGTGCCCTTCAAATTACACAGTGTAACTATTAGTACATGGATGGGTATGCAGTTTGTTTGTCCACTATTTTAATGAAGGAGGCAACACATTCAAAATGAATGGCTTTGTTAAAATACTGAACAAAGGAATTTAATCCAAATGTGTTGATGAACTAATATCACACAGCGTAATTTCAAGGTTTGTGTCTCAGAGCCCATTCCTGTGTGTGTGTGTGGTATAAGCTTCACATCCAGCACACCAGAGCAGCCAATATTCAAGGGGAGCACTGACTACACTGGCGACAGAGGAGCTGGTAGTCTTTGATCCAGCAACATGGTTTGGGCAGAATGAATGAAACAATTGGGGGTGCCTGGCCTGTACAAATTAGTGTATGTGCCTCTAGTCTGATATGTGCAGAATACCTGTGCCAGTTTTACACGGTGTGGGACTATGTGTGCAGCCGGGTGAGAATATCCTATTTTGTGAGGAAAGATGTTCTCAGTGTTCACCTGCCTGAGGGCAGCCTGGCAGGACTTGTCCATGGGTTTACCTCTATTCCTGTGGGAAGTACCAGGCCTTCGATCTGTGTTGCCAAACAGGGCACAACTGAGGTCAGGAACTCACCAAAACACACGCCCTAATACCTCTCTCCCCGCCCTCTGCCCTCCCCCGCCCCCGCCCCACCCAAAGGCACTGATTCGTGTTGGGATATGGTTTCATGTGGCACCTTAGCCAAATGGCCACTTTTCATATGGCAGCCGAGACAACAAGTGTCGCCATGCTCATTGACTGTGGTGGGCATCACACCCTGGCCCGATCCTGCCCTCATCCGGCCATCCAAACGTGCACACTTTCCTGCAGGGGTCAGTGGGTTGTAAACAGGAGCAGGAACCCTGACTGACTGCCCGTTCCCTAGCCCAGGGGCACAGAGCCCACTGTAGTGACATCGACCACCAGCCCAGCTGGCACCAGCTCACTCAGCAGAAACTGGACAATCGGACCTCAGACCTTTTCGTCTGTACGGGCTCAGTATCACAACAGGACAGTGACTTTACCTGCTGAAAAACCTGGGTGAGCTGCAGCAAATCAGCAGAGATCTACATGAGGGGGTTAAAGGGAGAAGCAATAAAATATTATAACAATGAGATTTTCTTTCAAGAAGGTTCCAGCTCTTCCCCTCTATTATTCTCTAATATCAATGGGTTGATCTTAAAATGATACTTATATTATTCTGGGTGGAAATAAAACCCAGGAAGCAAAATAAATTGAAATGGAAAGAAACTTTTTTAGAAAGTTGGCAGACTTTGAATGGCCTTTGACATCTCACCTGTGACGACAACGGCGCAAAAATCGCATAATCTTCCGTGCGGCTTGATCCTGTTTCTTGGTCAGCAGACTGCTCCTGAAACAAGACCGAGGGAAACAAAATACAGCTCTCTTCAGTCCTAAAAGTGCAGCACATCAGCGGGCAGTGAGGCGTTTGTGTTAGGGTGACTTTACATTACAGTGCTGCCAATGACAGACATGGGGTTCACCCGCTGACTGGCAAACGCGGGGTTCACCCATTGACGTAAACGTGGGGTTCACCCATTGACGCTAACGTGGGGTTCACCTGTCAATGGTTGCACTGAGAAAACACCCCGAGCTCCAAGGAGCACCGTGGTCACGAGACTCCATTTATTTGCCACATCCCAGGGACCCCTTAGCAAACATAAAAATGTTTTTATCTATATAACTCCAAACCACAAACAGCAGTAAAGGCAGTTTCACTGCATCAGAGTAACACACCCTCCGACTGAGAGTAACACACCCTCCAACTGGGAGTAACACACCCTCGATTGGGAGGAACACACCCTCGATTGGGAGTAAGAAACTCTCCAACTGGGAGTAACACACCCTCGATTGGGAGTAACACACCCTCGATTGGGAGTAACACACCCTCGATTGGGAGGAACACACCCTTGATTGGGAGTAACAAACTCTCCAACTGGGAGTAACACACCCTCGATTGGGAGTAACAAACCCTCCAACTGGGAGTAACACACCCTCGATTGGGAGTAACAAACCCTCCAACTGGGAGAAACACACCCTCGATTGGGAGTAACATACCCTCGATTGGGAGTAACACACCCTCGATTGGGAGTAACACACCCTCGATTGGGAGTAACACACCCTCGATTGGGAATAACAAACCCTCGATTGGGAGTAACACACCCTCGATTGGGAATAACAAACCCTCAATTGGGAGTAACACACCCTCGATTGGGAGGAACAAACCCTCCAACTGGGAGTAACACACCCTCGATTGGGAGTAACAAACCCTCCAACTGGGAGTAACACACCCTCGATTGGAAGTAACACACCCTCGATTGGGAGTAACACACCCTCGATTGGGAGTAACACACCCTCGATTGGAGTAACACACCCTCGATTGGAAGTAACACACCCTCGATTGGAAGTAACACACCCTCGATTGGGAGTAACACACCCTCGATTGGGAGTAACACACCCTCGATTGGGAGTAACACACCCTCGATTGGGAGTAACAAACCCTCCAACTGGGAATAACACACCCTCGATTGGAAGTAACACACCCTCGATTGGAAGCAACACACCCTCGATTGGGAGTAACACACCCTCGTTTAGGAGTAACACACCCTCGATTGGAAGTAACACACCCTCGTTTAGGAGTAACACACCCTCGATTAGGAGTAACACACCTTGCAAGCTGAGGCCTCAGACCAGATCCCTGGTGAAAAGCTGAGGCCTCAGTACTAGGCCCCAAAGAAACAGAGAGAAGAATTCTGCCCACGCGTGATGTCCTACCTGATTTTCTGTTGGACCATGGCGGCTGTCCTTCGCTTCTGCCTCATTTTTCCATACTCCTTGTAGCTGCGGTAATACTGCTGGATGAGGACAGCTGCCCGCCGACTCTGCTGGAACTTCTTCTGCTCGTAATAACTGCGGAACTTGCTCTGGATCAGGATGGCGGCCAGCGTCATCTTTTTGTAAAGTGCATACTAGAAGAGACACAAAGGACAAGATCCTCGTCAGAAAGGGAGATAGGGGCTGGGGGGGAGGGGGGGGTGTGGGTGGGGAACCCTGGAGAGAAAGAGGTGGGGCGGGGTGGGGTGGGGAAGGGTCCCCCGATTAAAATGCCTGGTGCTGCCTCAACCGACCCCACCACTACAACCTCAGTATTCCAGGACTCTCACCTCAAATAAGTAACTGGCTGCTAACAAGGCCATGCCAAATTAGTGATAACATAAGAACATAAGAATTAGGAGCAGGAGTAGGCCATACGGCCACTCGAGCCTACTCCACCATTCATGACCACTGGTTAGGCCTCAGCTGGGCATCGCACTTAAGGAAGGATGTCAAGGCCTTGGAGTTGGGTGCAGAAGAGATTTACTAGAATGGTACTAGAAGAGGATGAGGGACTTCAGTTATGTGGAGAGACTAGAGAAGCTGGGATTGTTCTCCTTAGAGCAGAGAAGGTTAAGGAGAGATTTAATAGAGGTGTTCCAAATTCTGAGGGGTTTTGATAGAGTGTTTCCACTGGCAGGAGGGTAGGTAACCAGAGGACACAGATTTAGAATAATTAGCAAAAGAACCAGAGGGGAGATGAGGAGAATTTTTGTTTACACAGAAAGTTGTTGTGATCTGGAATGCACTGCCTGAAAGGGTGCTGGAAGCAGATTCAATAGTAACTTTCAAAAGGGAATTGGATAAATACTTGAAAAGGAAACATTTGCAGGGCTATGGGGAAAGAACAGGGAGTGAGACTAATTGGATAGCTCTTTCAAAAAGTCGACACAGGCACGATGGGGCGAATGGCCTCCTTCTATGCTGTATCATTTTATGATGATGTGAGGGCAGGCACGTCATCGGGGCTTTCTTCTCACTCCGTACCACACCCGTTTACAAAGCAACATATCCCCTTAAAATGAGAATGAAACACACATTGCCCATGGTGTCTGATGGCTTCAGTGAAGGGGAAGGATTTGCTGGGAATCCACACTGCAGATGGCTGGACTGACAGTGCTAAGACACACGGTGCCGTAGTGCGGTGAGACCCAGCTCTGCTTCCACACTCTCTCCTGCTTCAGAGCTTTGGGCCTCTGCTACCACTGCGGAAGAGTTGACAAGAGAGTTCTCCTGTTGCAGGGGAATGGGAAGGAAATTCAGACATACAGGCATCACTGCTCAACCTCAAACAACGTCAAAGGGGCCTCCCAGCCCCGTGACCTCTACTATCAAGAAGGAAAAGAGAAGCAATGTCATGGGAACACCATCACCTCCTGACTTGGACATACTTCGACGTTCCTTCAGCGTCACCTGGGTCACTATCCTGGAATTGTCTACCCAACGCCATCGTGGGAGCCCCATCACAAGGACCGCAGCAGTTCGAGAAGAAGGCCCACTACGACCTTCTCAGGGTAACGGGAGATGTGCAATAAATGCCAGCCTTGCCAGCCACACCCACATGCCGAGAACATATTGATTTTAAAGCGGCAAGTTCACAGCAGCTTTTGACAGTGCCCTGCAAGTGAGACTCCATCTCGCCCAGACGCCCTCTCTCATTCTCAACAGGACATGTTTGGAAGCACAGGGCAAAAGGGGAGGCAAGAAAGACAGTTTCTGCTTATTTACTCCGTGGCAGCACAACTATTATGCTGATAGGGTGAGATGAAGTAGGGTGGGAGGAGGCTCGTGTGGAGCATAAACACCAGTATGGAGCAGTTGGGCCGAATGGTCTGTTTCTGTGCTGTAAATTCTATGTAATTCTATGTATGTAATTCTATAACTTTGAACGCATCTACTAAATCTCCACTTAACCGGCTCTGCTCTAAGGAGAACAACCACATCTTCTCCAGTCTCTTCACATAACTGAAGTCCCACATCCCTGGTACCATTCTGGTGAATTCTCCTCTGCACCCTCTAAAGAAAACTGAGAGGGGTTCACACAAAATAAAATCACTTAATCTGATTTTAATTATAATTCAAATAGAACATTTTGACTTGATTTGAAAGATTCCACTTGTCATATGGAGACAGCACACAGCGACCCAAAGCTCCAACACCTTCAGAGATCTCGATATGGTGCTCACAACTCAAAAGCTCCATTAAAAAACAGTTACACCAAACCTGTGCCCAAATTCCACTTTATAATACTCGGTTGCTTAATAACCCACAAAGTAATAGCTAAATATCACAGCAGTGCAAAATGAATGAAATCGAAATTCCATTTGTGTAACTGCATTACCTTCAAGGCTATCCATGTAAGCTTGCAAAGTGAATACAATACAGCATTAGTACCAGAGAAATGAAAGACTCTTCTATCCAAGAGGGGAGCTTGCCCTAGTCAGTGCTGGGACACAACAACAACAGCAACCAGCAGCGATACAGTGCCTTTAACATGGAACAACATCCCAAAGGTGCTTCACAGAGGCACAATCAGACAGAAATGGACGCTTTGCCAAAGAAGGAGTGATGAGTAAAGGGTGACCAAAAGGTCAGTCAAAGAGGTGGGTTTTAAAGAGGGTCTTAAAAGAAGAGAAGGGGGTGGCTGGAGGGACGATGAGGATTAGGGAGGGAACTGGGGAGGGTCATGGATCTGCAGAGGGCAATCTTTAACTTTTACGGGCAAACACGGTAGACCTTCAGGTTTTTTTAAGCCCCCCGCCTTCCCACCACCCCTGTTTCAGACACCCATAGGAACAGGAGGAGACTATTCACTCCCTCGAGCCTGTCCCGCCATTCAATTAGATCATGGCTGGTCTGTATCTTAAATCCAGTTTCCCGTCTTGGTTCCGTAATCCTTAATTACCCTTGCCTATCAAACCCGAATAGATTAAGAAAGGTGTTTCTGTGTAGTTGTACCTAACCAACACTCCCAGCTTTTGAGCATGTTCCCATTGGTTTTATTTTTTTTTAAGCTTCTCTGCTCCTCTGCGGAAGATGCTGATCCTAGCTGAGGTTCAGCTCCACAACAGCGGACTACCGTCTGGGTCATTCTTTATCTGTCAGGCCAGACAGTGATAGCAGGGACATTCTAACTGTGCGGGAGGGGCAAAAACAGCCGAGCCCGATCTCTGCCCTCACCCTGATGCCCACAAATGTGCAGCTTCCAGCCGGGGTCACTGGATGATGGTGATAAGGAGCTGGGTGGTGGGGGTCTTGCTGACTGGTCCTCTCTCTAGCCCCAAGGCTGTTGAGGCCAATGGTAACGCTCATTCCAGCTGGGATAAACTAACTCAGCGCGGACCACGGATTGAATCTGGGAGCTCTTGGTCTGAATGGGGGTTAATTTTAACTTTGTGGTGGTAGTGTAAAGTGGACGTCCGTTATACACCCCTTCTCCCTCCCCCCCACCCACCACTGGTTTTCCTTCAATCGGGAGCGGTGCACAAACGGGCGCCTGATCCGATGTCGCCCGTTTTACAGTATCAGCGAAAGTTAAAATGACCCGCTGTGGCTCAGTCCCACACCAGGTGCTGCAGTTACCAATGTCACCATCAGGGGGCAGGCTGGTTCAGATGGCTCATGATGGTTTTGGCATTTACGCCAGGAATTTTTGCAGGGCAGTTCTCCCGATTGGTGGAAGATCGGCAGAAACTCTGTCTACAGCCGCCAATCGGGAAAACCCCTGAAGAAATTCCTAGCGTTCGGGGGCCTAATATCCTTGGGGACCAATATTCCGAGGCACCTGACTGCCCCAAGAGGCTGGGAATCCTGGGGGATGGCAGTCTGCTTCGAGGAGGGGGGGATGAGAGGGAAACTCCCTCCCCCACAGAAATCATATCAGCAGCCCATTGCACCCCCCCGCCCCGCTTTGTAAGAGGGCTATAAATAAAGTTGTACCCACAACAAGTCTTTGGGAGTCCAGGCCCGACCCTGGTGGTCCCAACATACACCAATAAAGAGGCCAGTATGCCTCCTTTGTTTCGGCATTATGACCTCCGTACGTCCACCAGGATTCCCAATGTAGCGAGCTCCTTGCCCCAGCCCTGTCCCTGACCCAGCCCTGTCCCTGCCCTGCCCCTGCCACAGCCCTGTCCCTGACCCAGCCCTGCCCCAGCCCTGTCCCTGACCCAGCCCTGTCCCTGACCCAGCCCTGTCCCTGACCCAGCCCTATCCCTGACCCAGCCCTGCCCCTGCCCTGACCCAGCCCTGCCCCAGCCCCTGCCCCAGCCCTGTCCTTGACCCAGCCCTGCCCCAGCCCTGTCCCTGACCCAGCCCTGTCCCTGACCCAGCCCTGTCCCTGACCCAGCCCTATCCCTGACCCAGCCCTGCCCCTGCCCTGACCCAGCCCTGCCCCAGCCCCTGCCCCAGCCCTGTCCTTGACCCAGCCCTGCCCCAGCCCTGTCCCTGCCCCAGCCCTGTCCCTGACCCAGCCCTGTCCCTGCCCCAGTCCAGTCCCTGACCCAGCCCTGTCCCTGCCCCAGCCCAGTCCCTGCCCCAGCCCTGTCCCTGACCTAGCCCTGTCCCTGATGCAGCCCTGTCCCTGCCCCAGCCCAGTCCCTGACCCAGCCCTGTCCCTGCCCCTGCCCTGTCCCTGCCCCAGCCCTGTCCCTGACTCAGCCCAGTCCCTGACCCAGCCCAGTCCCTGACCCAGCCCTGTCCCTGCCCAGTCCTGTCCCTGACTCAGCCCTGTCCCTGCCCCAGCCCTGTCCCTGACTCAGCCCAGTCCCTGCCCCAGCCCAGTCCCTGACCCAGCCCTGTCCCTGCCCAGTCCTGTCCCTGACTCAGCCCAGTCCCTGCCCCAGCCCAGTCCCTGACCCAGCCCTGTCCCTGCCCCAGTCCTGTCCCTGACCTAGCCCTGGCCCTGACGCAGCCCTGTCCCTGCCCCAGCCCAGTCCCTGACCCAGCCCTGTCCCTGCCCCAGCCCTGTCCCTGCCTCAGCCCAGTCCCTGACCCAGCCCTGTCCCTGCCCCAGCCCAGTCCCTGACCCAGCCCTGTCCCTGCCCCAGCCCTGTCCCTGCCCCAGCCCAGTCCCTGACCCAGCCCTGTCCCTGCCCCAGCCTCCTTGCATCACCCGCCTTAGAAAAGGCACACAAAAATGTATTGAAAATAATAGAAAAAAACTAAATAATTTCAAATAAAGCTCGTGAAGTTAAATCTCCTACACTAAATGGGGAGTTACTGTAGTTGGAGATTGAGTTTAGCACTCGTATACTATCAATACTCATGTTTCATCGAAAAAGAAGCTACGGGGGGGGGGGGGGGGTCGCAATTTTAACTGACGGGATCGGGTGCAACGCTGGTTTTACTCCCCACCCGATTTTACTTTCCATTGATGTCAATATTGGGCAGGGTGTAATACCGGCTTTCCACCCGATCCCATGGGATTCCCGCCCAGGGAGTTAGGTTAAAATCCCTCCCCCCCCACCCCCGCATCTAGGGATCTAACCAAATGGTATCAGTTTAAGTGGAAAGTAGGCAGCAGATTTTTATTTTTATTTTATTAGGAAATCTGAGTGAAGGTCCGAGGCCATGTTGTTCAGGACACAGAGCACAGGCTGAACAGAGCAGCAGAGAATACAAGACAGATCAGGAAATTGGGATTAAGTGGCACTATGATTGGCTTTTGAAGCGTTTGAAAACCTGGAGATTGTAGGAAGAAGTAATGGCAGAGGGAGGTAGAACTACACTTCTGAGAAGCTGGGAAATATCAGCAGGACTGGGAGACGGTGCAGTGTGTTTTGATTTCAACACAGTGAGGATGCAGAGAGGGATGGGTGTGTAGGATGGTGTATCGAAGCAGGTAGAGAAGCAGTAACCAAAGTAGCCTCAATAAAATAGTGAGAGACAAGGAAGGTGATGACAAGGAGAGGGAGGTTGGAGAGCAGAGGTGAGAGTTGGATCTGGGCTCTTCCCATGTACCAGTCAGCTGTGAAAACTGACTGGGCTACAGACGAGGTATTGATGAACAGCAGCAGGAGATGCCAGTATCAGTCATTGGGAGCTAATCCATTCTAGTTCCCACTGGCTGCTCCTCTTGTGTTTCGCTTGTTGCCATCTGTTTGGATCATTTGTGTAACTACTGGAACAGGGCCAGGTTTAGTGCTTTTTTTTACACTGTTTTTGTAAATTCTTTTCTCATCAAAGTGAGGGGTGTTAGTGTTTGGGGATGGAACACTTCCAGCATTAACCATCCACAACTGAAGTATAGCACAGGTTAGATACAGAGTAAAGCTCCCTCTACACTGTCCCATCAAACACTCCCAGGGCAGGTACAGCACGGGTTAGATACAGAGTAAAGCTCCCTCTATACTGTCCCATCAAACACTCCCAGGGCAGGTACAGCACAGGTTAGATAAAGAGTAAAGCTCCCTCTACACTGTCCCATCAAACACTCCCAGGGCAGGTACAGCACGGGTTAGATACAGAGTAAAGCTCCCTCTACACTGTCCCATCAAATACTCCCAGGGCAGGTACAGCACAGGTTAGATACAGAGTAAAGCTCCCTCTACACTGTCCCATCAAACACTCCCAGGGCAGGTACAGCACAAACTAGATAGAGTAAAGCTCCCTCTACACTGCCCTGTCAGGTACTCCCAGGGCAGGATCAGCTCGGGTTAGATACAGAGTAATGCTTCCTCTACACAGTCCCATCAAACACTCCCAGGATAGCTACAGCACGGCTTAGATGCAGAGTAAAAGCTCCCTCTGCTTTTGCCTCAACAATGTGCCTTAGCACCAATCTCAGAAGATCGCCCACCTGCTGCACCAATATGATATTGTTCCATTTCTCATACCATCCCTTGAGTGAAATTGCCAATTTTGTACCAATTGAGGACAGTGTTATACATGGGAACAGGATCGAGAGTGCCCGACTCATTTCACCTTACAGCCAGAGGGCTTCATCCTGTTAATGTGGATTCAAAGCCATGTTTGTGAAGGTGACCGCACAGTGTCCAATCCACTGTATCGTCCAACATTCACTGGCTAGGCTCATGTTTGAAGAACAGGCACTTGTACGAGGTACCGCAGGGCACATGGAACAATGGGCAGAACTTTTAACTTGGGCAGGGGGCATAAAACGTGCGATATCGGATTAGCCATCTGTTCTATACACTGCCTGATTATGTAGTCCGTTTTACACCCCTATCTGAGTTGAAATGAGTCAATACTTTCAGGAGAAGAAATTGATGGGTCAGTGGAGGAGAGGAGAGGGGATGGAATAGCGGGGCAAAGGAAAGTTTTCTAGATCAAGAAAATGCTGGAAATTCCCAATTATTTTATTTTACAGAAACGTCTATGTTCATGATGGAAGGTCATTGACCTGAAATGCTAACTCTGTTTCTCTCTCTCCACAGAGGCGGTTTCACCTGCTGAGTGTTTGCAGCATTTTCTGTTTTCTTATTTATGTTTCAGGATAACCAACAACTGTCACCAAATCGATGAAGCGTTTTGTTTAATCCCTTCCAATGGAATCGGGGCAGGGGTTGGTTCCTGGCAGAGCTGGTGTGACGCAGGCCCCATCCTCTGTGTGTGTGTGCACGCGCGCGCGCGCCGAGACTCTCTGACTGCACTGGGAGCAGGACGCACTGCTTAGTCACAGTCCAGAGCTGTCGCTTGTTTGGAGCTGGGTTTAGTGACGTACTCCTCAGTGCGGAGCAGGTGAACTCTCAGATACCCGAAGAGATGCAATTTGGCGTGTTCAGTGAGCTGTGACGGCAAACTCCTGTCGCGGTGCAAGTAATTACTGAGGGCCAGATGGGTTAACATGTCGGGAGATTATTTGTGCGATGTAGAATAGTGCGTCAATAAATGAGTGTCGATGTCACACCTTTTAGTCCCTTGCTAGGAAAAATTAAAATCTCTTCAAGCCACCAACCTCCCTGTGTTGCAAATGCTTTTGTTTTCGGTTTTAGCAATGTTACTCTGCTTAGTTCTCTTCTGAATTATAACCTCTTGTTCCCGAAACGCCACACACGCCGTCCCACACACCCCTCTATCCTCACTGCATTGAAATTGAGACTCGTTGCACCATCTCCTACTCTCACTCCTCCTTTCCCAGGACCTCAAATTCTGTACAACTCCTTTCCCCTCCCTCACTCGTCCCTCCCTCGGACTCTATAGGCTCTGCAATCCCAAGCTTGAGGTCGCTCAGCCACTATTTCCTGCCCGGTTCATCTTGTCTTCTTTTAGTGTAGTCTGTGGGCTTTGGCCATTTCATGAAAGTTTTCTCAATATTAAAATAAAACACACTGCTCACTTTTCTTTTTCATTAAAAAAAGTGCAAATTAAAGTCCAGCCAATTTTCAAACTGAACCTTGATTCTGAACAAAAGGCTAATGTCCATAAGCCAAATGTCAGAACCATCAGCGTCATTGGGACCCAGAGACTGTGGAATCGCCCAGCACAACATTCGGCACATGTCAATCTGATTTCTTTTGCCAGATTTTTCCCCTCCTTTCCACCCCCCACCCCACAAGGTTTCTCCCCATTAACCTCCCCTCTCCTGAAGGCGTTAACTCCTTGCTGACGTGGGGTTCCACAAGCGCCACCGACCCGCCGCCAATCATGCCCGAGTGGCCGTGTGTCACATTCGAGGCCAGACAGCGATTGTCAGCAGGCTATTCCACCGTGAGGGGCATCACGGCCGAGCTCAATCCTGCCCTCAGAGGGTGGGGTTACTGGACAGTGATCGGGGGCAGGGATCCATGGCTGATACTTCCTCTCCTGCTAACTCAGGGGCATTGAGCCCCAGTACAGCGCCCTCCTTCCGCTAGGCTGGCTGAGATCAGCTAGCTCAGCTCAGACGGTGGGCTGACCGTGCTGCATTGTGGGTGCTCCCTGCCCCAACGTGGGAAGCATCACATTTAATTTTTACCTGTTTGTATTTTCTGTAGCAGCGCTGAATGACAGCAGCAGCCATTTCCTGCTGTTCCCTGAAAGGACGTCCCTAAAAAATGGAAAACAAGATATTAACAACCGCCACCCTTCACACCTTCTTTTAGAATCATAGAATGATATAGCACAGAAGGACGCCATTCGGCCCATCGATGCCTGTGCCAGCTCTTTGGTAGAGCTATCCAATTAGTCCCAATCCCCCGCTCTTGCCCCATAGCCTGGTAATCTTTTCCCCTTCACATATTTATCCAATTCCCTTTTGAAAGTAACTGTTGAATTTGCTTCCACCGCCCTTTCAGGGCTGTAACTATTTGTAACACCAAAGTTCTGATTGGTCCCCTTGGAGGACAAGACCAGATTTCTGATTGGTCCTCTTGGAGGACAAGACACACCCAGTAGTTTGTCTGGAATGTGTAATTAGATCCTGCCTGCCTGAGTAATCAATATCTTTGCCATGTGTAATTTGATCCATTCATTGACAGCCAGCTCCAGAGCTCACATTGCTAACGCTACTGCTTTCAGATAACAGATAGGGCTCACCCTCCCGGGTTAGAAGCACTCACGCTGCCAAGTTCAGATAGGAACGGGTGAGGCCATGGAGGGATTTTAACATGAGGATGAGAATTTTAAAATCAAGGTATTGGTGGACAATGTTCCCCTAATTTTATTTTGGGTGCGCGGTCCCTTTAACGGGCTGCAGGTGTAAAGGGGGTGGGGGTGGAAGAACGTAATCCAGGCCTAACAGAGGGCAGGAAAACATGATCTATCTTCCCATCTGGATCATGTTCTTGCTCTCATCCCCCTCCCTCCTATAGACCTGGATCACGTTCTTACACCCTCCCCACTGTTCTCACCGTGCTCCCCACCCCCAACAAGTTCCTGACCTTCTCTCCCCGAGTTCCTGACCTCCCCACCCTCTGCCAAGAGCTCCTAACCTTCTTCACTCTCTCCAAGCTCCTTTCCCCCCCTCCCTCAATCCCCTCTCTTCTACCCCTCCGGTCCACTCTCCTCTCACCCTCTAATCCCCTCGCTGATATTGCAGATCTGACTGGGATTCCAAACTCCTTTTGGGTTTCAGTTATGGCTGCGTAAGATAGTGAGGCTGGATAAACAGCACTGCCGAAGGGCCGCTTTGAATCATTATTCTCTTGTACTTTCGAGCCCTGGTTACAGAGCTACAATGTTTGGGGTAAACGCGTGGATGCCCACTATTCAGCCAAGGATGGCAGTCAAAGTTTTCGCCTTCCAATATCATTTTCCTCTGCAAGTGTTCGGGCCCACCACCACCCCTGGCCCAGAACTCCTGCCTGCTTGTTGCGCCATCAGCAATTAGAACCAAATTCGAGCGCTCCCCAACGCTACCCCTTCGATTCCCTCTCCTCCCTCCCCTTCGATTCCCTCTCCTCCCTCCCTATCCTCCCCCTTCCTTCGATCCCCTCTCTCCCCCCTTTGATCCTCTCTCCTCCCCCTTCGATCCCCTCTCCTCTCTCCCCCACCCCCCAACATCCGATCCCATGACCTTTTAAAAAATTTGTTCCTGGGATGTGGGCGTCACTGGCAAGGCTGGCATTTATTGCCCATCCCTAATTGCCCTTGAGAAGGTGGTGGTGAGCCGCCTTCTTGAACTGCTGCAGTCCATGTAGTGAAGGAACTCCCACAGTGCTGTTAGGGAGGGAGTTCCAGGATTTTGACCCAGCAATGATGAAGGAACGGCGATATATTTCCAAGTCAGGATGGTGTGTAACTTGGAGGGGAACTTGCAGGTGAAGGTGTTCCCATGCGCCTGCTGCCCTTGTCCTTCTAGGTGGTGGAGGTCGCAGGTTTGAGAGGTGCTGCCGAAGAAGCCTTGGCGAGTTGCTGCTGTGCATCTTGTAGATGGTACACACTGCAGCCACGGTACGCCGGTGGTGGAGGGAGTGAATGTTTAAGGTGGTGGATGGGGTGCCAATCAAGTGGGCTGCTTTGTCCTGGATGGTGTTGAGCTTCTTGAGTGTTGTTGGCAGCTGCACTCATCCAGGCAAGTGGAGAGTATTCCATCACACTCCTGACTTCTGCCTTGTAGATGGTAGAAAGGCTTTGGGGAATCAGGAGGTGAGACACTCACCGCAGAATACCCAGCCTCTGACCTTCTCTGCACGGAGCTGCGGGAAAGCGTGGCGGTGCAGATAAAGTGCGCATGCATGGTACCAAACGGGTGTGCATGTGCAGAACGAGTCAAAAATGCTTTGCAAATAATCACTCTGTCCTTTCAGGCAGTGCGTTCCAGATCACAACAACTCGCTGCATAAAAAAATGTTTCCTCATGTCACCTCTGCTTCTTTTGCCAATCACCTTAAATCTGTGTCCTCTGGATACTGACACTTTTATACATCAATACCAGTTATTTATATTTTTGACAATTTTCTCACTGCCTCTTGCTGGGGTTCCACAAGCACGGGACACCCTCCAGTACCCCGGCTAGTCTCCCTTCTTCGTGTCTCAACTGCTATTCCAGCATGGAGGTACAGGAGCAAACCAGCCCACTTCTGTACCTCAGCCAATGTCTACGCACACGCACTTTCCAGTGCAGGTCACCAGGCAGTGAGTATAAGCAGCACCCCCTGGCTGATACTCCCCACCCCAGCCCCAGAGGTGCTGATGCCAATTGTAGGCCCCGAATGCCGGAATGTCCTACTGCCCCCATACTCTGGCAATCTGACCCTTGAAACCCAGCCCTATCACTGTACACGGCAGTGCACAGCAAGGTCCCACAATCAGCAATGTGATAATGACCAGATAATCTGTTTTAGTAATGTTGGTTGAGAGATAGGGGGAGAACTTCCCAAATAGTGCTGCGGGATCGTTTACATCTACCTGAGAGAGCAGACGGGGCCTCGGTTTAATGTCTCATCCGAAAGACGGCACCTCCGACAGTACAGCACTCCCTCAGCACTGCACTAGGGATGTCGGCCTGGATTATGGGGCTCAAGTCTCTGGAGTGGGACTTGAACCCATACCTTCTGACTCTGAGGCGAGAGTGCTACCCACTGAGCCACGGCCGACACAAGTTGACACATCGACACATGACATGTTTGGACGCGGTAACTCACATGGCGTAATTGCAATGCTGGTCCTACGCGAGGACAGCGCCTCTAACCTTGTATTTCCGGAAGGCGGTTTGCACCAACTTGGCAGCCTCGTACAGCTCTCTCTGCTCGTGGTCTGACAAGGTCAGCTGGGCAAATTCGTTCTCCATCTTCTCACTGGTCGACGCGCTTAGGAACTCAGACCAATCGGCTGCTGACGGGAGAGTGGGTTTCTCGAAACTAACCTCGCTGATTGGTGACGAGGCAGGGCTTTGGCTTGCGTTAGAGGGAGGAGTCAGGGGCTCGCTGTACAAAGACCTGGAACATAAAAGGGGGCAAAGGTGATGAGCAACATTGCGAGGTGCACGAGGTATCTATCTCCTTTGACAGGTTTTCATATCAAACGACAGCAGCACGATTTCAGCAAGGAGCCAGTTTATCAACAATAACTGGCATTTATATAGCACCTTCAGCGTCGTAAAACATCCCAAGGCGCTTCACAGGAGGGTAATCAGACACAATTTGTCACCGAGCCACATAAGGAAATATTAGGACAGATGACCAAAATCTTGGTGAAAGAGAAAGATTTTGAAAGAAGGTGAGGGAGATGGAGGGGCGGAGAGGTTTAGGGAGGGAATTCCAGAGCTTAGCGCCTAGACAGCTGAAGGCACGGCCGCCAATGGTGGGGCAAAGGAAGTCGTGGAATGCGCAAGAGGCCAGAATTGGAGGAGCGCAGAGATCTCAGAGAGTTGTCGGGCTGGAGGAGGTTACAGAGATGGGGAGGGGTGAGGCCACGGAGGGATTTGAACACAAGGAAGAGAACTTTAAATTTGAGGTGTTGCCGGACCGGGAGCCAATGTAGGTCAGCGAGCACAGGTGTGATGGGTGAACGGGACTTGGTGCGAGTTAGGATACGGACAGCAGAGTTTTAGATGAGCTTAGGTTTATGGAGGGTGGATGATGGGAGGCCGGCCAGGAGAGCGTTGGAATAGTCGAATCTGGAGGTAACAAAAGCATGGATGAGGATTTCAGCAAGCAGATGGGTTGAGGTAGGGATGGAGACGGGCGATGTTACGGAGGTGGAAGTAGGCGGTGTTGGTGATGGAGAGGAGGATACGTGTTAAATGTAGGACTTTTTAATATATATATAAACAAAGTGTGGGCCTTGATACTGGATAGTCAGCCGAGCTGGATCCTACCTTCAACCAATGCTCACGCATGCAGAAGCCGCAGGGTAGGTAAGGATCAGGGTAGAAGCCCTGGCTGATTTTTCCCTTCCGTAACCCAGCGGCACTGACGATAACTATATGCCCTTACCACTGTCCCTACAAGGAGCGCTGCGCTGTCCTACATTACAATAGTGAATAATGACTACACTTCAAAACTACTTCATTGACTGTAAAGTGCATTGGAACATCCTGAGGGTGTGAAAGGCGCTGTATAAATGCAAGTCTTTCTTTTCTTGAGTGTTTTCTCCAAGTGGCTGATGCAGGTCACATCTGCAGTGATGTCAAAACGTCGGTGCCCATTGTGAGCGGCGAGTATTGGAATGGTTGAAACCTCAACTTCAGACTGCTTAACAGTGCAGTTAGTCCCATCGTACCATGCATGTCAGAAACGGCACAAAACAACAAAAAGGAACCTTGTTCAACCTGGACCAATACTGATTGGGGAGTATCCAGAAGGTGCTGCCTGTGTCCACCATTACACATTTGAAGTGGATGAAGTGCCCACTGCACTTAATACAGCAACAGCCCTGCAGCTCGAATCTGACTGGTGCTACATATTCCCTGAGCTTTCAACCTTCCTCTCTTGTTTCTCCTAACTTCCAAGTACACCATCCTACTTGCTCTTCCTTCTCCCCACATGCTCACATTGTTGAAATCAAGTCTCATCATCGTTCCTTCTCCAACTCTAAATTATTCTGTCCCAGGGCCTCAAACCTGTGGATTTCCTCACCTCCCTCAGTTTCCTCTTCCTCCGACAATCTAAAACCTGAGCTTGGCAATCACCTAATTATTACCAGAAAATACTGGAAGTACTCAGCAGGTCAGACAGCATCTGTAGAGAGAGAAACAGAGTTAACGTTTCAGGTCGATGACCCTTCGTCAGAACGGTCATCATTCTGACGAAGGGTCATCGACCTGAAACGTTAACTCTGTTTCTGTCTCTACAGATGCTGTCTGACCTGCTGGGTATTTCCAGCATTTTCTGTTTTTATTTCATATTTCCAGCATCCGCAGTATTTTGCTTTTGACCTAATCATTACCTCTTGATTCATCGCCTCTATATTCAATTTTTATTGGTGTCCTGCAATATGGACTTTGGACTTTCGCCCAGGTATATTAACAATAATAATAGAAGGTTCCCCGAGCTACTGACCGAAGCTGAGATAAGCTGGGTAAATGGTCCACATCTGCCAGGTAACTGGCCAACCAGCTTAAGGTGGTGTTCACACTGGGGATGTCTCCTCGCTCGGACATTGGAAATTCCATAGGGATGAAGGTTTCCCGCTTGATCCTGTCTGGCGTTGCTTCAATGATCTGTTCAGCCAAGGACATCATATTAGCCTGAAGAGGTAAAAGCAACATAAGTATATTTTCCTTTGTCCTCCCAACACCATTGTTCTAAAATGTTGATTTAGGGCTTTGGAGGAAAGACAGGGAGAGGGCAATGGAATTAGCAACTCAATTGTTGAAAAATCTTTCCTCAGAAAACTTAGCTATCAAAAATATTACTAGTCAATAATGTATTTTGTGCTTTCCTGCATCATGTGGCTTAACATCTGCAATATAAAAATAGGCCACAAGCGAATGCAGTGATATATACACCACAGCAGAGCATGTATTCCCCACACCTCCATTTTCTCCTGAGAGTGCTGACTCATGCTGGGGTACGACCCTACAGTTGCTAGCAGCCCTCCTTGGTTGAATGACCATGCCTCGCGCGTCAGCCGAGACAACAGGATATTCCACCATGGGGGGCACCACATGCCAAGTCTGATCTTGCTATCCACGCACACGCACACTTTCCTGCAGGTGTGGCTGGATAGGGATCAGGAGCTGGAGCGCTGGCTGCTCTTATTTCCCTTGCTGGCCTCAGCTGCTGAGACCAGCAGTAGCACTCCAACAACCACTGGCCCAGCTGAAAGAAGCCGACTCGGCAGCAGACCAGTGACTGAAACAGGAGGCCCTCCTGGTTCTAGCCCACTCTGCCGACACTCGCTGTCTGGGTTCACACATGAAGAATGGCTCCTTGAGTGAGGGCTACTGGCATCCACAGCTGGAGTCAGCACCCTCAGGAAAAAGAAACGGCCAAGAAAATTGAAGCATAAATTGGATAAACATTTCTTATCCTTTGTAGCTGAAGGTTCCCATCATCACTACATCAGCAGGGTGCTTATACTGCGTCTCATACCTGCAAATCATCCATATGTTGGAGGCACTCCTCATTCTCCTTGTACGATAACAGTTCTGCATCCACCATCTCCCTCTCTGATAACATTAGAACACTGATGTCTTGCTTCTGTTGTACCCTGTGAGCAATGGACCCTGTGCTGAGACCCGAGACCTTCCTTATCACTGCAGGCTGCCCCGTCGCAGTCTGTGCTGCCACGCTGACGTAAATCTCCTTCTGGCTCCACTTTGGACTGGTCTGGTTCCCGACATTCCTGCATCCGGTGGCTAGGGGCAAAGGGAATTCTGAGGTACGTTGGGAAGGTTCCCTGGGACTCTTTCTCTCCATTTCGGAATCGATTGCATTGGGGGGTGATTGCTTCGGGCTGGAGCTCAGTTTGGCGGCCATCTTCTGCTCCAGGTTTAGTGGTGGAGTCAACGATTTGTCTGGCCTGGAGTGGAAGTGTTCTGTGTTTAGCTTGTGTTTCTTAGAAGCTGGGAGGTCCCGCTGGCTGTCATTTCCGTGGTACTGCAGGGATTCCGACCTCGGCCGTCTGAGATCTGATAGAAGAAAGAAAGGCTTGTGTTTATGTACCTCTTTACTGTATCTCATAGAGACATCTCAAAAGTGCTTCACATAGAATCATACAGCACAGAAGGAGGCCATTCGGCCCATCGTGCCTGTGCCAGCTCTTTGAAAGAGCTCTCCAATTAGTCCCAGCTCCCCGCTCTTTCCCCATAGACCAGGAAATATTTCCCCTTCATGTACTTATCCAATTCCCTTTTGAAAGTTATTATTGAATCTGCTTCCGCTGCCCTTTAATGAAGTGTAATCCAGTTAATTAGTTTGAAAGCAGTGACTGTTGCTACAGACCTTGTGGGCTACACTTGCTTCCCATTCACTAGACTCATACATGAAGAAAGGTCACTTGGGTGAGGGAATGGAGGGCAGTCAGAGCCTTCGATCCATATCCTAGCAAACAATCAGTGCCCCAATCTGATATGAATGGGGGAACAGCCACACCACGAAGAGAAAGGACATCAGTTATGTTCTTACTTACATAACCCACATTTGACAACTGGCGCATGGGACCCATGGGAACATAGGAACAGGAGCAAGCTATTCAGCCCCTCGAGCCTGTTCCGCCATTGATGAGATCATGGCTGATCCTAAACCAAAGCAGTTCTAGGTGTGGCTTTCAAAGATGGCTGCCTCATATATGCCTCTTATAAGCTTATGACCACCTAGTGGTTATGGTGCTGGCCTGGCAACCCAGAGGTCGTGAGTTCAAATCCCACCATTAGAGCACTTGGCCAGATTGGGACACTGATTGGTTGCTAGGATGTGGATCGAAGGCTCTGACTGCCCTCCATTCCCTCACCCAGGTGACCTTACTTCATGTTTGAGCCTAGTGAGTGGTGGCAGGGTATTCACTGGGGGAGGTCAACTGACGTTCACACAACTGCTTCATTCAGCTTACACACCACAGAGCAGGGACCAACCCGGCTATCTTTCTGGTCTGTATGCCGCAGGACCAGACTGGGCAGATCAGGGACGTGCTCAATTGCTGACCTCAATCTCATTGTTCTGGGGATAAGCCACGCGACGTCCTGGTGCATCTCCAAAGGGAACATAGAAAGTGAGGAACCTCGTCACTGGGCAGGCAGAAACCGAGCAACAGACCATCTGCTCCCTCAGGTGCAGGAGGGTGCTAGCCCAGAAAGTGCAGCGAAAACAGAAGAGTTTACATCCTCATTAACAAAGGGCCTGGGTTTCAATCCAGCCCAGGCTGAGGGGGTGGAGCCCTCTTCTCTCCTCTCTGTGCTGGTTGTAAAGATTCTATATGAATGAATTTGCAGTTCAGTCCAGCGCCGAGTGGACACTGGACAACAGGCATAGAACTGTACATAACTGGAGACTAATTAGCAATATTACTCAGAGGGGCTGCAGGATGGTTGATGTTGGGAATGGAAAATGTCACATTGGTTGGTAGAAAACACTCTTCAGAGACTGAGACACATTGTTGGGCATAATAGAGGGAGCTAGATACTATGGTCCAGATATTCCGATCCCTACGGGTGGGTACGCGCTGTGTGCCCACCCGTAGGGACATCGGAAATGCCGGTTTCAGGCATGCACAGCGCATGCGCTGAAAACCGGCATTTCCGATCTGTCAAGAATGGTCTTGACAGATCCTCCGGCTGCCCTGGAGAAGGGCCTCTGCGGGCGGTTAGTTCCGCTTTTTGGAGACCCTCCACCCGCAGAAAACCCTTACAATTCTTACGCCTGGTAAGGCCTGCTTTTACCAGGATAAGAGTTGAAAAAAGTAAGAACATTTTTTTTCCACTGATTTATCATTTAAAAATACTTTAAAAAAAAGGTACGTTTATTTTAGCCCCGTAAAAAACTTTAATTATTTTTTTCAAAAAATTAAATTTTTGTTTAAAGTACTTAATTTATTGTAATTTCAAGTCATTTTAAAAATGTGATTTAAAAAAAAAATTATTTAAAGTTTTACTATGTTTTTGGGGTGATCTCCATTCATATATTTGACAGGTCTTCCTATCAAATGTATGAAGGGAGATTCCCTTCTGTGATTGGCTCCCCATGGCCCACGTGATCCCAGGGACGCTGCGAACTACATGCGCCCCTGGGATACGTGGGCCCTGCACACTTCAAGTTTGGAGAGGCCCAGGAGTGGAAGCGTGTACTTCCTGGGAGCCCTCAGGTAAGGGCTTAGATTTTTCCAGATCGCAGGCCCCCGCCCGCGGGAGGCCTGCAATCGGAAAATACGGGCCTCTGTATCTAACCCGTGCTGTACCTGCCCTGGGAGTGTTTGGTGGGACAGTGTAGAGGGAGCTTTACTCTGTATCTAACCCGTGCTGCACCGACCCTGGGAGTGTTTGATGGGACAGTGTAGAGGGAGCTTTACTCTGTATCTAACCCGTGCTGTACCTGCCCTGGGAGTGTTTGATGGGACAGTGTAGAGGGAGCTTTACTCTGTATCTAACCCATGCTGCACCTACGCTGGGAGTGTTTGATGGGACAGTGTAGAGGGAGCTTTACTCTGTATCTAACCCGTGCTGTACCTGCCCTGGGAGTGTTTGATGGGACAGTGTAGAGGGAGCTTTACTCTGTATCTAACCCGTGCTGTACCTGCCCTGGGAGTGTTTGGTGGGACAGTGTAGAGGGAGCTTTACTCTGTATCTAACCCGTGCTGCACCGACCCTGGGAGTGTTTGATGGGACAGTGTAGAGGGAGCTTTACTCTGTATCTAACCCGTGCTGTACCTGCCCTGGGAGTGTTTGATGGGACAGTGTAGAGGGAGCTTTACTCTGTATCTAACCCATGCTGCACCTACGCTGGGAGTGTTTGATGGGACAGTGTAGAGGGAGCTTTACTCTGTATCTAACCCGTGCTGTACCTGCCCTGGGAGTGTTTGATGGGACAGTGTAGAGGGAGCTTTACTCTGTATCTAACCCGTGCTGTACCTGCCCTGGGGGTGTTTGATGGGACAGTGTAGAGGGAGCTTTACTCTGTATCTAACCCGTGCTGTACCTGCCCTGGGAGTGTTTGATGGGACAGTGTAGAGGGAGCTTTACTCTGTATCTAACCCGTGCTGTACCTGCCCTGGGAGTGTTTGATGGGACAGTGTAGAGGGAGCTTTACTCTGTATCTAACCCGTGCTGCACCTACCCTGGGAGTGTTTGATGGGACAGTGTAGAGGGAGCTTTACTCTGTATCTAACCCGTGCTGTACCTGCCCTGGGAGTGTTTGATGGGACAGTGTAGAGGGAGCTTTACTCTGTATCTAACCCGTGCTGTACCTGCCCTGGGAGTGTTTGATGGGACAGTGTAGAGGGAGCTTTACTCTGTATCTAACCCGTGCTGTACCTGCCCTGGGGGTGTTTGATGGGACAGTGTAGAGGGAGCTTTACTCTGTATCTAACCCGTGCTGTACCTGCCCTGGGAGTGTTTGATGGGGCAGTGTAGAGGGAGCTTTACTCTGTATCTAACCCGTGCTGTACCTGCCCTGGGGGTGTTTGATGGGACAGTGTAGAGGGAGCTTTACTCTGTATCTAACCCGTGCTGTACCTGCCCTGGGAGTGTTTGATGGGACAGTGTAGAGGGAGCTTTACTCTGTATCTAACCCGTGCTATACCTGTCTTGGGGGTGTTTGATGGGACAGTGTAGAGGGAGCTTTACTCTGTATCTAACCCGTGCTATACCTGTCTTGGGAGTGTTTGATGGGACAGTGTAGAGGGAGCTTTACTCTGTATCTAACCCGTGCTGTACCTGCCCTGGGAGTGTTTGATGGGACAGTGTAGAGGGAGCTTTACTCTGTATCTAACCCGTGCTGTACTTGCTGTGGGAGTGTTTGATGGGACATAATGGAGATTAGCTTTGTAGCTGATCTGTGTTGATCACACTTGGGAGTGTTTGATGCTGACACGCGGTTCTTAAAATAGAATTGTTCCATTCCTCAGCACGAACATCCTGACTTTGATTAGTACAAGCTTCACTGGGAAAAAAAAACACAGGACCACGAACACACAAAGCAGTGATTGCTAAATACATGCAGAAATGATTAATGTGCACCTGTGGTAGGAGATGTGCTGACACTCTTCTGGGACTCCTGGCTGCTGTTACTGCCGCTGTTCCACTGTCCGATCCAGCCGTCACTCCCTGACTTCGCAGTGGGAGAGCAAACCATCCCGGCAGTTTGGGAAAGGCCGGGGAGCTGTGATTCATCTTCCCTCTGTAGTTCTTCCAGGTACTCTGCCAGCTTCACGTGCCCCCTTGAGCGGGCGATTGTCAGGGGCAAACGGCCCAGTGAATCAGGGATGGAGAGAGCTCGGTGGTCCCACTTGTACAGAACAACTGCTGCTTCGGTGTGCCCCAAAGCACAAGCCCACATCTGGTTAAAAGAAAGGACCAATTATTTCACTATTTCATTTCCTTCCTGGCAGAGTGAACAATTAAAAAAAAATGAGAATTCGCTCTCGATTGCAGCAGCACTTTCTCCAATGTTGACAAGCTGATGCATTTCTTCTTGGAGTTTGTGAAAGCAAGTTCTTCCTTTAATCAGCTCTAACCCAACACATTAGCTGCTTTTGCATGGTGTGTGACTTTTATTGGTGCCTCCAGCTCCCTAAAGCGCAGCCAGCTGCAAGACAAGTGTGAATCTGGCGGGTCTCGCTAAAGCCAGCAGCCGTGAAGATCCAATTCTAGTGTCTCCGGACAGTTTTACATTTGGCTCATGGCCAGCGGGCTCCACATATCCTGCGCTTCCAGGAGCCGGTGCTACTGGTGTAGCTCCCATACCGTGTAAACGCAATAACAACAACTTGCATTTATATAGCGCCTTTAACGAAGTAAAACGTCCCAAGGCACTTCATAGGAGCGTTATCAAACAAAATTTGACCCTGAGCCACATAAGGAGATATTAGGACAGGTGACCAAAAGCTTTGTCAGAGAGGTAGGTTTTAATGAGGGTGTTAAAGGAGGAGAGAGAGAGGTAGAGGTTTAGGGAGGGAATTGCAGAGCTTAGGGCCTCGGTGGCTGGAGGCACAGCCGCCAATGGTGGAGCGAAGGAAATCGGGATGTGCAAGAGGCCGGAATTGGAGTAGCGCAGAGATCTGGGTGGGTTGTATGGCAGGTGAAGGAGGTTGTAGAGATAGAGGGGGTCAAGGCCATGGAGGGATTTGAACACGAAGATAACATTTTAAATTTGATGCATGCTGGACCGGGAGCCAATGTAGGTCAGCAGCATTGTTCCCTGTAATTTTTTGGGGGCCTGCGCGGCCCCTTTAACGGGCTGCACGGCCCATGCATGCGCGGTTTTTCTATTTAAAAGCCGGCTGTATGGGACCCCTGGAACGCTGCGCCGCGTGACCGCTCAGTTAAAGGGAACATTGGTCAGCAGCAGTGCAAATTCAATCAAAACCTTTTCAAATAAAAAGCCGGAGTACGGATTGAACAGCCGCAGAGAGCCTGCAGAACGCTCTTCCGTATACTTTCTAAACGGAGGTGACATTTTACTTACCAGAGGTGTGCAGGAGAAATGATCGACGTTCAATGGATCCACCTCCAGCTCTAGATCAATACTATCTGCATGCTTTGCGCTGTGAAGAGACAAACACAAGCTGTTAACGGAGCAGTTTCCAGTCACGAGCCAGTGTACTGGTAATTTATTGGCAGGGTGGGTGTGAAGGATTCCTCTCTGGAATATTTTTCCAACACCTCACACATGAGAAAAACTTGTCGTCTGATGGGCTACCCCTCTCTCAGCTCTGGCCTCCCATCTCTCTCTCTCTCTCTGTGTCACATCCTCCCCTGCCTCTCCATTAAACACTACTATGGTCATTGCTCCTCTCAGCTTTCCTTTATTTCCCCATGCACTTTTCATCCTTCTTCCATCTTCATTATGGCCAAACTGATCCCCATCACTGGCTCCAGCTCATTCTTTCCCACAGACACAAAAGTATGGAACTCCTCACCCCCTCAGTCAGCCTTCCACCCACAAGCTTCAGGCGTTCAAACTCAAACTCGGTGTAACTTAGAGAGTATATTGTTAGCTTGCTGCCCGGACTTTAAGCTGGCGATACGGTTTGGCCGCCTGATATAGAAACTGCCCGGTTCTCATTCCCACTGAAACACCCTTGGTTTTTGTTTCTCAATAATTAAATAAATATAGGAATTAAGGCATCAGTGCCCACTCCGAACCTGCTCTAAGCAACTTTTCCGACCAAAATATTTCTACTATAACTGCACACAGACACCTTAGTAGAGCAGCAATCAATGAGTGACGACCTGAAGATTTGATCCCCATTGTGCAAAATTCCTGATCTCAGTCACACAGCCAGTGCGGGAGGATTACCAGATGGAAGCGAAGGTCCTACGACCGTACCCCAATAATGTACCTCGACCTCAGAAAACTTCCCCTTATTGCACCCTCAAGCCAAGCCCTCACTGGGAGAACCTGCCCATGAAGATAAAATAAAACAGAGCAACATAGTATTGATACAACACTTCTCACACGCCTGGTTTTAATCACTACTGCCCTTGTTTACTGCGGAAACACAAGTGTGCCCCTCACCTCACAGAAGGGGATCACTTGTGCCTGGTCGTTGCTTACCGCCATTTGATGAGTGTCTGGATCAACGTGGCGTAGCCCTGGGCAGCTGCCAGGTGCAGGAGGGTCATTCCTCGGAAGGTCTTGGAATGGATGAGATGTTTGGATTTGACCCAGCAGGCGCGACTCATCATCTTCTCACACACCAGCACCACGCGGTTCTCGAAGGAGCAGCTAGCCACCCTGGACGCACACTGCACAACGGGGCGAGGAACACACACGGAGATCAGTCCTCTCACATGCAACTGTGTGAGGCTCAAAGGGACAACAACAACAACAACAACGGTGGCATTTATACAGCGCCTTTAACTTTACGGCACAGAAACAGGCCACTCAGCCCGTTCGCAACCTTGGTGTCGTATCTGACCCCGAGATGAGCTTCCGACCGCATATCCGCTGCATCGCCAAAACCGCCTACTTCCACCTCCGGAACATCGCCCAACTCTGCCCCTGCCTCAACTCATCTGCTGCTGAAACTCTCATCTGTGCCTTTGTTACCTCCAGACTTGACTATTCCAATGTACTCTTGGTCAGCCTCCAGTCTTCCACCCTCCGTAAACTTGAAGTCATCCAAAACTCGGCTGCCCATGTCCTAACACGCACCAAATCCCGTTCACCCATCACCCCTGTGCTTGCTGACCTACATTGGCTCCCGGTTAAGCAACACCTCAATTTTAAAATTCTCCTCCTTGTTTTCAAATCCCTCCATGGCCTCGCCCCTCTCTATCTTTGTAACCTACTCCAGCCCCACAACCATCCGAGATCTCTTCACACCTCCAATTTTGGCCTCTTGCACATCCCCGATTTTAATCGTTCCACCATTGGCGGCCTTCAGCTGCCTAGGCCCTAAGCTCTGGAATTCCACCGTAAACCTTTCCATCTCTCTCCTCCTTTAAGATTCTCCTTAAAACCTACTTCTTTGACCAAGCTTTTGGTCATCTGTCCTAATATCTCCTTATGTGGCTCGGTGTCAAATTTTGTTAGATGTCACTCCTGTGAAGTGCCTTGGGACATTTTACTATGTTAAAGGCACAATATAAATGCAAGTTTATATTATATTAGGAAAGGTGACCAAAGGCTTGGTCAAAGATGTAGGTGTGTGGGAGCTGGATTAACATCAGTACAGATACAGTCAGCAACTCAGGGCGCCTCTGAGTCAGAAGGTTGTGAGTTCAAGTCCCACTCCAGAGACTTGAGCACAAAATCTAGGTTGACACTTCAGTGCAATACTGAGGGAGTGCTGCACTGTTGGAGGTGCCGTCTTTTGGATGAGACGTTAAACCGAGGCCCAGTCTGCCCTCCTGGGTGAATGTAAAAGATCTCATGGCGCTATTACGAAGAAGAGCAGGGGAGTTCTCATTGTTTCGTGGCCAATATTTATCCCTCAACTAACACCTAAAAACAGATTATGTGGTCATTATTTGATCGCTGTGTGTGGGGGTTCGCTGTGTGTAGGAGCTTGCTGTGCGCAAATTGGCTGCCGCGTTTCCTACATTAAAGCAGTGACTACACTTCAAAAGTACTTCAGTGGCTATAATGCATTTTGGGACGACCTGTGCTCGTGAAGGTGCTATATAAATGCAAGTTCTTTCTTTCTGCAAGTTTCAAATCATGCCCTCTTTCCTATAACACATAGGGGGAGAAATTCAGTATCGCCCCATTTGGGGCACAATTATCGGCCGGGCGCAAAGATTAGCGCCTGGCGCTAATTATCGCCACCGACTGCAAACTTGACTTTTATCGCCCCTGGAGGTGATTGCAGCGCTATATCAGGCGCTTCACACCTGTCTTAAGGCGCAAATGCCGAGGAGCGAGGCACTACCTCAGAGTGCTGGCGAAGCTCATGTAATGTCAGTCAGCAATGGAACACACACACAATGGCACGGGCCAGTTCTTAAAGGGGATGGTTAATCTTGCTTTCCATCCACATCCTGCTCATTGCAGCCTTGAATCTCGGCCTGGAGAGACCTGCACATCAAATGTGCTGGAAAGAACAATGGAGAGTACCAGGCAAAGAGCTCAGAGTGCAGCCCACACAGTCTCTGCTAAATCGATACAAGGAATGGCAAATCAAAATGAACCTGCAAAGTGCTGCTCAGTACCCAAAACTCCTTCACACAACGTTGAATCTCTCCAGAAGTCTCTCCCTCTCTCTCTCAGAATGCATAGTTCAAAAATGGCACCAACAATAAAAGGCAGGAAGCGGACACCTTTAAATAGCGCTCCCCCTTTCGCTTCATGACTGCAGAACGCTCCCCTCAACCTGTCGTTGCTAGCGTCAGGCGGTAAGGCAGGGGGCGCCACTCAATATCCGCTCCGGGGCGATACCGGGGCGTTGTGAACTCGAGTGACGTCATGATCTGCCGGCGCAGGAGATCGTGGCGGTAGTGTTTAGCGCCGCCGCAAAATGTCTAGTTAATTTCGCGAGCGGCGCAACCTTCGCCGCGCCTGGGCGCTAGATGCTTTGTGCCCCATTAGCGCCCTCTTAAGGCGCTAACAGGGAGGCGCAACCAACTGAATTTTTCCCCCATAGTATCTTACTTATTTCGTCAGGACCCCTCTTAGTCACCTCCTCTCACTCTATCCTCATATGGCATGCAAATGAAAAGCTTGGGCAGCCGAGGCAGGAGATCACCTGAACATGTGCCGTTGGTTTTGGCTCCCAAAGATCTTACGATTTGCCATACCTGTGCCTGGTTGTTGCCACCCCCTCCTCCGTTTCCTCCTCCTAATCCTCCCCCTCCAGTCTGCTGGTGGTGCTGGTGAGATCCCATCTCCGACATCCGCCTTTCCATCTGCTCCAGGCGCTCCAAGATGGACATCCTGAACTGGTTGTCTAGAAAAACAAGAGAACGCACAGGTCAGCACCTGCAATACCAGAACACGGTGGCTCAGTCAGACCAGCCCTGGAACAATCCAGGCCTCTGGATTACAAGTCCAGTAACAGAACCGCTAGACTCCCTTTGGGGGTACGGTAGCATAGTGGTTATGTTACTGGACTAGTAATCCAGAGGCCTGGACTAATAATCTGGAGACGCGAGTTTAAATCTCACCATCGCAGTTTGTGAATTTGATTTCAGTTAATTAAATAAATCTGGAATAAAAAACTAGTGGTGACCATGAAGCCATCGGATTGTCGTAAAAACCCAACTGGTTCACTAATGTCCCTTTAGGGAAGGAAAGCTGCCGTCCTTACCCGGTCTGGGCCTATATGTGACTCCAGAATCACAGCAATGTGGTTGACTCTTAACTTCCCTCTGAAATGGCCTAGCAAGCCACTCAGTTGTCACCACCACCTTCTCAAGGGCAATTAGGGATGGGCAACAAATGCTGTCCTTGCCAGCAACACCCACATTCCATGAATGAATAAATTTAAAAAGTAC
The DNA here is from genome assembly GCA_030390025.1 of Squalus acanthias. Lineage (NCBI taxonomy): Eukaryota > Metazoa > Chordata > Chondrichthyes > Squaliformes > Squalidae > Squalus > Squalus acanthias. The sequence continues at coordinate 17,204,275 of CM059440.1, forward strand.
CTGGGGTCAGATGACCCAGTTATAGGGTGACCATAGTTTCTAAACCAAATCCGGTGAGAGCACAGCAAAGTAGCCAGGAGAGAAAATGTAGGTTGTGCAGCGAGGCAAAATTTTTTAGCAGCACATATACAATACAAATGCAAAACAAATGTGCATATAATTACCGCGGATGTGACGACACTGTTCAGTCCATTGACCTCAAACTATGATTATGTCTAACGGTATGATATGCATATATTCCAACGAATATATTCAGGAATGAGTTTCATGAACCGGGGACTCTTCCGGTTGTTTTCCCGGGACACAGTACCTCATCCGGGGTCTGTCCTCGGACATCTGGGATGTTTGGTCACCCTATCCAGTTAGGGTCCATCCAGTGGAAGAATGTGTCACAAATGGTTCCAGGTCACCCAGATTCCAAATGTTTCCCCACCGCCCCCCGCAAACATTTTTCAGCGTCAAAAGCTAAACACAACCCAAAATAAAACAAGGACAATTGGTCTGTGACACAGTTTTTCTTCTAAATAATAAAAACAAGGGAGGTGTGCCTCTTCAATTTGTCTGGTGAATCACCCAAAAGTCCCCTCCCACTCTGTGCTGCCCCTGGATTTCCTGGGGCTTCCCTTTAAATCTCCACCATTTGCTCTGCAGCAGTGCTGGGCGCAGGGGTAAGGTTGCCAACTCTGGTTGGACGTAGTCCAGGAGGTTTGATCACATGACCTCCAGCCGCCCCGCCCCGCCCTCCTGCCATTGGTCGCCCGACACGCCCATCCTCGCGGTGCCTCGTCTTCCTTCGGCCAATCAGAAAACGAATAGACTCTCCATTACCCGATTGGATGATTCTTGAGTCAGTCAAACAGCATTTTTACCCAAACTCTAATATTTTTATAACTAATAAACAAAAGTGTTCAAAGAAAATGAAACAAAAACACAATTTTTTTTAACGCCCCTATGATTTTCCTTGTGGATTGTTTGCAGCAGGGTCCGGGAGATTAACCTTTAATTCCTGGAGACCCCAGGACAATCCTGGAGGAGTTGGCGACATTACTATCAGCTGCTGAGCGGAAAGCCCAGGCCTCACTGTCTGGGTTCATGACCGAACAGAGGTCACTTTGAGGGGGCAGCCAGCGCCTGTGGAACTGAACCTCAACAAGGAGCCTTCAGGAGAGGCGGGAGAGAAACCGCGAGGGGGATAAAAACCACAACAGCTATTCTCATGAAAGCAGCATGTCAATGGCGACATGTTTTTAAAACCTTCTTTGAGGATCAAAATTCATACAAGAACAATGAATAATTCCCTCTCAGCCCCATTTCCCTCCCTCTGACTGTGTGACAGCATCGGATGGGACTCCACCCACTGACTGCTGCTAAACACTGCAGTGTTGCTGCCTGCAGCACGTCCAGACTGCAGTGGACACTCTGGGGAGGGGGAGGCACGGATCAGCCCATCTTAAGAGTGGGATGCATCCATCAATTAACTCCCCCACGCACCTCCCGTCTGCTAACGTAGTCTGCAACTGTGAAGTAGGGTTGCCAACCCTTCAGGATTGCCCTGGAGTCTCCAGGAATTAAACATTAATCTCCGGGACACTGCTTCGAGCAAAAACCCAGGGAGAAAAAAAATCAGAGTGGCATTAAAAAAAATGTTTTTTTTCATTTTCAGCTGAGAACTAACAAAAGGGCAATGCACTTAAAATCCAGAGTATGGGATGGGCTGGTCGGGACTAATAGACTTCTCTTGTTCCATAAAATACTTAAGTCCAAGACTTAGAGAGGATTTAATAATCTGTTAATAGCCTAACAATCCATCATCTGTCTCTTGTGAAAGTAGTTAGTGGATCGAAGGGCAAATTCAGTGAGGCTGCCTGCCTTCCTACTTGCTAACAACACTGCCTCGCTAAATTTGTCTTTTAAACTTTCAGCCTGTTGTTCTTCCAACTGGTTCTTGCTATTCCTGTATAAAAGAATATACAGGCTGAAGATGCCACTTATGGTGAAGAGTCCCATCATAGGAACAGGAGGAGGTCATACAGCCCCTCGAGCCTGTTCCACGATTCAATTAGATCAAGGCTGAACTGTATCTTAACTCCATCTACCCGCCTTGGTTCCGTAACCCTTAATACCCTTCGCCGAACAAAAATCTATCGATCTCAGTTTAGAAAGTTTCAATTGAACCCCAGCCTCAACAACTTTTTGGGAGAGAGTTCCGGATTTCCACGACCCTTTGTGTGAAGAAGTGTTTCCTGACGTCACCCCTGAACGGCCTAGCTCTAATTTTAAGGTTATGCACACATGTTCTGTACTCACCCCCCGCCCAACCAGAGGAAATAGTTTCTCTCTATCTACCCTATCAAATCCTTCAATCATCTTGAACACATCAATTAGATCACCCCTTAATCTTCCATACTCAAAGATATACAAGCCTAGTCTATGCACCTGTCCTCATAATTGAACCCTTTTAGCCCCTTTTAGCATCTACTCCAGGATGGTGGTGCCAGTTATGGTGAAGCGCCCCACCTTCTCTTGGCTAAGGGTGCCAGTTGTTGTGAAGAGCCCCATTTCCGCAGCCTGATGGTAGATGCCTAATGACCTGCTGTGCTTTCTCCAACTCTTTCTGTTATTATTTACTATACTATGCAGCTTGGATGGAACTCCCCGGAGAAAACAAGTTGAATTTGGAAGTTTCTTGAACAGCCTTACACGAGCAAATTTTCCAAGTGTCCTTTATTATCCTTGTTATGGGGGACACCAAGTGACAGAATCATTCAACGGGTGAAAATAAGACGATAAGAACAATTTCTAGGAACAGTAAAAGGCCATGAGGCCCAACAAACCTGACCCATTTTCAGACAGCAACCCCATCTATCCACTTTATCACCATAGAAACATAGAAGCTAGGAGCAGGAGTAGGCCATTCGGCCCCTCGAGCCTGTTCCGCCATTCAATGCGATCATGGCTGATCATCCAAATTCAGTACCCTGTCCCTGCTTTCTCCCCATATCTCTTGATCCCCTTAGCCTTAAGAAATATATCTAACTCCTTCTTGAATATATTTAATGAATTGGCCTCAACTGCCTTCTGTGGTAGAGAATTCCACAGGTTCACCACTCTCTGGGTGAAGAAATTCCTCCTCATCTCAGTCCTTAATGGCTTACCCCTTATCCTTAGACTGTGACCCCTGGTTCTGGACTCCCCCGCCATCGGGAACATCCTTCCTGCATCTAGTCTGTCTAGTCCTGTTAGAATTTTATAAGTTTCAATGAGATCCCCACTCATTCTTCTAAACTCTAGCGAATATAAGCCTAATCGACCCAATCTCTCTTCATACGTCATTCCTGCCATCCCAGGTATCAGTCTGGTGAATCTTCGCTGCACTCCCTCCATGGCAAGAACATCCTTCCTCAGATAAGGCGACCAAAACTGCACACAATACTCAAGGTGTGGTCTCACCAAGGCCCTGTACAACTGCAGCAAGACATCCTTGCTCCTGTACTCGAATCCTCTCGCTATGAAGGCCAACATACCATTTGCCTTCTTAACCGCCTGCTGCACCTGCATACTTACCTTCAGCGACCGGTGCACAAGGACACCCAGGTCTCGTTGCACTTCCCCTTTTCCCAATCTATTGCCGTTCAGATAATAATCTGTCTTCCTGTTTTTGCCACCAAAGTGGATAACCTCGCATTTATCCACATTATACTGCATCTGCCATGCATCTGCCCAATCACCCAACCTGTCCAAATCATACTGGAGTTTCTCTGCATCCTCCTCACAGCACACACACCCACCCAGCTTTGTGTCGTCTGCAAACTTGGAGATTTTACATCTAGTTCCCTCGTCTAGATCATTAATATATATTGTGAATAGCTGGGGTCCTAGCACCGATCCCTGCGGTACCCCACTAGTCACTGCCTGCCACTCGGAAAAAGACCCGTTTATTCCAACTCTTTGCTTCCTGTCTGCCAACCAGTTCTCTATCCAAGTCAGTACCTTACCCCCAATCCCATGTGCTTTAATTTTGCACGCTAATCTCTTATGCGGAACCTTATCGAAAGCCTTCTGAAAGTCCAAATACACCACATCCACTGGTTCTCCCTTATCTATTCTACCAGTTACATCCTCAAAAAATTCTAGTAGATTAGTCAAGCATGATTTACCTTTTGTAAATCCATGTTGACTTTGTCCGATCCTGTCACTGTTTTCCAAGTGCTCTGCTATTACATCTTTTATAATGGACTCTAGCATTTTCCCCACTATCGATGTCAGGCTTACCGGTCTATAATTCCCCGTTTTCTCTCTACCACCTTTTTTAAATAGTGGGGTTACATTAGCTACCCTCCAATCTATGGGAACTGTTCCAGGGTCTATAGAATTTTGGAAGATGACCAGCAATGCATCTACTATTTCTAGGGCCACTTCCTTAAGTACCCTAGGATGTAGATTATCAGGCCCTGGGGATTTATCGGCCTTCAATCCCGTCAATTTCCCTAACACCATTTCCCTACAAATACTGATTTCATTCAATTCCTCCCTCTCATTAGACCCTATGTTCCCCAACATCTCTGGGAGGTTATTTGTGTCCTCCTTTGTGAAGACAGAACCAAAGTATGCATTTAATTGGTCTGCCATTTCTTTGTTCCCCATTATAAATTCCCCTGATTCTGACTGCAAGGGACCTACACTTGACTTGTGTCCTCCTTTGCTGAATCCTAAACTGCTCCCAATCCTCAGGTTTGCTGCTTTTTCTGGCCAATTTATATGTCCTCTCCTTGGATCTTATGCTATCCCTAATTTCCCTTGTTAGCCACGGTTGAGTCCTCTTTTTTGTTTTATTTTTATGCCAAACAGGGATGAATAAATTCTGTAGTTCATCCATGCGATCTTTAAATGTCTGCCATTGCCTATCCACCGTCAACCCTTTAAGTAACGATCCCCAATCCATCCTAGCCAACTCGCGCCTCATACCATCGTAGTTTCCTTTATTTAAATTCAGGACCGCAGTCTCTGAGTCAACTACTTTACTCTCCATCTTAATGAAGAATTCTATCATATTATGATCGCTCCTCCCCAAGGGGCCTCGCACAACAAGATTGCTAATTAATCCTTTCTCATTACATAATACCCAGTCTAAGATGGCCTGATCTCTAGTTGGTTCCTCGACATATTGGTCCAGGAAACCATCCCGTATACACTCTAGGAATTCCTCCTCCACAGTATTGTTACTAACTTGGTTAGCCCAATCTATATGTAGATTGAAGTCACCCATGATGACTGCTGTGCCCTTATTGCACACATCTCTAATTTCCCGTTTAATGCCATCCCCAACCTCAGCATTACTGTTTGGGGGTCTGTATACAACTCCCACTAACGTTTTCTGCCCCTTGGTATTTCTCAGCTCTACCCATACAGATTCCACATCATCAGAGCTAATATCCTTCCTTACTATTGTGTTAATCTCCTCTTTAACCAGCAATGCTACCCCACCTCCTTTTCCTTTTTGCCTGTCCTACCAGATTCCTCAATCCTTTGTCTATCCTGAATCCTTTACATGGTCTGCATTAATGGCCTTCCTGACTCATTTATATAAAACAAACAAATACTTCCATTTATGTTGCCCTCTCAAAATACTTCACAGCCAATGAATTAGTTTTGAAGTGCAGTAATTGTTATACTACAGTGACCCGTAGCACTCTCATCTCTGAATCAGAAGATTGTGGGTTCCAGCGACTTGAGCCCATAATCCAGGCTGACACGCCAGTGCAGTGCTGAGGGAGAGCTGCACTGTCGGAGGGGCTGTCTTTCGGATGAGACGTTAAACCGAGGCCCCGTCTGCCCTCTCAGGTGGATGTAAAAGATCCCACGGCACTATTTCGAAGAAGCTCAGGGAAGTTCTCCCCGATGTCCAGGGCCAATATTTATCCCTCAACCAATATCACTAAAACAGTTTATCTGATCAGCATCACAAGCTTGCTGTGTTCCAATTGACTGTCGCATTTCCTACATTACAACAGTGACTACACTTCAAAAGTAATTGATTGGCTGTAAAGCGTTTGGGGACATCCTGAGGTCATGAAAGGCGCTATAGAAATGCAAGTCTTTCTTTCTTTTCTTCACGGTTGTAAGGAGTGAGCATTTGGCATCAGAGTGTCAAAGACATTGGAATCGCAGTTTCATTCGATGACTCTTGTGATCCCTGGGTCCGACCACATTGACAATGGTAGAATTTGGGAAGTGAAATCGATGTATTTCATTGGTAAATGTACTGCCCAGTGTGATAGTGAGACCTGTTTATTAAGCTTCTTTCTGACAAAGCCACTCAATAAAGCATGAAGGAATTACGGAGTGGCTGCATCCCTTGGGTGTTGCTAGACAGTACTGTATGTGTCTTTGCAGTTGATGAGCCTGTGTTTCTGCACTAGAGGACCCTGATCCAGAGGCGAGAGTGCTACCAACTGAGCCAAGCTGACAGTGCCTTCACGGCGCAGTGTTTGACAAGCCTGATTTTGTTGGGGTTGGTGGAGGGGTGGGGGAGCGGAAACCAGAAGAGTGGGTCACTTTAGTCACCTCAAATGCCAAGCACAAGTGATACAATGCTTTGACATGTTAGATTTTTGTAAAGGAAAAGGTTGCGTCAAACTTTTTTTTATTAACAAAGTTAGTACACCCTTAAAAATAAAGGTGGTTGGAATAGCTGCACTTGCTCACAAAGAGAGATTTGCCCAAAGAGTCCTTGTGCGCACTGACTGAGAGATTTGACTGTCCTGCCAAGTCAGCATTCAATTGCATTGAGGAGCTTGCCTCTGGCATTACACACCACTTGGTGTCTAATGGAGCGTAGGCCTCTGGTACATCAACTACAAGGGCAGAAACAGCACTGTCGAACCACTCAACAGCACCAAACCCCCCCAGGGGATGCAGCCACTCCAATAAAAAAACCTTCCTTCGTCCATTATTGAGTGGCTTTGTCTGAGAAAAGGTTAATAAACTGGACGGGTCCTGCCGTCAAAGCATCAGAAACCTCTCCGATACAGTGGCTGTGGGATATACAGTTTTTCCCACAGCAACTGAGCCATAATAAAGACATCAGTGGTCTATAATGTTACGGTGAGGGTTTACGGGGGATGTGGAAGCAATGTGCAGACCAAAGCTAGACTGATCCATTTTGCACTGTCTGAAAGGGTGGTTGTAGCAGGTTCAGTAGTAATATTCAAAAGGGAATTGGATATGTACTTGAAAAGGGCTCTGGAGAAAGAGATGGACTGAATAGCCTCCTTCTGTGCTGTAAGATGCTATGATTCAATGATTTTCATTCCATGACAATATACAAGTACTCCAAGGGGGAAAAATTCGGTTGCTTTGCGCCTCCCTAATGGGGCGCAAAGCAACTAGCGCCCGGGCGTGGCGATGTTTGTGCCGCTCACAAAACTGACCATTTTGCGACGGTGCTAAACACTACCGCCACGATCTCCTGCGCCTGCAGATCGTGACGTCAGTCGAGCGTGCAACGTCCCGGTAGCACCCCAGACCGGATATTGAGTGGCGCCCCCTGCCTTTCCGCCTGCCGCTGGCAACGACAGGTTGAGGGGAACGTTTTGCAGTCGGGAAGGGGCTGGGGGAGCGCTATTTAAAGACGACCGCTTCCTGCCTTTTTTTTGTCGGCGACATTTTTGCACCACGCATTCTGAGAGGGAGACACTTCTGGAGAGATTCAACGCTGTGTGAAGGAGTTTTGGGTTCTGAGCAGCACTTTGCAGGTTCATTTTGATTTGACCTTCCTTGCATCGATTTAGAAGAGACTATGGGGGCTGCACTCTGAGCTCTTTCCTTGGGTCTCTCCATTGTTCTTTCCAGCAGATTTGATGTACAGGTCTCTCCAGGCCGAGATTCAAGGCTGCAATGAGCAGGGTGTGGATGGAGAGCAAGATCGACCCTCCCCTTTAAGAACTGGCCGGCGCCAGTGTGTGTGTTCCATTGCTGACTGACATCACATGAGCTTCGCCAGCGCCTCGCTCATCGGCGTTAGCGCCTTAAGAGAGGTGTGTAGCGTCTGATTTAGCACTCCAATCACCTCCAGGGGCGATAAAAGCCAAGTTTGCAGTCAGAGGCGAAAATTAGCGGCAGGCGCTAAACTTTGCGCCCGGCCGATAATTGCGCCCCAAACGGGACGATACAGAATTTCTCCCCCCAAATCTTTTCAGAGGAATTATTTTTGACCTCCTCATCTCTTGAGTGTCCTCATTCATTTTGGGATATGGTGCCATGGTTACTGACAGCCCTCTGGTACCTTGCCCAAATGGGCATCCAGCAATTATAGATCTGAATGGCAGCAGGTTCTTCGATGGTGGAAGCATTACAGCCGAGCCCAATCCTGTCCTCACCCGACGTGCACACACACATACACACACCTTCCAGCAGGGGTTAACTAGATAGCGAGCCTGTCAGATTTTCCCCTCCCTAGTCTAGGGCTCCCCTGTTGCTGCCCTGGCTGTGATCAGCTAACTCAATACAGACCAGGGACTGGACCTTCCTGGCCAACAACACTCCTTGTGGTGCACACAATAATATCTGGTACATTAACTAGAATGGTACCAGGGCTGAGTGACTTCATGTTATGTGGAGAGACAAGAAAAGTTGGGAGTGTTCTCCTTAGAGCAGAGAAGGTTAAGGGAAGATTTAATTGGGGTATTCAAAATTATTAGGGGGTTTGATATTAGGGGTTAGGAGTAAATAAGGAGAAACTGTTTCTACTGGGATACAGATTTAAGATAATTGGCAAAAGAATCAGAGGAGAGATGAGGAAAAATGTTTTTATGCAGCGAGTTGCTACGACCTGAAATTCACTGCCTAAAAGGCTGGTGGATGCAGATTCAATAGTAACTTTCAAAAGAGAACTGGATAAATACTTGAATAGGAAAAATTTACTGCGGGGAAAGAGCAAGGGGGAGTGGGGCTAATTGTATAGCTCTTTCAAAGAGCCGGCAGAGGCACGATGGGCCGAATGGCCTCTTTCTGTGCTTGTATGATTCTGTGATAATGTTGGGAGGTTCTGCTGCTAGTGTGGCGGAGTCTCACTAGTGGCAAGGGTAGGTCAGAGAATCAGCGGTAATGTAACAGCACTATCTCTGGCCGGCACTCGAGTTTAGTGAGGACCAGCCTGGCAGTGGAGCGCCATAAAATTACCTCCACTGTGTTTTAATATCAGAGATTCTCAACACATTCACCAGTGCTCGTATCACCCTCAGCATTGACAGGAAACAATGACTGAAATACACTCTAATCCCACTGTATCGTAGTATTACTGCCCTCAAGTAATAATGAGCACAAAGCCACATTGTGCAGTAATAGTCCTACGCTTGGCTTCAGTGCCCCGGATTAGGATGGGGCACAGCCGCCAGTGGTTCTGCTCCTGACCCCTATCCAGTGACCCCTGATGGAAAGTTTGTGCATGTGGATGTCAGCCTTTCCTTCACTACCCCCCCCACCCCACCCCTAAATCAGATACCCTGCTGACACTCATGGTGCGGGCACACCCGTGAAGAACGGCTACTTGGGCAAGGCACTGTTTGCATTGTTGCCAACTCTGGTTGGACGTATTCCTGGAGGTTTTATCACATGACCTCCTGCCTCCAGCCATTATCCTCCCATCTCCGATAATTCTGTCACTAATAAATGAAATTGTTCTCCATACTAATTTTTTTAATGCCACCCCCTATGATTTTTCTCCCAGGTTTTTTGCTCGCAACAGCGTCGAGGGGAATAATCTTTAATTCCTGGAGACTCCAGGACAATCCTGGAGGGTTGGCAACCCTAACCGGAGGGCAGCCCGTGCCCGTGGAACCTGGGTCACATCGCGAGCTGGTGCCCTCTCCGGAGAAAACAGGCAGGATAAAAGGAGCAGGGAAGGACAAACGTGCATCAGAACATATCAGGCAAATAATCAATCTGCAACTGAGATATATTGAGGAGCGAAAGGAGGGGGTGTGCGACTTGGTTAATGTGGGCCGATTGTCTTGTGTGGAGCTGACAAGCTATTGTTCCGACTGTCTGCAGTGCAGTGTGCTGCAGTGCTGATGATTTCATGGTCCTCGCTCTGTTTACCAGAACTCACCATGTTCACTGCAGAGCATTTAACTAATCTGACATCACTATATTAACTCTTGCATTTGAATTCACACGTATCTATATATCTCTGCTCTACACTGTGAATGTACGGGTGTGAACATGAAAGGACGAGGAGTGAGTTACAGCCTGGATTCCAATCCAGGGGCTTTGAATAGTTTATGTTAATGAACAATGGATACCAAGGAGTGAATTACAGGCTGGAATCTAATCAAGATTTGATATATAGTAAACATCTTCATTAATGCATTAGAATCACTCCCGGCTATCTGTTCTTCTATAATATGAACCACCTGAAACTCTCAATTAGATTCCAGCCTGTAACTCACTCCCGGGTATCTGTTATTCTTTATATAAACCACCCGAACCCCTTGAGGAGATTCCAGCCTGTAACTCACTCCCAGGTATCCATTACTCTATATATAAACCACCCGAAGCCCTCGATAAGATTCCAGCCTGTAACTCACTCCCAGGTATCCGTTATTCTATATATAAACCACCCGAACCCCTCGATTAGATTCCAGCCTGTAACTCATTCCCAGGTATCCGTTACTCTATATATAAACCACCCGAACCCCTCGATTAGATTCCAGCCTGTAACTCACTCCCGGATATCCGTTATTCTTTATATAAACCACCCGAACCCCTCGATTAGATTCCAGCCTGTAACTCACTTCCGGATATCCGTTATTCTATATATAAACCACCCAAACCCCTCGATTAGATTCCAGCCTGTAACTCACTCCCAGGTATCCGTTATTCTACATATAAACCATCCGAACCCCTCCATTAGATTCCAGCCTGTAACTCACTTCCGGATATCCGTTATTCTACATATAAACCATCCGAACCCCTCCATTAGATTCCAGCCTGTAACTCACTTCCGGATATCCGTTATTCTATATATAAACCACCCGAACCCCTCGATTAGATTCCAGCCTGTAACTCACTCCCAGGTATCCGTTATTCTACATATAAACCATCCGAACCCCTCCATTAGATTCCAGACTGTAACTCACTTCCGGATATCCGTTATTCTACATATAAACCATCCGAACCCCTCCATTAGATTCCAGCCTGTAACTCACTTCCGGATATCCGTTATTCTATATATAAACCATCCGAACCCCTTGATTAGATTCCAGCCTGTAACTCACTCTCGGGTATCTATTATTCTATATATAAACCACCCGAACCCCTCGATTAGATACCAGCCTGTAACTCACTCTCGGATATCTATTATTCTATATATAAACCACCCAAACACCTCCATTAGATTCCAGCCTGTAACGCACACCCTGATATTTGCTATTCTCTGTATATTTCCCTTACTTCAAGTGATTTTTAAAAAATTTGCATTTTGTGTAAAGGAATCTCGGTTGCACTCTCCCGAGGTAATTGTGGGTCAGAGCTGTATCACGTTGACAGTGAGACTGTGCAGTCTGGGCTTGTGAAGGAGCAGCATCAGTCGTTATATTTTAACTTTTTTTAAACTAAAGATAATTTCCGTTTTTAAAATTTCTGGTGAATTTTTGATGCTGGTCAATGCAACAATTTATCAATGATCTGTATTCCCAAATAACCTTGAAAGGGCCCACTTCAAAGCTGCAATAAGTGTGACAATTAAATTTAATGTGCTTCAGATATACTTATCAAGTTGTTTCATCCTGACGTTTATACTGATTCCTGTAAAAGATAGTATTTGATAGGACCACACAAATGCTGGCACTGTGCTATATATTCTGTGCCCACATCTCATATTTCAGTTATATCTGGGAGCCTCACTGTTACTCCTGTGCCCCTCTAGCTCCATTCCTTTCCCCTCCTCCCTTTCATTCGTTACACTGTGTGCGTTCCCTACGCTCCATTCTATTTCTCATTCCTCTCGCCCTCTCCCTCTCCAATCCCGGCCTGATGTACCTCTTTCCTCACTCCATTCCTTCCCCTGTTTCTCTCTTCCCTCCTGCCCTTGTATGTGTGTCTCTCCATTCCTTCCCCATCTCTTCCCTCTCTCCACTCCTTCCCATCTCTCTCTCCCTCTCTCCATTCCTTCCCCTGTCTCCCTCCTTTCTCCATTCCTTCCTCATCTCTCTCTCCATTTTTTCTCCATCTCTCTCTCCATTCCTTCTGCATCTCTCTCCATTCCTTCCCTATCTCTCCATTCCTTCTTCATCTCTCTCCATTCCTTCCCATGTGTGCCCCTCCCCTCTCTCTGCACTCTGACCTCTGCATGCCTCCCCCTCTTTCCACCACGTCATCCATGTTCATTTCTCTCCACTCCCGTGCCTTTCCACTCCCACCTATTCCTCCTCCCATGTTTCCCTATGCCTTACATTAATCCCATGATCTCCATATTTTCTGTTTCTTGCACCTCTTTATTCCTCCTCTCTCTCTCTGCTGGTCCCACATTGTCTCATGCTCTGTCACCAGGACTGCTCCCAGCTGGCCCCTCCCTGGCCTGAGGAACATCAGTCTTGCTCCATGACTCTTCAACTCTATAGGCAACTAATTGTCCCTGACTAAGCCCTCAATATGCCTGTGTCTTTTGGCTGATGTGATAGTAACTATCAATCAACATTTCTTTGGTTTATTATTAGAATCATTTACAAGAAGGTTAAGGGAAGATTTAATAGAGGAGTTCCAAAATTATATGGGGTTTTGATAGAGTAAATAAGGAGAAACTGTTTCCACTGGCAGGAGGGTCGGTAACCAGAGGACACAGATTTATGATAATTGGCAAAAGAACCAGAGGGGAGATAAGGAGAATTTTTTTTTTACGCAGCGAGTTGTTATGATCTGGAATGCACTGCCTGAAAGGGAAACAGATTCAATAGTAACTTTCAAAAGGGAATTGGATAAATACTTGAAGGAGGTCAAATTTGCAGGGCTGTGGGGAAAGAGCAGGGGAGTGGGGCTAATTGGAGAGCTCTACCAAAGAGCCGGCACAGGCACGATGGGCCGAGTGGCCTCCTTCTGTGCTGTAAGATTCTATGATTCTGCTCCGTGTCTGTGGCAGAAGCAGTACAATTAGCCTCCCAGGCTAGCGGGTGGGGGGGGGGGGGGGGGGTGCGTGTTGGCGGGGAAACTAGCCAGGGTTTTTTACTTCTGGTCACTTATACAGTGTCTGCTTTTGGAAACTGCATGTGTGAGGATGAAATGGAGCTCGACAGTCATGCTCTCTATTGCCAAATATCCTACGGACGCACACTGTAGGCTCACAGTTGAAGAGGAGCCACTTGTGTGAGGTTCTAAAGCAGTGCTGGTCACTATCCACATGTGGAGAAATGGGAATCCAGATGTGGCTAATTGCATTTCTGTTCATAAATTAAAAATGAGTAATAGACACTGTTGTCATGTGATCGCAATACTCATATTCACACGGCGTAGGCATGTGAACGTTAACCTTTCTGTGTGTTTATTGGGAAAATGGTCAGACAAAAAGCAGAGTGAGCAAGAGTTTTTTTTTACTGTTATGAGTGCCTGACTTCCTTGGATACTGAATGGTGGTAGATGTTTCATAATAAATAAAAATACACATGAAAGAAAGAATCTGCATTCAAATAGTGCCTTTCATGACCTCAGGACGTCCCAAAGTGCTTTACAGCCAATGAAGTACTTTTGAAGTGTAGTCACTGTTGTAATGTAGGAAATGTGGCAGCCAATTTGCACACAGCAAGCTCCCACAAACAGCAATGTGATAAATGTCCAGATAATCTGTTTTAGCGATGTTGGCTGAGGAATTGTGTGCACAAGTCTCGGGAGTGGGGTTTAAATCCCAACCTCCTGACTCAGAGGCAAGATGTGCTATCACTGAGCACAGGCTAATCAAGGGGTTCCGTGGTTTATTTACCTGTACTGTGCGAGTGCGTGTAAGGTGCTTCCCACTACAATTAGCGCATGTGGCTAAACGGTGTCACCACAGCCACACCTGCGGCTGTCTATTGGACAACACTGGACAGAAGGTGCCCGTGGAACCGAACCCCAGCAGGGATTGCACTTTCAAGCAGGAGAGGAGACGTGAGAGCTGGAGGGGGATGAAAGTCTGAGTATTACGATGTCTGTCTGAAGTACACTTCAAACAGTATATGAAAAATGAAGCGGGGAGAAAATAGAAAGTATTTGTGCATGCGCCAGGGAAAAGGTTACTGATTGTTGGAGTATAACAAGTAATTTTTAGTCTGTCAACATTCTAAGCATCAAGGAGAAAGCCATACACAGCGAAAGCAAGAAAGTAGAGAAAAATAATCAAAACACATCCTGCTCTCTTGTTCCTCTTTGTTGCTTTCAGCTCTCCGTTGCTAGGTCTGTTGTTAAGTGAGGTGATGTCAGTGGGACTCTGTGTGATTTAACTTCTTTAAAACTTTGCGGAACCTCTATTTAAAAAAAAATGCCTGCATCAGTCCCCAGGCCATCAGATTCCAATCTTGTTCTGCACAAGGCAAATGTGTGGGATCCTAAAAGGAGAGGGTAGTGGAGGGCAGATGTCGCAATTTTGAAAGGGTTAGATCGTAAAAGATTATTTGCCGAATCAGTAACAAGGGGGCATAAACTCGGGATTAGTACCAGAAGCCCAAAGGGGAGGATTGAAGGACCTCTTCACCTAAAAGGTTGTTGGAATATCGGCTATTTCTCCACAAGAAGCTACTGAAACCAAGTCAAGAATGATATTTAACAGAGAATTAGATAAATAGTCTGACGGAAAAAAATATGGTGGAGGGAAAGAGCAGAGAAGTGGGATTAGAGTGGTTGGGTCAATAGGGGAAGTTAGCACTGGGCTGAACCATCTCCTGTACCAACGTTCCTACGATTCTATAAAGCAATTTTTGACTTTTCGTTGTCACAAACCCTTCAGCGGGAACCGGGCGTTGGGTCATCCCAAGGTCATGTAGTAGTGTTGCCAACTCTCCAGGATTGTCCTGGAGTCTCCAGGAATTGATCTCCCGCACACTGTTGCAATGCAAATCCAGGAGAAAAATCAGAGGGGCATTAAAAATAATTGTGTGTTTTATTCACTTACTTTGAACACTTTTGTTTATTTGTTGGAAATGGGAAAAAAGGCTGTTTGACCGGGCGGGGCGGTTGGAGGTCATGTGATGAAATCTCCAGGAATACGTCCAACCAGAGTTGGCGGCCCTAACACGTAGGCAAGAGATTGACTTCCTACAAGAAGCCATCAGTCATCACTTGGCTTGGCACCATCTGACAGGGAACTGCGCCTTAGTGCAAAGCTGCAGCCCCTGGCAACTGGTCATATAGTGACACCTCTTAGTCCCGGCCAGAATGGAGATGATTGGGTAATACCCCCATCAATCACGCCTGGAGACCGCACTGCTGTAAGTGACTGGGATTGATTTTACGCACAAAATTGTATAAGAACATAAGAAACAGGAGCAGGAGTAGGCCAATCGGCCCCTCGAGCCTGCTCCGCCATTCAATAAGATCATGGCTGATCCAATCTTGGCCTCAACACCACTTTCCCGCTCTCTCCCCGTACCCCTTGACTCCCTTGTAGTTCAAATGTCTGTCAATCTCCGCCTTGAATTTATTCAATGACTCCGCCTCCACAGCTCTCTGGGTTAGAGAATTCCAAAGATTCATGACCCTCTGAGAGAAGAAATTCCTCCTCATCTCCGTCTTAAATGGGCGATCCCTTATTCTGAAACTATGCCCCCTAGTTCTAGATACACCCACTAGGGGAAACATCCTCTCAACATCCACCCTGTCAATCCCCCTCAGAATCTTATATGTTTCAATAAGATCACCTCTCATTCTTCTAAACTCCAATGAGTATAGGCCCAACCTGCTCAACCTTTCGTCATACGTCAACCCCTTCATCCCAGGAATCAACCTAGTGAACCTTCTCTGCACTGCCTCCAATGCAAGTACATCCTTCCTTAAATATGGAGACCAAAACGGTACGCAGTACTCCAGGTGCAGTCTCACCAACGCCCTGTAAAGTTGCATCAAAATTTCCCTACTTTTATACTCCATACCCCTTGCAATAAAGGTCAACATTCCATTAGCCTTCCTAATTACTTGCTGTACCCTCATGCTAACTTTGTGTGTTTCATGTACTAGGACCCCCAGATCCCTTTGTACCGCAGCATTTTGTTGTCTCACTCTATTTAAATAATAATTTGCTTTTTCATTCTTCCTTTCAAAGTGGATAACCTCACATTTTCCCACATTATACGCCATCTGCCAAATTTTTGCCCACTCACTTAACTTATCTATATCCCTTTGTAGACTCTATGGGCTGGATTTTCCAAGCCCCGAGGAGGCGGGCATGGAGGCGGGACAGCCGGTAAAATCGGAGAAAGTGGGGGCGGATGGCAAACCCGCCCCCATCCCGCCTCCGTGCCCTTTTGCCAGGAGGCGGGAGGATGTGCAGCTTCGGGTCCCGTCTCCTGGAGGCGGGAAAGGCATTTAATCCTTTTAACTGCCTGTTAACAGGTAGTTAATAGGCAGAAAAAAGGATTAGTGCCATTTTACCTTCACAGGTGAAGGCTTCCCGACCTCGGAGAACCCTGCCAGGTTGGAGGAGACGTGGAGGAGGTCTGCGGAGGTCGGAGGCACCTGGAAGTAAGGTGTAGAGGTGAGTGATGGGTGCAAGGTGAGTGATAAGTTTAAAAAAGTGTGCACTTACCTTGTTTTCTTTCTACAGCCTTTAGCCGCGCTGGATGGGGAGAGCCGACATTCTCCTTGTCAATTTCACATAATGGCTGTTGGATCCTTCGATCCTACAGACATGTGAAATTTACAAAGTTGAAAGGTTTGATGAGTCCTCACCACAAAGGCTCATTAAACTAAAGAGAATGGTAGTGTTTGACAGCTTCACAGAGCTGTCAAACGCTGTCATTTCTTCTTTCAATAAGTCTTGACAGATAGCACTTCTGATGTTGACGTGATCTGTCAGTGACTTCCTCCCTAATTGGCCTGTTGAGTCCGCAGGGCGGGCTTAACAAGCTCAATCAGGGGAAAATCCCTCTGATTGGTCAGGCGAGGATGGGAGCGGGACATTGACACGACAAGCAGCAGTCCCGCCTCCAACTCGCCTCCATTCACAAAATCCAGCCCTTTGTGTCCTCCTCACAACTTGCTAACCCACCTATCTTTGTATCATCAGAAAATTTGGCTACAGTACACTGGGTCCCTTTATCCAAATCATTAATATAGATTGTAAATAGTTGAGGCCCCTATCTTCCATTCACTGCATTTTGGTGGAGAAATCACTCTGCTTTTATCGGGAGACGTTGCTGCAGTTTCGGTCACCAGTTCTATTTGCTGTAGTTCATAGAGACTCTTTTTAAATAGACTCTGTAGACTGTTTGCTGTAGTGCGCTGTTTAAACAGACACTGTTTGCTGAGTAAATAGAGAGTTTGCTGTATAATAGACTGTGTGCTGTGAGTCCTGCCGTAAGTCCCGTCCTGCCTCCAACTCATTGGCTAAGACACAGTGCAACCCATTGGCTGACACAGCCAGTCAATAGACACTCTGGGAAACTTTACTTTCAACTTTTAAACATTAGCAGAGCTGACAGTCTCTCTGCCAATGGTTTACACGTTAACCAGCGGCGGGAGGAGAGCGAACGGAGCCCTACAAGATTCTTGGCGTGATTCAGGTTCTGCCGAGCACACAACACTCGGAGCCATGGTGGTGGCCTGCCACGCAGAGTGGACGTGATGACCCGGAGAGACTGCGGTGTGGTCTGACGCTTGCGGTAACACCGAATGACACGGCATCATTCTCTTCGTTCACCAGAACTCATTCATCAGGGTAGAAATTTCTCTTGGGCAGAGGCGCTAGACGGGCGGTATCACATTAGCCGCCTTGTTATATGCCCAGCTTGATATGCGGCTCTATTGCAGTCAATAGAACTGACTGTCGAGCGGGGGAGTATAACGGCCGCCCAATTCGATACCGCCTGCTTTGCCCTGCCGCCCAAGGTGAATTTCTACCCGATGGTGTCTGGCTGCATTCTGTACGACAGCTACTGAACATAACAGAAATAACAAGTGTCTAACTCTCTCTTGGCTCACTCCAGGCATTGTAAAGACAGACAGGATAAACAGAGTTGCTGCTTTGAAGGGGGGAATGGACGTCTATCATTACAAACACAATCACATCAAATATTTACGCCCTTTGTTGGCAGCGAACTGCCATTCCAATCGCCAGATTAGACACTGAGCAGCTGTATACAAAGGAAATTTTAAATAAATATATCACTATATATTATTCCTTTCCAAAATAATGATGCTCTATATTATTCAGTGTATCATTCAAGATATATTACTCACTGAATACGGCTCTTTTTCTAAATATGAATTGTGTTTTAGTGCATTTGATGCAACATTTTTCTCCAGTTACACAGGAACACAGGAGTAGCCCATTCAACAACAACAAAAACTTGTGTTTATAGAGCGCCTTTAACGTAGTAACACGTCCCAAGGCACTTCACAGGAGCATTGTAAGACAAAAATTTGACACCGAGCCACATAAGGAGAAATTCAGGCAGATGACCAAAAGCTTGGTCAAAGAGGTAGGTTTTAAGGAGCGTCTTAAAGGAGAAAAGAGAGGTAGAGAGGCGGAGAGGTTTAGGGAGGGAATTCCAGAGCTTAGGGCCGAGACAGCTGAAGGCACGGCCACCGATGGTTGAGCAATTATAATCAGGGATGCTCAAGAGGGCAGAATTAGAGGAGCACAAATATCTCGGGGGGTTGTGGGGCTGGAGAAGATTACAGAGATAGGGAGGGGCGAGGCCGTGGAGGGATTTGAAAACAAGGATGAGAATTTTGAAATCGAGGCGTTGCTTAACCGGAAGCCAATGTAGGTCAGCGAACACTGGGGTGATGGGTGAACGGGACTTGGTGCGGGTTAGGACACGGGCAGCCGAGTTTTGGATGACCTCAAGTTTACGTAGGGTAGAACATGGAAGGCCAGCCAGGAGTGCGTTGGAATAGTCAAGTCTAGAGGTAACAAAGGCATAGATCAGCATTTCAGCAGTGGATGAGGTGAGGCAGGGGCGGAGACGGGCGATGTTACAGAGATGGAAATAGGCGGTCTTAGTTATGCTGCGGATATATGGTCGGAAGCTCATTTCAGGGTCAAATATGACACCAAGGTTGCGAACAGTGTGGTTCAGCCTCAGACAGATGTTAGAGAGAGGGATGGAGTCAGTGGCTAGGGAACGGAGTTTGTGGCAGGAACCGAAAACAATGGCTTCGTTCTTCCCAATACTTAATTCGAGAAAATTCCTGCTCATCCAGTACTGGATGTCGGACAAGCAGTCTGACAATTTAGAGACCGTGGAGGGGTCGAGAGAAGTGGTGGTGAGGTAGAGTTGCGTGTCATCAGCGTACACGTGGAAACTGATGCTGTGTTTTCGGATGATGTCGCCAAGGGGCAACATGTAGATGAGAAATAGGAGGGAGCCAAGGATAGATCCTTGGGGGACCCCAGTGGTAATGATGTGGAAGCAGGAAGAGAAGCCATTGCAGGTGATTCTCTGGCTATGATTAGATAGATAAGAATGGAACCAGGTGAGTGCAGTCCCAAAGGATGTCATTTGTGACTTTGATGAGAGCTGTTTCGGTACTGTGGTGGGGCAGAAACCTTATTGGAGGGATGATTCGCCATTCAATTAGATCATGGCTGATCTGCATTTTAACTTCATCTACTCGCCTTGGTCCATAACCCTTAATACCTTTGCCTAACAACAATTATACATGTAATGCCTTCAGAAAAAATGCACTCTTCAAGGTTTTTCTATTCATTCTCTGGATCTGGGAGTCGCTAGCAAGATTGGAATTATCGCACATCCCCTAGTTGCCCTGAGAAGATGGTGGTGGGCCTTCTCCTTGAACCGCTGCGGTCCTTGTGGTGATGGCGCTCCTACGATGGCGTTAGGTAGGGAGTTCCAGGTATAACAACAGAACAGTGTCCAAGTCTGGATGGGTCGTGACTCGGAAGGGCAAGTGGAGGTGACAGTGCTCCCATGACCTTGCTGCTCTTGTCTTTCTCGATGGTAGAGGTTGCGGGGCTGGGCGGTGTTGTCGAAGTGACCTTGGTGAGTTGCTGCAGGGCATCCTGTATCTCATACATGCTGCAGCTGCAGTGTGCCGGTGATGGAGGGGGGGGTTAGACACTGAGTTGACTGGCAGGGGCACCGATTAACTAAACTGCTCAGTCCTGCATGGTGTTGAGCTTCTTGAACTAATGACCTTCTGCCCAGAAGACAAGAGAGCTACCAAACGGAGCTAAGCTGATACTTGACAAAGTGCCCTGTTTATAGAAAAATTAAAATGAGGACTTGCCTAACAGCACTTGGTCACAGGATCGACAAAAATTTGAGTGAGGTCCATCCTATATATGAGCATCATCATTTTCTTAAAGGGACAGGCACTACAAATCAGAATCAGCTGAACTGGGCAAAAGTTCTTATATCTTTCAAATAAATCGGAAGTGTTGAAGACATTCTCAAATGATGCCAAACAAGCAAGGATGTCCAGCAAGACTACCTCATGTGTATTGCAGACAACAAATGTCTTCTGAGTTGTTCAATTACTTAATTGAAGCTTTGCTTGTTATAAAGAGAATCAACTAAGTTGATTCAGGCACAGTAGTTTTATTTTGGAAAAGGGTTAAAGTCCCAGGAGACACGAGTTCATTACCCAAAGTGTGAAGTCGAAATTAATGATAAGTTATCCGGGGAGGCCACTGAAGTGGACAGCATAAATATGTTCAAGAGATAATTGGATGCATTTCCTGAGAGTGAAGGGTTTGAGGGATATGGTGAGAAGGTGATGGGGAGGATAAGGGATCTTGATATGTATTTAAAAATGGGCAGGCTTGTCGAAACTAATTACACAGAATGACATAGAATTTACAGCACAGAAACAGGCCATTCGGTCCAACTGGTCTATGCTGGGGTTTATGCTCCACACAAGCCTCCTCCCACTTTATTTACAACAGCAAAATACTGCAGATGCTGGAAATCTGAAATAAAAACAGAAAATGCTGGGAATACTCAGCAGGTCAGGCAGCATCTGTGGAGCGAGAAACAGAGTTAACGTTTCAGGTCGATGACCTGACGAAAGGATACTGAGGAGGACTGCAACAAATTACAGGAGGACATTAATAAACTTGCAGAATGGGCAAATAATTGGCAAATGAAGTTCAACACAGATAAATGTGAGGTATTACATTTTGGTAGGATGAATAGGGAGGTCACCTACTAATTGGAGGGTGCGAGTCTAGGTGGGGTAGAGGAACAAAGGGATCTCGGAGTACAAATACACAAATCACTAAAAGTTGCGAAACAGGTTAGCAAGGCCATAAAAAAGCAAACCAAGCACTAGGGTTTATTTCTAGAGGGATAGAATTGAAAAGTAGGGACGTTATGCTAAACCTGTATCGAACCTTGGTTAGACCACACTTAGAGTACTGTGTACAGTTCTGGTCGCCAAATTATAAAAAGGATATAGAGGCACTGGAGAGGGTACAGAGAAGATTTACAAGGATGATACCAGAAATGCGAGGGTGTACATATCAGGAAAGGAATTCAGAAGAAACTTCTTTACCCAAAGAGTGGTGAGAATGTGGAACTCGCTACCACAGGGAGTGGTTGAAGCGAATAGTGTAGATGCATTTAAGGGGAGGCTAGACAAGCATATGAGGGAAAAGGGAATAGAGGGTTATGCTGATAGATTTAGATGAGGAAAGACAGGAGGAGGCTCATGTGGAGCATAAATGCCGGCATGGACTGGTTGGGCCGAATGGCCTGTTTCTGTGCTGTATATCCTATGTAATCCTATGACCTCAAACGTTAACTCTGTTTCTCTCTCCACAGATGCTGCCTGACCTGCTGAGTATTTCCAGCATTTTCTGTTTTTATCCCACTCTATTTACTTCATCTCACCCTAACAGCATATCCTTCTATTCCTTTCTCCCTCATGCACTTATCCAGCTTCCCCTTAAATACAACTAGTCACCTCAACTACTCCCTATGGTAGCGAGTTCCACATACTAACCACTCTCTGGGTAAAGAAGTTTCTCTTGAATTCCTTATTGGTGACTATCTTATATTTATAACCCTGAGTTTTAGACTCCCCCACAATAGGAAACATTTTCTCTATGTTTATCCTATCAAACCCTTGCATAATGTTAAGACCTCTATCAGGTCGCCTCTGAACATTTTCTTTTCTAGAGAAAAGAGCCTAATGGTCTTTTCCTGTTCCTAAAAATCATTATATTCAACAATCTAACGTCGCGGCATTCTTGATCACTTGAGATTACAACAGGGACTGCACTTCAAAAGTGATTTATTAGTCATGAAGTGCTTTGGGACGTGGTGAGGATGTGAGGCACTATATAGATGCGAGCCTTTCTCTCATGTTATTCGGTTCTAATTGTCTATATACAAATACTTAATCCACCGCTTGTATTCCCTAAGTGCATAGGCTTAAACACTATACGCAGTGTCCGAACCTCCCAAGTAACAATCACTCTAGAAAGGTTAACATCGGACAATCGCAGCCTCAAGAGACTTTCAGCAGCGAGCTGCGTACCTCAAGCACCATAAACGTGGCTAGAATGAGTGGCAGGGGACAGCAAAGCGTCATTCATTCCCACTTCTCTCCTCCTTCCCATCCTCTACTCCAAATCTTTCTCTCTTTTTTTCTCATTTTCTCGACTTTTGTTTTTAAAGCTTTCTTTTTCCTTTCACAACTCATGTAGCTATGGAGATGGAAAACTCCCAGCATCCACAGTGGCAGTGAAAGTCCTCTATTAAAATTGTAGGCCCCAGCTGGGACAGCCCCTGCTCTCTACTGATCTCACTGCCGTGAAAGAAAGACTTGCATTTATATAGCGCCTTTCATGCCCTCAGGACGTCCCAAAGTGCTTTACAGTCAATGAAGTACTTTGAAGTGTAGTCACTGTTGTAATGTGGGAAATGCGACAGCCAATTTGCAGACAGCAAGATCCCACAAACAACAATGCGATAATGACCACACAATCGTTTTTTTAGTGATGTTGGTTGAGGGATAAATATTGGCCAGGTCACCGGGGAGAACTCCCCCGCTCTTCATCAAAATAGTGCCATGGGATCATTTACATCCACCTGAGAGGGCAGATGGGGCACACGCATGCACACACACATGCACGCACACACACATGCACGCACACAAACACAAGCACAGTACACGCACACACATGTTCGCGCACACACTTCCTAGCACGGGTCACTAGAGAGCAATCAGGAAGCGACCAATTTTATTTAATTCTTTACTTGGGGTCCAGAAGCAAACTGCTTTACCCCGACTGCACCTTCGGTGGAAATGTGTCAACTCAGCATTGACTAGGACTCAAACATCGGAGCTGTACAGTGTGGCTCAGTAACACACCAGACAGTCCATTCACCGGCTAAGCTGGAAAGTTGATTTCTTTTTAAAAGAATTACTTTTGTAAGGAATCCGTCACTTTAAGATTCAGCATCAGCAAAGCTTTGCAAGTACACAACACGATGATGTCAATCACAAAGAGTCACATCATTGTCTCAATTTTAGATCCCAGCAAAAGTGTTACAGTTATTCTCCCCTCCTCGCCAAAGAAGTTTACTGGACAATTTTTCATGGGCATATTGCCCCTTTAAGAAAAGATACATTATTGTCCACATAACAAAACTTGTCACTAATTTGTCAACTTTCATTGTGGCTGGCTTCTGAAATCCCTCTTTTCACCTGAACCAAAACATCACCAGGTTTCAAGACAATGCCTTCATTTAAAGTGACACTGTCCTGATGATAATTTTGATTGGGGTGGGGGTGGGGGGGGGGTGGGTGGTGGTGGAGAGAGACAACAGTAGCAATTTATGCACTACACCATGTCATTAAAAAGGAGGAAGTTTTAAAGAAAAGTTTGGCAAACACTTTTTACCAGTGACCCAATCGCACAAAGCTCTTGGTAACATGAGTGGTGCTACATACCAAGCTCGTACTCTGCTCACCCTACCCGCTTCAATCTTCCAACTCTGGCCCTTTGTGCAATCAACAGTCAATTGCAACAGAGGTCAAAGGCACAAAGTGTACAGTCATTTGCAACAGAGGTCAAAGGCACAAAGTGTACAGTCATTTGCAACAGAGGTCAAAGGTACAAAGTGTAGTCATTTGCAACAGAGGTCAAAGGTACAAAGTGTACAGTCATTTGCAACAGAGGTCAAAGGCACAAAGTGTACAGTCATTTGCAACAGAGGTCAAAGGTACAAAGTGTAGTCATTTGCAACAGAGGTCAAAGGCACAAAGCGTACAGTCATTTGCAACAGAGGTCAAAGGTACAAAGTGTACAGTCATTTGCAACAGCGGTCTATCTTCGCACGGCTGACCTCTGCACTTTACCCTCAGGTACCTGCCAATCATCTGGCAGCACTGCTTCAATAAAACTTTCAGCCCTGAAACAGCTTTTGGCTACAATGGACCATGCCTGGTAAAATACTGATTTGTAGTCCGTTTCTTTGACTCCAACTTGTATATTTGAATATCAATTGGTATTCAAAACCTTTGGGCTCCTGGTGGCTTTAATATATAACTGGTGAAGAAGGGAAGTAAAGTTAGAGTTAAAGAAATAAATCGCCACATTACATGACTGGATGCAAGTTGGCACCTATAATTCTCCAAATGGTCAGAAGAAGATGTCTTGTCTGCCCGCTTGGCCAAGGACAGCACAACTGTAGCAAGGGAGTGAAAAAAGGAAAGTACAAATAAAAGAATTAAAAATCATACATGAGGGACTGGATGGCGCAGTGGGTTAGACACCAGCCTTTCACCTTGGGGGAACAGGGCTCAATTCCAACCGAGGTCGATCGGACAAAAGTCTCCACTGTCTGCAGGGTATAAGAGTCCTACATGAAGTGGTCAGGCTCTCCTAATCCACTTTGGCTTTGGCCCACAGCACAGAACTGTCCCTGAGTAGAAGGATCTGTACTCTGTATCTAACCCATGCTGTAGCTGTCCTGGGAGTATTTGATGGGACAGTGTAGAGGGAGCTTTACTCTGTATCTAACCCGTGCTGTACCTGCCCTGGGAGTGTTTGATGGGACAGTGTAGAGGGAGCTTTACTCTGTATCTAACCCGTGCTGTACCTGTCCTGGGAGTGTTTGATGGGACAGTGTAGAGGGAGTTTTACTCTGCATCTAACCCATGCTGTACCTGCCCTGGGAGTGTTTGATGGGACAGTGTAGAGGGAGCTTTACTCTGTATCTAACCCGTGCTGTACCTACCCTGGGAGTGTTTGATGGGACAGTGTAGAGGGAGCTTTACTCTGTATCTAACCCGTGCTGTACCTGCCCTGGGAGTGTTTGATGGGACAGTGTAGAGGGAGCTTTACTCTGTATCTAACCCGTGCTGTACCTACCCTGGGAGTGTTTGATGGGGCAGTGTAGAGGGAGCTTTACTCTGTATCTAACCCGTGCTGTACCTGCCCTGGGAGTGTTTGATGGGACAGTGTAGAGGGAGCTTTACTCTGTATCTAACCCGTGCTGTACCTGCCCTGGGAGTGTTTGATGGGACAGTGTAGAGGGAGCTTTACTCTGTATCTAACCTGTGCTGTACCTGCCCTGGGGGTGTTTGATGCACTAGTGTAGCGGGAGCTTTATTCTGTATCTAACCTGAACTATACCTGCCCTGGGAGTGTTTGATGGGACAGTGTAGAGGGAGATTTACTCCGTATCTAACCCGTGCTGTACCTGCCCTGGGAGTGTTTGATAGGGACAGTGTAGAGGGAGCTTTACTCTGTATCTAACCCGTGCTGTACCTGCCCTGGGAGTGTTTGATGGGACAGTGTAGAGGGAGCTTTACTCTGTATCTAACCCGTGCTGTACCTGCCCTGGGAGTGTTTGATGGGACAGTGTAGAGGGAGCTTTACTCTGTATCTAACCTGTGCTGTACCGACCCTGGGAGTGTTTGATACTGATGGGAATGGGAAAGTGTTCCACAGCCCAGCACTGATATTCCGCACTTTGAAGTGCACAAAATTCACAATAAAGTGTGACGTATTCTACTTTTCTTGTACAGTAGTGTTTCCAGAGAGAACAAGCCCAAACTGCTCTCTACAACTAAGAAGGAACACAACTGAGAACACAGTTAGAAACTGGCCTGTAGGTATTTGTCCTTTCAAGTCGAAGGCAAACTGGAAAACTACAACAGTTCAACAATGCAAAGCAGACAAAACAAGAAAAGGATCCTGATCTTTATACTTAAACTTCATCAATTGTTCAAGGGAAATGAAGCAGATGCTTCAGGAAACCTCTTTACCCAGAGAATGGTGAGAATGTGGAACTTGCTACCACACGGAGTGGTTGAGGTGAATAGCACAGATGCATTTAAGGGGAAGCTAGATAAACACATGAGGGAGAAAGAAATAGAAGGAATGTGTTGATAGGGTGAGATGAAGTAGGGCGGGAGGAGGCTCGTGTGGAGCATAAACACCGGCATAGACCAGTTGGGCCGAATGGCCTGTTTCTGTGTAATTCTATGTAAAAGATGCTGAGAGACATGGCTTTGCTGGTGTGTGTTTGTGTGTATAATATGAGTGTGTCTGTGAATGTCTGTGTGTGAATATAATATGAGTGTGTCTGTGAATGTGTGTGTGTGTGTGTGTGTGTGTGTGTGAACTGTGTGTGTGAGTATTTTAATAAAAACAAACTTAAGTACCTTTCAATATTTACTGTTCTGGAGACTTTGTCCTTTGTAAATCATTTCAAGTCTGTATTCTAAGGAAGATAAATCGGAGGGTTTGCTTGTTGACCGGACGTCAGTGGTGTTAACGGTGAGATTACAGAGACACCGTGCAGAAGCCGTGCGTCATATTCCTCTCCACGCGCACGGGCCACTGTGGCATTTACGCAACGCAATTCAACGCCAGTTAACAGCTTTCATGGCAAAAGCAGGAAAGTAGTTTAACAAACTCCTCCCAATGAAGACTATCCCTTAAACAGGAAAACTCATCCCTGCAGACTAAAATGTAGCTTATCATTTCACAAGAAAGACAAAAAGAAAGACTTGTATTTATACAGCGCCTTTCATGACCTCAGGACGTCCCAAAGTGCTTTACAGCCAACAAAGTACTTTTTGAAGTGTAGTCACTGTTGTAATATAGGAAACGCGGCAGCCAATTTGCACACAGCAAGCTCCCACAAACAGCAATGTGATAATGACCAGATAATCTGTTTCAGTGATGTAGGTTGAGGGATGAATATTGGCCAGGACACCGGGGAGAACTCCCCTGCTCTTCTTCGGAATAGTGCCTTGGGATCATGGACATCCACCTGAGAGGGCAGACGGGGACTGGGCTTAACGTCTCATTCAAAGGACGGCACCCCGGACAGTGCAGCACTCCCTCAGTACTGCATTGGAGTGTTGGTTGAGATTTTGTACTCAAGTAATTAGACAGGATTCTCTCACCATACACTCTGAGCAACTTAAACAACTGGGTTCTGAAAACCGCCTGCACGTGAGAGTCAGTGTTTTAAAACTATACTTTTGGAACATTAACTCCAAGTTCCCACACTGTTCCCTCCAGGTTCCACAGTAAATATGTATTGTTCTGAATTCCCAACAAGCTTCAGGACTGTCAGGAGAATCTTCTAACAGAATTAACAGAACACTTTTTCAAAATCTCTGCAAGAAAACGATTTTCAGTTTAATCTCCCTTTCCACACCTTCAGAAAGAGAATTATTTATGAGAGTGTTTAAAAGTACATTTTATGTTCGGCAGTAGTATTGTGGGGCACACAGGAACTCATTGCAGCGTCCTTCGAAATATGATAAACAGAAACATAACTGACAAGGAGAAAATGAACTTCAGACAAAGAGCGTCAGGCAGAACACTCCATGCTGGAGTGAGATCTGTTCAATAAAAACAATCGCCCAGCAAAGGAGAAGCAATTCCCCAGTCGGTGCCTTACACTCACACACACTGAAATACATTTTCCAGACAGTAACACACAAAACTCGTAGAAAGCTACAAACACACACAAAGAAACACACACACACAGCTCGGAGGAGTTCAATACCTTGCACTTCACTTGTCATCGGGAGCTCTCTGCTTAGCAATTTCACTCTCAGGACAAAAATAGTCTCCCGTGCCTCTTTCTCCCCCTTTTTGTTTTTAAAGATAGTACAAGGGCAGCCACTGCGCCCTGTGGCCCCTCTCTGCGAACTCACACGTGCTGTAGGTAAACAGTTGCCCCACTTTGCGTGCTCCAGATCTGAAGCTCACCCTGCAAGCCCTGTCACTTTGGCTAATCGAATAGCAGGTTTGTGAACAAACCCTTTCCTTGATAGTCCACCCCCACTCCCTTTTCTCCTTTCCTTCCCTCCCTCCCTCTGAATCCCAATGAGGACTCAAGATTCCCAAAGAACAACAGCCAACTGCTTGACTGACTGCAGGGGCTGTCGGAACACGCCCCTGCATCACCCTCCCCCTGCAAGCGGCCATCTGACAGGTGGGGACTTCCATGGGGCCCCTTCACACATCCCGCTCTCTTTTTCTTTTGTCCTTTCTCTCTCCTGTACCTGCAATGCCGCAGAATGATCATCCCTGCATTATGACAAATCAAGGCAGGCATCTGTACTCTTACTACATCACACTTACACACTGACTGAGAGAGAGAGACTAAAATAGGCACAAGGGCTTGATGAAACCGCAGGCTGGGAAAAGGGTGCGTGTCAAAATAAGAGCCCCTCCTCGCACTGCACCACTACAGAGCTCTCTTTACCAGCAGGGATCCAGTGCTAGCAATTGAGCCCTACTGAAGTGCATAATTACTGCTGAGAGAATACTGTGTCACAAAGGGAGTGTTCATCGTCGAATCCAACACACAAACAAGCAAGGCTGTGCCCTTACAACAACAACTTGCATTTATACAGCGCCTTTAACGTGGTAAAACGTCCCAAGGCGCTTGACAGGAGTGATTATCAAACAAAGTTTGACACCGAGTCACATAAGGAGATATTAGGACAGGGGCTTGGTCGAAGATGTAGGTTTTAAGGAGCTTCTTAAAGAAGAGAGAGGCAGAGAGGTTTAAGGAGGGATTTGCAGAGTTTAGGGCCTAGGCGGCTGAAGGCACGGCCGCCAATGGTGGAGTGAAGAATGTCGGGATCATAGAATCATAGAATGATACAGCACAGAAGTAGGCCATTCGGCCCATTGTGCCTGTGCCGGCTCTTTGAAAGAGCTATCCAATTAGTTCCACTCCCCTGCTCTTTCCCCATAGCCCTGCAAATTTTTTCCCTTCAAGTATTTATCCAATTCTATTTTGAAAGTTACTATTGAATCAGCTTACACCGCCCTTTCAGGCAGCGCATTCCCGATCATAACAACTCGCTGTGTAAAAAAAATGTTTCTTCAAGTCACCTCTGGTTCTTTGCCAATCACCTTAATTCTGTGTCCTCTAGTTACCAACCCTTCTGCCACTGGAAACCGTTTCTCTTTATTTATTCTATCAAAATCCTTCATGATTTTGAAAACCCGTGCAAGAGGCCAGAATTGTAGGAACGCAGAGATCTCGGAGGGTTGTAGGGCTGGAGGAGGTTACAGAGTTAGGGAGGAGCGAGGCCATGGAAGATTTGAAAACAGACCTTTTCAAATAGGAAGGCACACTTCTGTCCTTAACTGATGAACTTGTCAGAACTTGAATGCGAATAAAATCCTTTTACTTTCGACGTTTGTTATATTCGATTCCATTAAGGGGAAACAGCTTGAGCCACACAGAGCAAAAGGTCTACGCTCAATCCCCAGTCTACGTTGAGTAAGATGGCCCCAGCCAGGCAACAGTCGGGCTATCAGAATTGACCTCAGTGCCCCTGCATTTGGGAGGAGGGGGAGCTATCCAGTGATCCATAGTGGAAGATACATATTGGTGGGTTCAGGCAAAGGCAGGATTGGGTTTAACTGGTATGACCCTCATGGCCAAATAGCCTGCCGACACTCAGTCTATGAGCAAACACACAAAGAATGGCCACTTGGATGGCAAGTGTCCAGGAAGTAGTACCAAAGCATGAATCAGTGCCTTTAGCAGAGGAGCGGAGAGGAGAAAGATCCCTTGACATTGGGTGAAGCATCCTCCGAGACGCTCTTTCCTGGGTTAGTAACAGAGAGAAGCAGCACACCCAAGGAATGCAATGGGAACGCCATCATCGAACAATCTTATCTGCCGATTCTTTAAAACAAAATTTTAATTAAGTCCTAGCCTGCAAGAAAACACCGATCAGACAGCAGAGTGGATAGAGTGCACTGTCGAACAAGGAGAGAAAGCTGAGCGAACGTGTCTGGGAGTCGTATCCAAGGGCCCACTGACCTCCGCCACGTCCTTCCGCCCCAGTCCAGTATTGAGCTACCTGGCACTCTCAGTTAACCAAGAAAAAGGAAAGTTAAATCAGGGCTAACTCCAAGTTTAGTGCAGGAGTGTTCGAATTTTTACCTTTGTGGGCTGCACTGGCGCTGTGGACCCTCAGGAGCCCCAAATAGAGTTTGAACCCCTGACCCCATTAATTCCCATATATCTCAAGTCTGACCTGAAACGTTAACTCTGTTTCTCTCTCCACAGATGCTGCCTGACCTGCTGAGTGTTTCCAGCATTTTCTGTCTTTATCTCAAGTTGCTGATACTGACGGACCTTGGGGCCAAGATTTAAATTGGTGTCAGTTTTTGTCTGATAATCGCCCCTGTGAAGCGCCTTGGGACATTTTACTACGTTAAAGGTGCTATATAAATTCAAGTGGTTGATTTATCTACCAATGAAGCAACAGTGTTAAGTACAATCCTTCCAAAACCTCCAGGTCGTAAGAAACTCAAGCAGGAATAAGAAAGATAAGAACAAAATAGGGCCAAACTGCCTGGGCTTTGAGGACCAGATTACCAGGGCACGTGAGCCACACAGCTTAGTGGAGAATTACAGTGTGACGTGACAACTACAAACTGCATTTATATAGTGCCTTTAATGCAATGAAACATCGCACAGTATTTGTTAAAGGAGAAACGGGATGCCGAGTGGTGAGATGGGAGAAGTGTTGGACGTGTTCCTGGAGGTTTCATCTCATGATCTCCCGCCTCCAACCGCCCCACCTGGTCAAACAGCCTTTTTTCCCATTTACAGTGTTTTAACGACAAATAAACGAAAGTGTTGAAAGTAATTGAATAAAACACACAATTTTTTTAATGCCCCTATGATTTTTCTCCTGGATTGCTTGCAGTAATGTCCCGGAGATCAATTCCTGAAGACTCCAGGACAATCCTGGAGGGTTGGTGACCTTAGTGTTTGAAGAGGTGACCAGAACCATGGTCAAAGAGGTAGGTTTTAAGAACATAAGAAATAGGAGCAGGAGTAGGCCATTCGGCCCCTCGAGCCTGCTCCGCCATTCAATAAGATCATGGCTGATCTTCTACCTCATCTCCACTTTCCTGCACTATCCCCATAGCCCTTGATTCCCTTAATATCCAAAAATCCATCGATTTCTGTCTTGAATATACTCAACGACCGCTCCTCCACAGCCCTCTGGGTTAAAGAATTCCAAAGATTCACCACCCTCTGTGTGAAGAAATTTCTCCTCATCTCAGTCCTAAATGGCTGACCCCTTATTCTGAGACTGTGACCCCTGGTTCTAGACTCCCTAGCCAGGGGAAACATCCTCCCTGCATCTACCATGTCAAGTCCTGTAAGAATTTTGTGTGTTTCAATGAGATCACCTCTCATTCTTCTAAATTCTAGAGACTATAGGCCTAGTCTACTCAATCTCTCCTCATAGGACAATCCCCCCCATCCCAGGAATCACTCTGGTGAACCTTCGTTGCACTCCCTCTATGGCAAGTATATCCTTCCTTAGGTAAGGAGACCAAAACTGTACACAATACTCCAGGTGTGGCCTCACCAGGGCCCTATATAATTGCAGTAAGATTTGCAGTGGATTTTGAAGGTGACAAGAGAGGTAACAAGGTGGAGGGGTTTCAGGGGAGCATTGCAGAATGTGGGGCTGAGACAGCTGAAGGCTCTTCAACTGAAGATTGAAAGGGGACTGCAAAGGAGACCAGAATATGAAGAGTGGAAGGCATTCATCGTCACTTCTCAATGCGCAGGCTAGTTGTACAGGAGCTAGAGGCCTTCTGTTTCCTCACCCAAGGGCTTGTTCTTCAAGTGTGAGCAGAACCAGTGAGGGTCGTGGATTGCTTTCTCTCCTCCTCATGAGGATGCTGACTCGTGCTGGACAACACCTTGGAAGGCATGGAAGGCATTAAACCGGGGCCTGACACACTCACACATACATACACATGCTCACATACACATACAAACGTTCACACTCACATACACACACTCACACATAAATTCACAAACACACACTCACATGCACAAACAAACACTTTCGTACAAACATTCACATACACACACTCACATACACACACAAACACTCACATACACACACACTCTTCCTAGAAGGAATCACTGATTAGCAATCAGAGATAGGCAAATTGCCGCATCTCAGCTGTTGCCCTGGCTGAAATCAGATAACTCAAAAACAATTTGCATTTAATTTGCGTCTTTAACGTAGTAAAACGTCCCAAGGCACGTCTCAGGAACGTTATCAAACAAAATTTGACACCGAGCCACATAAGGAGATATTAGGACAGGTGACCAAAAAGCTTGGTCAAAAAGGTAGGTTTTAAGGAGTACCTTAAAGGAGAAGAGAGAGATAGAGAGGCAAAGAGGATTGTAGGGCTGGAGAAGGTTACAGAGATAGGGAGGGGCGGGGCCATGGAGGGATTTGAACATGAGGGTGAGAATTTTTAAATTGAGGCGTTGCTTAACCGGGAACCAATATAGGTCAGTGAGCACAGGGTTGAAGGGCGAACAGGACTTGGTGCGAGTTAGGATACGGGCAGCAGAGTTTTGGATAAGCAGAAGTTTACGGAGGGTGGAAGGCCAGGAGAGCATTGGAATAGCATTGGAATAACTCAGCCTTAGAAATCCTTTAACCTCAGCATTGTACCCAAAAGGCGGCCACCTGTTTAAATTTAATTTCAATGGAATGTGGCACTGTGACACAGGATGTCGGAGGAAAGTTGCCTTGCACCATGGTGCAGTGGCTCATGCCCATGATCCTTAACACACCAACCTCAGCCACGGCCAACTGGAGTTGCAGAGAGGGTGGACAATTCTCAAACAAGGGAGGGAAATTGGACATCACTGTTATGATTCGGAGTAGCTCCTAATGCTTTCTATGCATAAAGAAAGAAAGAAAGACTTGCATTTATATAGCGCCTTTCATGACCTCAGGACGTCCCAAAGCGCTTTACAGCCAATGAAGTACTCTTGAAGTGCAGTCACTGTTGTGATGTAGGAAACGTGGCAGCCAATTTGCGCACAGCAAGCTCCCACAAACAGCAATGTGTTTTTTTAGTGATGTTGGTTGCGGGATAAATATTGGCCAGGACACCGGGGAGGACCTCCCCTGCTCTTCTTCGAATAATGCCGTGGGATCTTTCATGCCCAACGTAAAGCCTTCCATCGCTGAGCACTCGTTCCCTATGAATCGTGACCTTATGTACAAGGTAACCGTGGAGAGCAGGTCTCGGGGTGAAGAAGGAACTCTTTTCCTGTTAAGGCACGCATCAGAAATAGTACGGAATATTACTCTGCACTCCTGAGCTCTCCTGCCCATGGCAAACCCCACACTGACAGACAGTTTACTCTTATTAAGAAGTAAGATTAACAGCAATAGGAATAAAAGCAGCAGATTTGGATGATAATACTTCAGTTGATTTGCAGTATATGTTTCAAAACAATAAAAGTTCCAAAACTTTAGCCATTCTCTTCCATAACTTAGACCGTGCAGCTACGATGAAATGTTTTCTATGACACTGAACTCTCATAGAATGTCCTGCAAAGTCTTCAGCCCGTATAGCAGCAACAGAGAAAATTCTAGACTGTCAGCCTGATGTATAACCCTCCCTTCCCTTTGAAATCAAGCCGGTACAAAAGAAAGATTAAAACAAAGACACCTTCACGATCAATCAAAGCTGTCCGTCCAAATAAAATTCAACGTCGTATTAGTGAAAACAGCTCGGCTGCTCTGACAGGAGACTCCCCGATGGGACAATAATCACAAACAATTAGCTTACGTCTGTTCGCCTCCATTCTTTGACACCTGTCTGACAGGAGGACCGAAATCGTGAAGCACCTATCGGTTCAGCAAAGGACGAATAACTCGGTTCCCAGAGATCAAAGGGTCACCGAGGCCGGACACCAGAATGGACCTGACTGCAAACCAGGCTCCAGAAATAATAGCTTCCTCGAAGGAATCACAGGAACAGGTGGAGGCCACTCAGCCCCTCGAGCCTGTTCTGCCATTCAATTAGATCATGGCTGATCTGCACCTCAACTCCATTTATCTGCCTGTGTTCCATATCCTTTGATACCCTTACCTATCGTTCTCAGTCTTGAAAATTTCTATTGACACCAAGCATCTACAGCCTTTTGAGGGTCTCAGAGAGTTCCAGATCTCCACTCCCCTTTGTGTTAAAAAAGTTTCCTGATTTAACTCCTGAATGGCCTGGCTATAATTTTAAGGTCATGCCCCCTTGTTCTGGATTCCCCCAGTAGAGGAAATAGTTTCTCTGGATCTACCCTATCAACTCCTTTAATCATTTAAAACACCTCGATTTAGATCACCCCTCAATCTTCTAAACTCAAGGGAATACAAGCCAAGTTTATGCAATCTGTCTTCATAATTTAATCCTTTAAGCCCTAGTATCATTCTGGTGAATTTGCGTTCTACTCCCTCTAAGGCCAATATCCTTCCTGAGGTGCGGTGCCCAGAACTGAACGCAGTACTTCAGACGGGCTCTGACCAAGGCTCTGTACAACTGAAGCACAACTTCCTCCCCTTGAGATAAAGGTCAACATTCCATTAGCCTCTTTGATTACTTTTTGTACCTGTTTGAACTGTGCAGAACTCATGTGAAACAATCGCAGGATATTGTCCCGGTTAACCTTGATTTCTAAATATAGAATATAGAGCTTCTTAAGATTGGGAATAGGAAGGATTTTGCTCAATTACAATCACCGCGGCCCCTCATACAACTCCCAGCACCCCCAGGGATGATGAGGGCATTAGTTTGGGCATTGGGCAGGACCACCAGGGATACTGCAGGGCACCAGGAGACCTATGGAAAGGAAAGGGAAGGAGTGAGCTGCCCTGATACTCTGTGGGCCAGGGGCTGTTCAATGGTGCGGGGTCCCTGAACGGATCAGTGATAGGACTCCTAGGCTGTGGAAATAGCTGATCCCTGATCATTTTGTCAACTATTTTTATATCACCGACTGCAAACAGGCTTTTTCATGACTATACGTCTCTGGATTTCACACCAGATTAAGTTGGTGGCATTTAGTATTGTTGTTTGGTAAACTGTATGGGCCCCAAATTGAACTTTTGCACAGGGCCCCCTGCAAGACAGCTGCCGCTCCTGCTATAGGCACACACAGTCCAGAAGGTCTCAGCTTCAAGCCCTGGTCTGTGCTGAGTGAGATGACTGCAACCAGGGCAACAGTTACATAGAATTTACATAGAAACAGGCCATTCGACCTGTTTATGCGCCACACGAGCCTCTTCCCACCCTACTTCCTCTAATCCTATCCTATCAGCATATCTTTCTATTCCTTTCTCCCTCATGTGTTTATCTAGCTTCCCCTTAAATCCATCTATGCTATTCGCCTCAACCACTCCATGTGGTAGCGAGTTCCACATTCTCAACACTCTCTGGGTAAAGAAGTTTCTCCTGAATTCCTTATTGGATTTATTAGTGACTATCTTATATTTATGGCCCCTAGTTCTGGACTCACCCGCAAGTGGAAACATCTTCTCCATGTCTACCCTATCAAACCCTTTCACAATCTTGAAGAGCTCTATCAGGTCACCCCTCAGTCTTCTCTTTTCTAGAGCAAAGAGCCCCAGCCTATTCAATCTTTTCTGATAGATATAACCTCTCAGTTCTGGTACCATCCTTGTAAATCTTTCTTGTACCTTCTCCAGTGCCTCTATCTCCTTTTTATAATATGGAGACCAGAACTGTTCACAGTACTCTAAGTGTGGTTTAACCAACGATCTATACAAGTTTAACATAACATGACCTCACCGCCTCTAGACTAGGGAGAGGAAATTCATCTGGGGGTTCCCGCTTCTGATTGCTATCTAGCGATAAATGTCGGGCAAGGCGAGGACTGAGCTTGGTCGTGATGCCTGCCATGATCAAATTGCCTGGCAACACTGTGTCTTGGCTCACAGGTGAAGAATGGCCGTTTTGGGTGTGGTAATGGTGGGCTGCTGGCACCCATGGACCCTTTTGAAGTGAGAGTTGGCACCTTCAGGAGAGGAGGGGACCTGAACCCCAGTGAGAGTCAGCACCTTCAGGAGAGATGGGGACCTGAACCCCAGTGAGAGGAGGGGACCTGAACCCCAGTGAGAGTCAGCACCTTCAGGAGAGGAGGGGACCTGAACCCCAGTGAGAGTCAGCACCTTCAGGAGAGATGGGGACCTGAACCCCAGTGAGAGTCAGCACCTTCAGGAGAGGAGGGGAGCTGAACCCCAGTGAGAGTCAGCACCTTCAGGAGAGGAGGGAACCTGAACCCCAGTGAGAGTCAGCACCTTCAGGAGAGGAGGAGAATTAAATGGAGAAAAACAGAAAAGGATAAGGAAACTACCTTAAATAGAGCCGCACCCTCAAAAAAATAGCTAAAATAAACAAAGGAAAGAGCAGAACAACAACAGAAAATGCTGGAAACACTCAGCAGGAAAGAGCGGCTTGATTTGTGTTACTGCTGTGATGCAAAAATCAATGGTGGTTCAATAGCAGAAAAGTGCCCATCTGCTCTGTGAGAGTCCAGGAGCTTCTATTTTGAAGTGGAAGGTGACATAGTGAAGCCTATCACTACAGCCGGAGCTGAACAGAGCCCAGGCACAAAGAGAGCTGGCCTCTAGACTGAGCTGCACTCTCCTTTGTTCTGGGTGGCAATTGGTGCTGCAGTGAGATTTACGGGGTTTGGGACCACAGAGGTAGAGGTACGGGGATGGGTAAATTCATATCCCTGGATCTACCCTAGGCACAAGGTCATCTATTGTGTCAGCGGTATTCCCATTTACTGGAATACTCGTGGACTGCTGGTCGGGCTCTTTGTTTTCTACAGTCAAACGGTGGAGCGGGAAACACTCTGGGGAGAGAGAGAAGAGGCAGAGAGAGAGAGAAGAGGCCGAGAGAGAAGAGACAGAGAGAGAGAGAGAGGCCGCGAGAGAGGTAAAAGAGACAGACAGGGAGAAAGCGAAAAACAAAGGCAGAGAAAGCGAGCTGAACAGACAGTGAGGAGAGACACAAAAAAAGAGGAGGAAGTAAAGAACAGAGAGAGACAGAGTGAGGAAACACAGAGAAAGAAAAGGAGGGACTGGAGGACAAAGAGATAGAGAGAGAGAACATACACAGAGAGAAAGAGGAGGCAAGGGACCAGGGGGTAGAGAGTAGCTCAGTTCAGGGTCAAATTGAACGGTGAGGTTGCAAACAGTCTGGTTCAGCCTCAGACAGTGGCCAGGGAAGGGGAAGGAGTCGGTGGCGAGGGAACAGAGTTTATGTCGGGGACCGAAGGCAATGGCTTTGGTCTTCCCACTGTTTAATTGGAGTAAATTTCTGCTCATCCAGGACTGGATTTCAGACAAGCAACCTGACAATACAGAGGCAGTGGAGGGCTCGAGAGAGGTGGTGGTGAGGTAGAGCTGGGTGTTGTCAGCATCCATGTGGAACCTGATGCTGTGTTTTCGGATGATGTCTCCGAGGGGCAGCATGTAGATGAGAAATAGGAGGGGGCCGAGGATAAATCCTTGGAGGACACCAGAGGTAACGGTGCGGGAGCGGGAAGAGAAGCCGAAAAACAAAATAATCAGTCCGATGCTCTGTGAGGTCTGGGTCCCACTGGCCGTGAGCAGGACGTGTCCTCTCATTGTTGGATGGTTGAAATGGAGGATAGTCTCAGAAGACAGGAATATGTTCAAAACAAGTTAATGTAAGAAATCAAGCCTGCTAGGGGTACTATCCTTACCATTCAGCACATTAATGCTCATCCCCCAACCACCCCAACTGAAAAAGATCGTTCACTCCAAAGAAGAGCCGTGCAAATTGGAACCAGTACAGTTTTCAGCCCTGTGGAGTTAAGCTGTATGTTTCTTCCCTTTTTTTACGAACTTATACCCGTGCTGCTTGTGTAGTGATGGCTCGCTCTCTCATTCATGGAAGAAAAGCATCAGTGTGCCCCTGCTGACACACACGGCTTTCCGCTAAATTTTAAAACTCTCATTCCTTGTTTTCAGATCCCTCCTTGGCTTCGCTCCTCCCTATCTCTGTAATCTCCTCCAGCCCGACAACCGTACGAGATCTCTGCACTCCACCAATTCTGGCCTCTTCCGCATACCTGATTTGTATCGCTCCACCATTGGCGGCCGTGTCTTCAGCTGCCTGGGCCCTAAGCTCTGGAATTCCCTCCCTAAACCTCTCAGCGTCTCCACCTCTCTTTCCTCCTTTAAGACGCTCCTTAAAATCTACCTCTTTGAGATCAAACTTTTGGTCATTTGTGCTAATATCTCCTTATGTGGCTCGGTGTCAAATTTTGTCTGATAACATTCCTACAAACTGCCTTAAGACGTTTTACTAAAGGCGCAATATAAATGCAAGTTGTTGTTGTTGATAGACCTACTATAAGGGAGCTGCATGGCAGCCAAATGCTGTTAAATGTTAATACTTAGCAAGGACTGACAGGGCAGTCACTCCTTTGCTTACATTATAAGGGGTAAATATGGAGTTTAGGAAGTTCCTGGCCTGGTGTGCTGAACCGCCAGGGACCTTTCAAAGTTCCCTTCACGCCGGTTGTAGTAATAGCGCAGCTGGTTCTGAAGATGAAGCATTCTGGGATTGCATCCTCGAGGTCCACTTGGGCAGAATTCAAAATGACCGACTTTGGACTGAAGTTATACCACACAGTCAAAGCAAAGCCAAAAAGGCTTCGGGTTGATGCAAAATGTGCAATGTAACTGGCCTATACATGAAGTTAGAAGTCACCAGCACAGTCTGTCCTGCATTCAAACACTGAATGCTGCGGGTGTGGTGGGCATACATCTTAGTCCACCTTAGACTGAGTTCATAAGGCATTCCCACTGAGCCATTCGTTACTAGATCTGACTGAATGGTCAGCTTTTATTTAGTGTGTATGGTACAGGTACAGGTACAGGTACAGGAGCTGAAACTGACAGGTCTATTGGGTACACAGCACAAGATCTGGTGGTGTTACTGTGTATATGGGGCCAATACCATGCACCTGTGCAGAGACTGGAATTCATGGAGTACGCTGATTAAAAACCTCCAGAGTTGAGAAGGGAGAAAGAGAGAGAAAAAGAGAAAGAGAGAGAGAGGGTGAAAGATAATGAGAGAGAAAATGAAAAAAGAGAGAGGGAGAGAAAGAGAGGGAGGGAGAGAGAGGGGGAGGGAGAGAGGGAGGGAGAGAGAGAAACACAGAATTAGAACAAGCGCGCCTGGTAAGGCTTTGCTAGCCCCTCTAACTCAATATTGTCCAATACATCAGCCACTAGCCGTATGTGGCTAATTGGGAAGCCAGATGTGGCTAATTGCGTTTCTGATGAGTAAATAAAAAATGAGTAATAGACACCGTCAGGTGATCTCAATACACATTCGCATGGTGTATGCATGTGAACTTTAACCTTTCTGTGTGTTTGTTGGTAAAATGGTAAGACGAGAAGCAGAGTGAGCGAGTGTTTTGATCGTTGTGTGTGCTTTACTTCATTGGTTATTTGCTAAAATGGTGTGTAACACGTGTAAAAACACCAGACATCATCACCGTGGAAACACCAGCAACGCGGTACGGAGAGAGGAGCGGTCATCATGATCAGCTCGAGGAACAGGAATAACCGCTCCAGGCCAGCACAAGACAGCAACCCAACCAATAACGAGCAGCTCCAACCAGGGCAAATGGCAGAGGGTGAGCAGCATCCAACCGTGTTCTGGATAGAGCGAGGGTGGGTCTGGATAGAGAACGAGGGTGGGTCTGGATGGAGAGCGAAGGGGACTGGATGGACAGCGAGGGGGACTGGATGGAGAGCGAGGGGGACTGGATGGAGAGTGAGGGTGGGTCTGGATGGAGAGCGAGGGGGACTGGATGGAGAGCGAGGGTGGGTCTGGATGGAGAGCGAGGGGGACTGGATGGAGAGTGAGGGTGGGTCTGGGTGGAGAGCGGGGGAGGGTCTGGATGGAGAGCGAGGGGGACTGGATGGAGAGTGAGGGTGGGTCTGGATGGAGAGCGAGGGTGGGTCTGGATGGAGAGCGGGGGTGGGTCTGGATGGAGAGCGAGGGTGGGTCTGGATGGAGAGTGGGGGTGGGTCTGGATGGAGAGTGGGGGTGGGTCTGGGTGGAGAGCGAGGGTGGGTCTGGATGGAGAGCGAGGGTGGGTCTGGATGGAGAGTGGGGGTGGGTCTGGATGGAGAGCGAGGGGGACTGGATGGAGAGCGGTGGTGGGTCTGGATGGAGAGCGAGGGGGACTGGATGGAAAGCGGGGGTGGGTCTGGATGGAGAGCGGGGGTGGGTCTGGATGGAGAGCGAGGGGGACTGGAAAGAGAGCGGGGGTGGGTCTGGATGGAGCGAGGGCTGGTCTGGATGGAGAGCTGAGGGTGGGTCTGGATGGAGAGGAGGGGGGACTGGATGGAGAGCGGGGTGGACTGGATGGAGAGCGAGGGGGACTGGATGGAGAGCGAGGGTGGGTCTGGATGGAGAGAGAGGGGGGACTGGATGGAGAGCGGGGGTGGGTCTGGATGGAGAGCGAGGGGGACTGGAAGGAGAGCGGGAGTGGGTCTGGATGGAGAGCGAGGGGGACTGGATGGAGAGCGGGAGTGGTCTGGATGGAGAGCGGGGGTGGGTCTGGATGGAGAGCGAGGGTGGACTGGAAGGAGAGGGGAGTGGGTCTGGGTGGAGAGCGAGGGGGGACTGGATGGAGAGCAGGGGTGGGTCTGGATGGAGAGCAGGGGGTGGGTCTGGATGGAGAGCGAGGGTGGTCTGGATGGAGAGTAGAGGGTGGGTCTGGGATGGAGAGTGAGGGTGGGTCTGGGTGGAGAGCAGGGGTGGGTCTGGATGGAGAGCGAGGGTGGGTCTGGATGGAGAGCGAGGGTGGGTCTGGGTGGAGAGTAAGGGTGGGTCTGGATGGAGAGTGAGGGTGGGTCTGGATGGAGAGCGAGGGTGGGTCTGGATGGAGAGCGAGGGTGGGTCTGGGTGGAGAGCGAGGGGGGACTGGATGGAGAGCGGGGTGGGTCTGGATGGAGAGCGAGGGTGGGTCTGGGTGGAGAGCGGGGGTGGGTCTGGATGGAGAGCGAGGGTGGGTCTGGATGGAGAGTGAGGGTGGGTCTGGGTGGAGAGCGAGGGTGGGTCTGGATGGAGAGCGAGGGTGGGTCTGGATGGAGAGCGGGGGTGGGTCTGGATGGAGAGCGAGGGTGGGTCTGGATGGAGAGCGAGGGTGGGTCTGGATGGAGAGCGAGGGTGGGTCTGGATGGAGAGCGGGGGAGGGTCTGGATGGAGAGCGGGGGAGGGTCTGGATGGAGAGCGAGGGGGTCTGGATGGAGAGCGAGGGTGGGTCTGGATGGAGAGCGAGGGTGGGTCTGGGTGGAGAGCGAGGGGGACTGGATGGAGAGTGGGGGTGGGTCTGGATGGTGAGCGAGGGTGGGTCTGGATGGAGAGCGGGGGTGGGTCTGGATGGAGAGCGAGGGGGACTGGATGGAGAGTGGGGGTGAGTCTGGATGGAGAGCGAGGGTGGGTCTGGATGGAGAGCGAGGGGGACTGGATGGAGAGCGGGGGTGGGTCTGGATGGAGAGCGAGGGTGGGTCTGGATGGAGAGCGAGGGTGGGTCTGGATGGAGAGCGAGGGTGGGTCTGGATGGAGAGCGAGGGTGGGTCTGGATGGAGAGCGAGGGTGGGTCTGGATGGAGAGCGGGGGGGGGAGGGGGGTCCGGAGGGAGAAAAGGGTCTGGATAGAAACATAGAAGATAGGAGCAGGAGTAGGCCATTCGGCCTCTCGAGCCTGTTCCGCCATTTAATGAGATCATGGCTGATCATCCAAATTCAGTACCCTGTCCCTGCTTTCTCCCCATATCCCTTGATCCCTTTAGCCTTAAGAAATATATCTAACTCCTTCTTGAATATATTTAATGAATTGGCCTCAACTGCCTTCTGTGGTAGAGAATTCCACAGGTTCACCACTCTCTGGGTGAAGAAATTCCTCCTCATCTCAGTCCTAAATGGCTTACCCCTTATCCTTAGACTGTGACCCCTGGTTCTGGACTCCCCCGCCATCGGGAACATCCTTCCTGCATCTAGTCTGTCTAGTCCTGTTAGAATTTTATAAGTTTCAATGAGATCCCCTCTCATTCTTCTAAACTCTAGCGAATATAAGCCTAATCGACCCAATCTCTCTTCATACGTCATTCCTGCCATCCCAGGTATCAGTCTGGTGAATCTTCGCTGCACTCCCTCCATGGCAAGAACATCCTTCCTCAGATAAGGTGACCAAAACTGCACACAATACTCAAGGTGTGGTTTCACCAAGGCCCTGTACAACTGCAGCAAGACATCCTTGCTCCTGTACTCGAATCCTCTCGCTATGAAGGCCAACATACCATTTGCCTTCTTAACCGCCTGCTGCACCTGCATGCTTACCTTCAGCGACTGGTGCACAAGGACACCCAGGTCTCGTTGCACTTCCCCTTTTCCCAATCTATTGCCATTCAGATAATAATCTGTCTTCCTGTTTTTGCCACCAAAGTGGATAACCTCGCATTTATCCACATTATACTGCATCTGCCATGCATCTGCCCAATCACCCAACCTGTCCAAATCATACTGGAGTTTCTCTGCATCCTCCTCACAGCACACACGCTCACCCAGCTTTGTGTCATCTGCAAACTTGGAGATATTACATCTAGTTCCCTCGTCTAGATCATTAATATATATTGTGAATAGCTGGGGTCCTAGCACCGATCCCTGCGGTACCCCACTAGTCACTGCCTGCCACTCGGAAAAAGACCCGTTTATTCCAACTCTTTGCTTCCTGTCTGCCAATCAGTTCTCTATCCAAGTCAGTACCTTACCCCCAATCCCATGTGCTTTAACTTTGCACGCTAATCTCTTATGCGGGACCTTATCGAAAGCCTTCTGAAAGTCCAAATACACCACATCCACTGGTTCTCCCTTATCTATTCTACCAGTTACATCCTCAAAAAATTCCAGTAGATTAGTCAAGCATGATTTACCTTTTGTAAATCCATGTTGACTTTGTCCGATCCTGTCACTGTTTTCCAAGTGCTCTGCTATTACATCTTTTATAATGGACTCTAGCATTTTCCCCACTACCGATGTCAGGCTTACCGGTCTATAATTCCCCTTACCGGTCTATAATTCCGGTAATGATGGAGAGCAAGAGGGGGATTGGAGGGAGAGGAGCCGTGGGTCTCGATGGAGAGCAGGGCTGGGTCTCGATGGAGAGCAGAGCTGGGTCTGGATAAAGAGCGGGTTGGGTCTGGATGGAGAGCGGGTGTGGGTTTGGAGGGAGAGAAGAGGCAGGTCTGGATAGAGAGCGGGTTGGGTCTGGATGGAGAGCGAAGATGCCGTCTTTTGGATTAGACATTAAGCTGAGGCCCCGTCTGCTCTCTCAGGTGGGCGTAAAAGATCCCATGGCACTATTTCGAAGAAGAGCAGGTGAGTTCTCCCTGGTGTCCTATTTAGCCCTTAATCAACATCACTAAAACAGATTATTTGGTCACTATCACATTGCTGTTTGTGGGATCTTGCTGTGTGCAAATTGGCTGTTGCATTTCCTACATTACAACAGTGACTACACTGCAAAAGTACTTCATTGTCTGTAAATGCTTTGGGATGTCGTGAGGTCGTGAAAGGCGCTATAGAAATGGAAGTCTTTCTTCCTTTTAAAGGATTGCTTCCGATGTTACAAGTTCCTCAGCAATGTTACCCCAAAGAGGTCAGTGAGTAAATGCACCACTCCATGTGCCACTGAACCATACAGACCAGACAGTCCCAGGTTCAATCTCTGGTCTGTACTGAGTTAGTAGATCTCACCTGAGGAGCAGTAGATGGTGCCTTAATTGACCTAAGAGCCCTTGGCGAGGGGAAGGGAAAAGTCAGCAATTGCTGGAGATGGTATTAAGGTTGGACGTATTCCTGGAGGTTCCATCACATGATCTCCTGTCTCCCGTCAGCCCCTCCCCCACACTCCCGCCATTGGTCAACCGACACAGTGCCCCACTTTCCTACAGCCAATCAGAAAACGAATAGACTCTTCATTACCCGATTGGATGATGCTTGACTGTCAGTCAAACAGCCTTTTTCCCCCCAAGCTCCAATATTTTTATAACTAATAAAGGAAAGTGTTCAAAGAAAATATAAAATACACACAATTTTTGTTTAATGCCCATGTGATTATTCTCCAGCGTGTTGCTCGCAGCAGTGTCCTGGAGATTAATCTTCAATTCCT
This sequence comes from Squalus acanthias, assembly GCA_030390025.1. Lineage (NCBI taxonomy): Eukaryota > Metazoa > Chordata > Chondrichthyes > Squaliformes > Squalidae > Squalus > Squalus acanthias. The sequence continues at coordinate 17,249,018 of CM059440.1, forward strand.
GGAGACTCCAGGGCAATGCTGGAGGGTTGGCGACTCTGAATGACCTGTGTGTGGATCTCAGCAGGGGCAGGATCGATTAGTGACAGTTTAAAGAACCCATGCCAGTGCTTTGCACTTCCTTAGCTAAAGGGTACTGAGACAATTCATAGATTCATAGAATCTTACAACACAGGAGGAGGCCATTCGGCCTGTCACACCTGTACCAGCTCTTTGAAAGAGCTCTCCAATTTAGTCCCACACCCCAGCATTGTCCCCATAACCCTGCAAATTAGTCCTCTTCAAGTACATGTACAGTTACCTTTTATAAGTTCCTATGGAATCTGATTCCGCCACCCTTTCAGGTAGTGCGTTCCAGATCTTAACAACCCTCTGTGTGAAGAAATTTCTCCCCATTTCCTCAGTTTTTTTGCCGATTATTTTAAATCTATGACCTCTGGTTACCGACCCACTTGCCAGAGGAAACAGTTTCTCCCTCCTTGCTCTACCAAAACCCTTCATAATTTTGAATACCTCTATTAGGTCTCCCCTTAACGTTCTCTGCTCTAAGGAGAACAATCCCACCTTCTCCAATCTCTCAACATAACTGAACTCCCTCATCCCTAGTATCATCCTGGTAAACCTCCTCTGGACCCTCTCCAGGGCCTTGACATCCTTCCTAAAGTGTTGTAGCGTCTCTACTGTTGCCCCTGCTGTGCCCAGCTAACTCCGCATGGACAAGATCTCAGTTGTGATGCCCCTACACACTGGAGCAGCTTGGCAACACTCACAGTCTAGAGTCACGCACGAAGATAGGCTATTTTGTGGCTGTACACTAGCAAGAGTCAACGGCCTAGAAATTTGATAAGGCTTGAAAACGGGCGGTGGCACGGTGGGCGAGATTTGCTTGCGCCTGTTTAAAAAGCGCAGGCAGCACATTATTTTGGAGCTGCCTGCTGATTTGAATGATTGTAGTGCACAGCCCAGTGACGAACGCGCTGCTTCAGGTTGTGCGCTCAGCAGGAGGCCCAATGTCGCGTCCCTGTAGCGTCGCTGGAGCGAAGCTGCATTCTCTTAAAGCAAGGCTGTCATTTTAGAAAGGAGTCTCGAGCCCTTAAAGGTGAACTGCCTTCTGAAAAAAAACATTAAAAATCATTCCAAACGAGGCAGTCTTCAGATCTTATAGCTGAACTGCCTTCTGAATGTTAAAAAATGGTAAAAGTGCTTCAGAACTAACACAAACGGCTCAACAGGCCAGGGAAAGGGCACCCAGGGTCCCGCATGCAGCACTCGAGCTTTTTGCAGGGGGTCAACACTGCAAGAGATGTCGTCTACCCACAGGGGGCCAGGAGGCCCTCCAGAAAGAAAGATGTGGGACCAGATCACCGAGGCCGTCACTGCCAACAGTGTCGCCCCCAGGACCTGAATCCAATGCCCAAAGAAGTTTCATGACCTCAGACCAGTGGTCAAGTTCAGTGAATGCATCTTCAAAATCCGCCTCCTACCATCTGCACCATTAGCCTCACACACTGTTTAATGCACGACGCCGCCCCCCTCCATCACTCACCTACCAACAATTTGTACCAAACACAACGCACACTTCAAATTTCTAGGTTCACCTCACCCCCTTGGAGGAGACAGTGCTGGCCATTCTTGGCAGGGGTATGGCTGAGTCCTTGGCCAGTGGCGAGGTTGAAAAAATACAAGATGCTGGTATCCTCATACGTTAACCTCCTTCTCACATCCCACTTCCCCCTCATCCCACAACATCTTCTGATGTACAAGATGCACATGGTGTAAGCATGCACCTCTTGCTTTCCCGCCCTCCCCTCACCACAACCCGACCCTTGTGCCTTCCTCATTTGAGACACCCAAGAAATGCAGCCTGCCCAGCCAGTGGTTGACCAAGAAGAGGGAGAGGAGAGTGAAGAAGAAACACCGTCACTCGATATCACGCCCCCAGCTATCAGCTCCTCGAGGTCGTCCTGTAAGGCCATCTGCAGTGTCCCCCAGTGAAAGTCAGAAGCCTTCCACCAGCCATGCTGTAGCCACTAGGGTAGCACTGCGTGACATCACTAGGATAGGCAAAGGCACACTCAAGACAGTCACTAAGGGAATACACAAGGGTGATTATTTGATTTTTTGATGTAATATTGGAATGCATATATCGATAAAGTTGGATTGGAAAGTTTGCTTTGTGGTGGCTTTTATTTCAGCATTGTGGCAGGATGACGCTGTGATGGTCAATAACAGAGGGAAGGTAAGGTGTGGGACTAATGTTGAAAGGGGAATTGGAGTTGTGGTCGCTGGTACTGCATGCAGATGATTCGATCCCGGATATCCCCTTCCTTCCTTCTGCTTCTTCCTCTGCTTCTTCCTCTTCTGCTTCTTCCTCTTCCCTCTGCGAGCAGCTTGTCCCTTTTGCTGCCTCTGCTTCATCTCCATGTGATGTTGCAGCCCAAGGGGGACAGCAACAGAGCCCCCAGGAATGGGAGCAAGTGGTGTTCTCAGAGGCCTTCCTTTAACATCCAAAGCCTTGCAAGCGTCCCTGCACACTTTAACAACTTATAAATGTATTGCACCAAGCCACTACTCCAATAAAATATTAAAAAACCTCTCCAAAAGCTGAAATCAAAACTTACCTGAAAGATGCGTGTGTCCCTTTAAGAAGCGCTGCCTGCGTCTCTGTACGACTGCTGCACACATGTTCTTCCGTGCGTGGATAGGAGAGGGCATTATGGAGTGTGACGACGTCCAAAATCGCAGTCTTGCGCTAGTTCAGGCGTTGCACGCCAATTGACATCACGATCTGCACATTTATATTGGAGAGGCGAGTGCAGGCAGTGGCAGTGGCAGTGCTGCCGTCCTCTCCAAAATGGCGGCCGCCATGTCCCGCACCAGAAGCAGATGGAAGCAAGACAGCCGCCATTTTTTCAAGAAAACCAGCCTTAACGGCCGGCGCTATAAGATCAAATTTCGTGGCCAACATCTTCAGGAGAGTAGGCCAGGAAATTGGAGCAATAAATCCCTGCCGTGCAATTTCTGTAGTCTGCGCTCTATTATCTAACGTGACAAGCCCAAGAAAAAAGTAGAATTGAACTGTTGCCAGCTAATCCACAAACTGTCGCCTCTGTTTACGCCAGCGAAACACTCCACTGTGTCTCGAGAGCACCAGGTAGAAGCACTGATCACAGAATGATTACAAACTACAGGAAGATGGAGTGGTTCTTCAGCTGGTTACCGCTGGCAACGGGCCCAGTGGCAGGCCTTTGGGAGTGGTTTGCCATCAAGATATTTATTAGCCATGTGGTGGGAAGAAGTTCGGCTCTGTATATTAGTGAGCATTAAATGTGGTCTAGGAATAGGACTGGCGGCACACGGCTTGTTTTCAATGTGCAGGATAACCTTCCTTTAAACTTTTATGTGGGACAACATAAAAATTCCTTAAGGAATACATTTATTTTGCATCTTTTTGTGTCTTTCAAAATGTCTCAAAGTGCTTCAATTGCAAAGAATTACATGGGGAGACTTTCGGTTTGGGTGCCGAACAGGCGTGATATCAGCAATGTGCCTGTGACATCAGCCAAGGCAACAGTTGGGAAGTCTGAACCACTTTTAGGTTTGGGCCTCACTAACATTTTAGGAGCATAGGTACAGGAGGCGGCCATTCAGCCCCTCGAGCCTCTTCCGCCATTCAATTAGTTCATGGCTGATCTGTATCTTAACTCCATCAACCCGCATGTAACCCTTAATACACTTGCCTAACAACTTAGAGGTGATGGTGTTCCCATGCACCTGCTGCCCTTGCCCTTCTAGGTGGTGGAGGTTGCGGGTTTGGGAGGTGTTGCCGAAGAAGACTTGACGAGTTGCTGCAGTGCATCCTGTAGATAGTACATTGCTGCCACGCTCCGGTGGTGATGGAGGGAGTGAATGTTTAAGGTGGTGGATCAGGTGCCGATCAAGCGGACTGCTTTTTCCTGGATGGAGTCGAGCTTTTTGAGTGTTGTTGGAGCTGCACTCATCCAGGCAAGCGGAGAGTATTCCATCACACTCCTTACTTGTACCTTGTAGATGGTGGAGAGGCTTTGGGGAGTCAGGAGGTGACTCACTTGCCGCAGAATACCCAGCCTATGACCTGTTCTTGCAGCCACAGTATTTATGTGGATGGTCCAGTTAAGTTTCTCGTCAATGGTGACCCCCAGGATGTTGATGGTGGGAGATTCGGCGATGGTAATGCCATTGAATGTCATGGGGAGGTGGTTGGGCACTCTCTTGTTGGAGATGGTCATTGCATGGCACTTGTGTGGCACGAATGTTACTCGCTACTTATCAGCCCAAGCCTGGATGTTGTCCGGGTCTTGCTGCTTTTCACTTTGAAAGGTGCAGTCGGGGTCCTACAACAGGTGTAGGACACCGATTTGCATATTTAAACAACCTCTTGCTAGCTTTGGATGGGAGTGTTGGGCACCCATTTAAAGACCTGTTTGAAAGTTGATTCAGGTGGGCCAATGGGCACACAATGTCCCCACCAAATATTCAACTGCCGGTCACCCAGTTATCAGGCGGGAAATGGGTAGTCTGTAGTTGAAAGGCACCCCACTGTTGTTATGTTGGCTGAGGCACAACCACAAATAATGAGTTGGACAGGGGGATGGCATCAAGGGTAAGTGCAGGACTTGCAGTTGGGCAGAGTGGACATATCCCATGCCAAACAATTTGGAGGTGAACCGACCCTCCTCATAGTGGCCGGGTAAATGTGGTGGCCACTTTAGACACAATAAGAACTCACAAACAGCAAGAATGACTCGTTAATCAATTTTTGGTGGTGGTTGAGGGAGGAATGTTGGCCAGGACACCGGGAGAACTCCCTACTGTTCATTCAATAGTGCCCTGGGACCTAACATCCAACTGAACCACTGGACAGGACCTCGGTGTACATCTCAGCTGTGGATCAGTTGGTAGTGCTCTCGCCTCAGTCAGAAGGTTGTGGGTTCAAGTCCCACTCTAGAGACTTGAGCGCAAAAATCTAGGCTTACACTCCAGTGCAGCGCTGAAGGAGTGCTGCACTGTCAGAGGTACCGTCTTTTGGATGAGAATGTTAAACTGAGGCCCAGTCTGCTCTCTCAGGTGGACGTAAAAGACACTATTTCAAAGAAGAGCAGTGGTGTTATCCCCCGTGTCCTGGCCAATATTAATCCCTCAATCAGCATAACAAAAACAGATTATCTGGTCATTATCACATTGCTGTTTGTGGGAGCTTGCTGTGTACAAATTGGCTGCTGTATTTTCTACATTACAACAGTGGCTACACTTCAAAAAGTACTTCATTGGCTGTAAAGCATTTTGGGACGTCCGGTGGTTGTGAAAGGCACTATATAAATGCAAGCCTTTCTGTTTTCTTTAAGGGTGGAGCTCCGACAATGCAGCACTCCCTCCATGCTCCCTATGAAAGTTTGCCAGGTCTGCTTTTAACTCCCATCCAGACTCCACTATTCCAACGCTCTCCTGGTCGACCTCCCGCCCTCCACAGATTTCAGCTTATCCAAAACTCTGCTGCCCATATCCTAACTCGCACCAAGTCCCGTTCACCCATCACCCCTGTGCTCGCTGACCTACATTGGCTCCCGGTCCGGCAACACCTCAATTTTAAAATTCTCATCCATGTGTTCAAATCCCTCCACAGCCTTGCCCCCCTCCCTATCTCTGTAACCTCCTCTAGCCCGAGATCTCTGCGCTCCTCCGTTTCTCGCCTCTTAAGCATCCCCCATTTCCTTCACCCCACCATTAGCGGCCGTGCCTTCAGCTCTCTAGGTCCTAAGCTCTGGAATTTCCTCCCTAAGCCTCTCCACCTCTCTCTCCTCCTTTAAGACACTCCTTAAAACCTACCTCTTCGACCAAGCTTTTGGTCCCTTGTCCTAATATCAAATTTTGTTTGCTAATCGCTCCTGTGATGCAACTTGGGACGTTTTACTATGTTAAAGGCGCTGTATAAATGCAAGTTGTTGTTGTTATTATTATGATGTATGTACAAGCTTCACCTACAGAATGATAGGGATTGGGCCCTCAATTATCCACACTGAGCCTCGGGCATGCCCAAAGGGGGAGAGACGTCCTGGCACGAAAATCTGATGCATCTCTACAGGTATGGAAAGAAATTGGAGATAGAGTAGCTCCAGAATAATGTTGTGCACCTACAGGTGATCGCAGATACAGTACAGAATCACTTTAAAATGGAAATGACGGTGACGCATAGTAGGAGTGCCACAAACCCGATGCACGACTCGCATTAATGACTCACATTGATTTATATCCACTGTTGCTAATTTGACAGCTGTTTTTGGTTGACTTTTTTTCTGCTGTTAACACTCTTCAGGCCAACTTTCCAGACCGTAATCGTAGGGTCAATGTGCCCAAGTTTCTAGATGAGTATCACATTCCTAAAGGTGTCAGCCATGGCTCAGTGGTAGCACTCTTGCCACACAGTCAGAAGGTCGTGGGTTCAAGCCCTCACTCCAGAGACTTGTGCACATTTTCCAGGCTGATTATTTTGTGTTCTTGTGGGGTTTTTTTGGTATCGTTCCAGCTGTTGCACTTTGGTTACACAACACCACCAGCAGAAGAACTGCCTGTGCAAGTTAAGGGAGGCTGGATAAGTACCTGAGGGAAAAAGGGTTAGAAGGATATGCAGGAAGGGTTAGCTGAAGTAATCTTTTCTCTAGAAAAGTGAAGGCTGAGTGGTGACCGAATAAAGGTCTTTAAGATTATCAAAGGATAGACGTAGAGAAGATGTTTCCACTGGTGGAGGAGACCAAAACTAGGGGCCATAAATATAAGACAGTCACTAATAAATCCAATAGGGAATTCAGGAGGAACCAGGAGAGTGGTGAGAACGTGGAGCTCACTACCACATGGAGTGGTTGAGGCGAATAGCATAGATGGATTTAAGGGGAAGCTAGATAAACACATGAGGGAGAAAAGAACAGAAGGATCTGTTGATGGGGTTAGATGAAGAGGGGTGGGAGGAGGCTCGTGTGGAACATAAACACCGACATGGGCCAATTGGGCCAAATGGCCTGTTTCTGTGCTGTACATTCGATGTAATTCTATGAATTGGAGCAGAGACCCCACACCAGCAGATGGACAGAAAACCATTTCAAAAATAAACGGCGATTTAAAAAAAAAGATACGTGCAGATATACATCACAGAAATATTGACAGCATTTTATAGTGTCCCAAAGAGTCTCAATTGGACAGAGCAATCTGTCTGGCCTGAGTTTGTGCCCGGCATGGACCTGTTGGGCCGAATGGCCTGTTTCTGAGCTGTACATTCTATGTAATTTACTGAGCATGAATTTGCTGCTGCGATTCCTACACTACAACAGTGACTACACTTCAAAACTACCTCATTGGCTGTAAGGCGCGTTGGGACGTCCTAGGGATGTGTGGAAAAGTGCTATATAAATGCAAGTTCTATCTTTCTTTACCCACCATCTCACCATATCCCTCAATCCAATCTACCCACATCCTCACCACATCTATCGATCCCTTCTTTCTATAGAAACACATCCAGTTGCCTCTTGAACACGTTTACACAGTCCGCTTCAATATCCTTACCTGATAACTTATTCCGCAAATCCGTTACCCTTAAAAAAAGTTCCCACGACTCCCCTTCTTACTCCTAATTTCCTGATGTACAACCTGTGCCCCCTGGGATTTGAACCCTTCATCACCGTGAATCATTTGCATTTGTCAATCTTCATACAACGGCTGCTGTGAAATAGTTTTCAGATGAGGATGTTGCAGAAACTGCATAGAATTACATTACATAGAATGTACAGCACAGAAACAGGCCATTTGGCCCAACAGGTCTATGCTGGTCTTTATGCTCCACACGAGCCTCCTCCCACCCCACCTCATCTCACCCCATCAACATAACCTTCTATTCCTTTCTCCCTCATCTGTTTATCTAGCTTCCCCTTAAATCAATCTGTGCTATTCGCCTCAACCACTCCATGTGGTAGCGAGTTCCACATTCTAACCACTCTCCTGTTTCCTCCTGAATGTTCTATTCGATTTATTAGTGACTATCTTATATTTATGGCCCCTAGTTTTGGTCTCCCCCACAAGTGGAAACATCTTCTCTACGTCTACCCTATCAAACCCTTTCATAATCTTAAAGACCACTATCAGGTCACCCCTCAGCCTTCTTTTTTCTAGAGAAAAGAGCTCCAGCCTGATCAGCCTTTCCTGATAGGTATAATCTCTCAGTTCTGGTATTAACCTTGTAAATCGTTTTTTGTACCTTCTCCAGTGCCTCTATATCCTTTTTAGAATATGGAGACCAGACTGCACAAGGTTCCATACAAGTTTAACATAACTTTTCTACTTTTCAATTTTATCCCTCTAGAAATGAACCCCAGTGCTTTGTTTGCTATTTATGGCCTTATTAACCTGCGTCACTACTTTTAGTGATTTGTGTATCTGTACCCCCAGATCCTGTGCAATGTTCTGAAAACAGCCCTTTACAATTTCAGTGCATGAGAACACTGTCTGATTGATAGTTTCTGCTCCCACACAGTGTTGAAATCAAGACTCATTGCACCAGCTCTAAATCATTGTTTGTCAGGAACTTTAATCTGTAAAACTCCTTACCACCTTCAGTCTTACCTTCCTCTGACAATCCACAGGTTTTCATCTAACCACGACTTGCTGATTTACCTTGTCTTACTCTTGAACCCTGCTGGTGTCCTGAACTAAATGCCTGGGCCCTTCACCTGAGTTTCTCAATTTAGAAAAAAACACGAAACCTGTAAAATTTACAGCTTTTAAACAAATCACTGGCAATCCTCAGGATGAATACGTGTGCCAACTGAATACAGATTAGTCAATAAACTCAAATTAAACTTTGAACTTTCAACAAGCCCATGTGATGTGCTGTACCTCAAGCCCTGTTTAACAGAAGCTGGCAATGCAAATACACAACCATCTAACCAAACAAGGATTTAATCTCATCACCAGTGTTCAACTGCCTCAAGAACAACAGAAAACGCTGGAAAAACTCAGCAGGCCAGGCAACATCCGTGGAGAGAGAAAGAACAGGTACCTTTCAAAGCTGAACAATGTGCTAGACCGTGATTGGAGCTACTTACCGTCCAATGACAGCCAGTCGTGCTGGGACGTGGGAAGAGTTGGCAAGGCTCGGGCTTTGTACTCAAAGACGACAGAGTTGGAGATGATTTGACTATTGAAGGCCACCTGCAGCGTCACAAGGCCAGTGTCGTGGGCTGGATGGAAAGAAAAAGAAAAAGTGACAGAGTTAGTTGTTGCAGCTGCCACTTCTGTTTTGCAAGTCTGCCGACATTACTCGCTAACTTAAAAAAAAAAATCAAGGATCGGAATTCCAACCAATGCCTTGCTCCTAGGCCACAAAGCAGAGCGAAGGGGGTCCTACAATTCCCCACATGGTGACCTCCTGATTTCAATCATCCCACTGTGGGCAGTTGCCAAATGGAAGCCAAAACTTCCACACAGGAAGGTAAAGAAAAAGAAATTGAAACCAAGGTGTCAGCCGTGGCTCAGTGGGTAGCACTCTCGTCTCTGAGTCAGAAGGTTTTGGGGTTCAAATCCCACTCCAGGGACTTGAACACCAAAATCTAGGCTGACACTCCAGTGCAGTGCTGAGGGAGTGCTGCACTGTCAGAGGTGCCGTTTTTCGGATGAGACGTTAAACCGAGATTCCGTCTGCCCTCTCAGGTGGACGGAAAAGATCCCATGGCACTATTTCGAAGAAGAGTAGTTCTCCCAAATATTCCTCCATGGCAAATATTTATCCCTCAACCAACAGCACTGAGACCGATTATCTGCTCGTTCATCACATTGTTGTATGTGGGACCTTGCTGTGCGCAAATTGGCTGCCCCGTTTCCTCCATTACAACAGTGACTCCACTTCAAAAAGTAATCCCAACCGGGTGTCAATGGGAGAGGCCGAGTGAAGGGAAAAAGCAGAAAACGTTGGCTGCACCCACCAGTGCCAGGCACATGTATGGCACGAACAGATCTCTGGCACCAGCCCACCTGCTTGGGTTTGGAGAAGGGAAGGATCTTGCAAAGAAAAGTAAGAATGAATAAAAGGTTGTCTCTTACCTGGGCAATAACATCTAAGAACACCGGGCTGAATAAGAGATGCAGGCACTGAAATCTGGTCAAACAGGCAACTGTAATTATTGCTGGCTTCCTGCCATGGTCCCGTGATCAGCACCTTCACTCCTCCCTGCAACGGCACAATAACGAGATCCCAGTGAGCGGCTCATCTTTCAGCACAAGCAAGTACAACAGCTCTCTCCTCCCAATAGGACTTTAATGCCCTTGTTTTCTCCCCTCCTCTCCTGAAGGCGCTGACTCTTATTGGGGAACATCTCCAGGGATGCCGGCGGCCCTCTGGTGCCTCGCCCAATTCGTTATCGACATCAGGCTATTCAACCGCAAGGGCATCGCGAACAAGCTCAATTCCAATTGTGTGTGGAGTGTTGTATTTGTGCGACTACAGAAAGACATTTTATTTTATTCGTTCATGGGATGTGGGCTTCACTGGCAAGGCCAGCATTTATTGCCCATCCCTAATTGCCCCCGAGAAGGTGGTGGTGAGCCGTCTTCTTGAACCGCTGCAGTCTGTGTGGTGAAGATAACTCCCACAGTTTTTGTTTTTTTTATTCGTTTATGGGATCAGGGCGTCGCTGGCAATGCCAGCATTTATTGCTCATCCCTAGTTGCCCTTGAGAAGGTGGTGGTGAGCCGCCTTCTTGAACCGCTGCAGTCCGTGTGGTGATGGTACTCCCACAGTGCTGTTAGGTAGGGAGTTCCAGGATTTTGACCCAGCGACGATGAAGGATCGGCGATATACTTCTAAGTCAGGATGGTGTGTGACTTGGAGGGGAACTTGGAGGTTGGAGCAGATTTTCCTGTTCCTGTGCCTGAGTGCAGTGCATAGAAGAAAATCAGGCGGGGAGGATCGAACACCAATAAGTATCACCCATATCCCAATAACAAATGTCATTACGAATTGGCAAAAGAACCAGGAGCGGGGAAGGTGAGGTTTTTTTTACGCAGCGAGTTGTTTTGATCTGGAATGCACTGCCTGAAAGGGTGGTGGAAGAAAATTCAATAGTAACTTTCAAAAGAGAATTGGATAAATACTTGAAAAGGAAAAATATGCAGGGCTATGGGGAAAGGACAGGGGAGTGGGACTGATTGGATAGATCTTTCAAAGAGCCGGCACAGGCACAATGGGCCGAATGGCCTCCTTGTGTGCTGTATGTTAGTTTTCAGTTCTGATGAAGGGTACACACCTACAGTTCCCTTCACAGATGCTGACTGCCATGCTGTGCATTTTCACATTTTCTTTCAAGTCTCCAGCATTTGCAGATGTTATTTCTTCTCTAATATGATCTATATGGCTAGAGTTAAGAAATAATAGAGGTGCCCTTATACTACTAGGTGTATTCTATAGACCACCAAATAGTGGGAAAGATATGGAGGAGCAAATTTGCAGAGAAATTGCAGACAGGTGCAAGAACTAGAAAGTAGTAATAATGGGGGTTTTCAACTATCCTAATATAGACTGGGATCGTAATAGTGTTAAGGGCAGAGAAGGGGAAGAATTTCTGAAGTGTGTTCAGGAGAACTTTCTTGATCAGTATGTTTCCGGCCCGACGAAGGAGGAGGCATTGTTGGATCTGGTTCTGGGGAATGAGGTAGGTCAAGTGGAGCAAGTGTCAGTAGGTGAACATTTAGGGAACAGTGATCATAGTATCATAAGGTTTAGATTAGCTATGGAAAGGGACAGGGAGCAATCTAGAGTAAAAATGTTTAACTGGGGGGAAGGCCAATTTCAGTGGGATGAGAATGGATCTGGCCCGGGTAAACTGGAAGTAAAGATTGGCAGGCAAAACTGTAATGAAACAATGGGCTGCCTTTAAAGAGGAAATAGTTCAGGTACAGTTGAGGTACATTCCCACTAGGTGGAAAGGCAGGGCATTAAAGTCAGGGCTCCCTGGATGACGAAAGAGATAGAGAATATGATGAAGCAGAAAAAGAGCACGTATGACAGATGTCAGGTTGCAAATACATCTGAGAATCAGGCTATATATAGAAAGGTCAGAGGAGAAGTGAAAAAGAAAGTAAGAGGGGCAAAGAGAAGGTATGAGAATAGAATGGCAGCCAACATAAAAGGTAATCCAAAAGTCTTCTACAGGCATATAAATAGTAAAAGGGTAGTAAGAGGAGGGGTGGGGCCGATTAGGGACCAAAAAGGAGACCTATGCATGGAGGCAGAGGGTATGGCTGAGGTACTAAATGAGTACTTTGCATCTATCTTCACCAAGGAAGAGGATGCTGCCATAGTAGGAGAGGACATATAAACTAAATGGTACAATCCTGAAGGGGGTGCACGAACAGAGAGACCTGGGGGTATGTGTGCACAAATCGTTGAAGGTGGCAGGGCAGGTTGAGAAAGCAGTTAAAAAGGTTTACGGGATCCTGGGCTTCATAAATAGAGGTATAGAGTACAAAAAAATATGGAAATTATGATGAACCTGTATAAAACACTGGTTCGGCCTCAACTGGAGTACTGTGTCCAATTCTGGGCACCACACTTTAGCAAGGATGTGAAGGCCTTAGAAAGGATTTACGAGAATGATTCCAGGAATGAGGGACTTCAGTTAGGTTGATAGACTGGAGAAGCTGGGGTTGTTCTCCTTGGAGCAGAGAAGATTGAGAGGAGATTTGATAGAGGTGTTCAAAATCATGAGGGGTCTGGACAGAGTAGATAGAGAGAAATTGTTCCCATTGGCAGAAGGGTTGAGAACCAGAGGACACAGATTTAAGGTGATTGGCAAAAGAACCAAAGGCGACGTAAGAAAACATTTTCTTACGCAGCGAGTGGTTAAGATCTGGAATGCACTGCCTGAAAGGATGGTGGAGGCAGATTCAATCACGGCTTTCAAAAGGGAGTTGGATAAGTATCTGAAGGAAAGAAATTTGCAGGGCTACGGGGAAAGGGCAGGGGTGTGGGACTAGCTGAAGTGCTCTTGCAGAGAGCCGGCACGGGCTCGATGGGCTGAATGGACTTCTTCCGTGCTGTAACCATTCTATGATTTTATGTTAGCGTCTTCTGGTCTAACCTGTCTTGCAGTACCAAGAAGGAGGCCAGGAATTTACAACATGTTTGATTGATTTCAAAAGTACATCAACATTACCTTATTTTATTTGAGATGTCGACAGTAGATTCATACACAGTAACTATCCAGACTCACTCTTCTTTGCCTATCTATGTTGCTCCAACCAAGCTCAAAATATAGTTCAAGAACAATAGGGGAAAATTACTGTCTGCGCTATTTAACTGCTTGTAAATCATGAGGTCAGTCAGAGGGCAATTGTATCTGCTTGTAAATTTTAGGCTCTGGTTCAACAGCTGCCTTTCATTTCCCTTTCTTTAAGATTGCATTGCTTCTGTAACAAAGTGTGACACCTGGAGTGAGACTGATGCTGGGAATTGTGGGCAAGGTGCTTGCTGGGAGCTGTAGCTGTCGTCTCTTCTGCTTAGAATGCACCTTGACATATTTTAAATGTAGAATCTGCATTTGTTAAGTCTGATTGTTTTTTTTTCATCGTCGTTTATGTCATTATTGTTTTACAAACTTGATTTCCTGCACTAACTTTGTCAGCTGCTCAGAGTTCAAGATTGCAACTAAAAAAATCCAAACACTTGCACTTGCATACACACGCGCGCACACACATTCCATTAGGGGTCACTCAGTAGCACGCAGCAGTGTCGATTCTGCTGATCCCCAGTCCAGGGAGGTTCAATGCAGTGCCGCCCTGGCGGAGATCAACTGACTCAGTGAAAAGCGGGATTGAACCGGGGAGCATCCTGGCTCTGTGCGACTCAGTACCATAATGGGCAGTGCCTTGGACGACTGAGCCACGTGGCACTTGTGGCGTCGCTTTAGGAATACGGGTTTCAGTGTTAATGGTGAGTGGTGCGGGGAGGGTGTGACTACGACCATACACAGGAGGTCTTCACAAAGCCCTGCACAGACTGGGACAGCTGAGTGTTGGTGCTTATGGTGAGCAGCGTAATGAAATTTTTGCGATGAGAACGTTTAACCCAGACTCAGGTGGCCAGGCGTGGTCCTCGATGGTCCGGAGTGCGGAGTGAGGTCCAGGAAGCCTCTCCGGATGGTGCGCTGGGACAAGTTAGGCAGTTTTGTTTTTCCCTTTCCTCTCCTCAATGACCAGTAATTGGGGAGATAAGATCAGGACTTGAACCTGGGGGGGGCCCCCAGCTGCCGGATGGACATTTTGCCGCTGTACCGATCAAACTGCCTCAGCACGTGGTCTGAACCAGTAAACTTCCTTCTTTTGGCAGTGCAGTTATCTGGTCAGGTTGCCGAGCCCTCCAGGGTTGCCCCGGAGTCTCCAGGAATGAAATATTAAACTCCAGGACGCTGCTACAAGCAAACCCAGGAGAAAATCCACAGGGATGTAAAAAAAAAATTGTGGTTTTTTTTTTCATTTTATTTGAATGCTTTCACTTATTAGTTATAAATATATTGGAGACGGGATGAATAAAGTCTGGTAAACTGACAGTCAAGCAGCATTCAATCGGGTAATTAAGAGCCTGGTTGCTTTCCGATTGGCCATCGGAAGGCGGGGCACCGCGAGGATGGACGTGTCGGGCGACCAATGGCGGGAGCCTGGCCGGCGGGGCGGTTGGAGGTGGCCTGATGAAACCTCCAGGAATGGGGACAATTAGAGTTGGCAACGCTACTATCTGGGGGGAATCATCCGGAGATGGGAGGGCGCGGTGTTCACTACAGGGAGGGGTGGAAAAGGCAGCGAGTGTGCACTCCCAGATGCCTGACCTCACACAATCCCTCGCACATGGGTGAATAGCACCATCAGTAGGACGTGAGCAGGCTCCTGATCCGTCCCAGAGTGAAGTGTGAAACAAGAGAGAAATGAATTTTTAAAAATACCTTAGCTCCCTCTAGTGGCATAGAGAACAAAAGCAAGGAAGTTAAGCTGAACCTTTTTAAATCAGGAGTTGGGCCCCAGCTGGAGTATTGTGTTCAATTCTGGGCACCACACTTTAGGAAGGAGGTCAAGGTCTTGGAGAGGGTGCAGAAGAGAGTTACCAGAATGGTACCAGGGATGAGAGACTTCAGTTATGTGGAGACACTGGAGAAGCTGAGCTGGTTCTCCTTAGAGCAGAGAATGTTAAGAGGAGATTTGATAGAGGTGTTCAAATTCATGGAGGGTTTTGATAAGAGTAAATAAGGAGAAACTATTTCCAGTGGCAGAAGGGTCGGTAACCAGAGGACACAGATTTAAGGTAATTAGCAAACGGGCCAGGGGGAGATTAGAAGATTTTTTTTAACGCAGCGAGTTGTTGTGATCTGGAATGCGCTGCTTGAAAGGGCGGTGGAAGCAGATTCAATAGTAACTTTCAAAAGGGAATTGGATAAATACTTGAGGGGGAAAAATTTACAGGGCTGTGGGGAAAGAGCAGGGGGAGCGGGACTAATTGGAGAGCTCTTTCAAAGAGCCGGCACAGGCTCGATGGGACGAATGGCCTCCTTCTGTGCTGTAAGATTCTGTGATTAGTGGCTCTGATCCGTACCGACCAGGACAGTCCCAGGGTCCCTCACTGGGTCTATACTGAGTTAGTTGATCTCAGCCAGAGGCATCAGATATGGGCACTACAATGGTCACCTGCATCCCTGGGCTTGGAGACGGGCCAAGGTTCCTGACCACTGACCACTAACCCCAGCTAGAAAGTGTGTGTGTGTGACTGCCAGCTTTGTGGGGGGGTGGGGGGGGGGGGGGGGGGGGGGGGGGGGGGGGGGGGGGG